>CM063502.1:100121843-100146843 GCA_032207245.1 Pardosa pseudoannulata
ACTTACGTAATTTAAAATATACATAGTTTTAAATAACATTTCTAATAATTATTTTTTAAAAATTCCAGGAAATTTTGAGTTTTAGTACATCTGCGAATTTACAAGTTCTCCATTACCTAATTTTGCTTTTTACATCGTTTAAGCAAAGGGAAAATTTGATAGTGTTTTTCTTTTTTATTAAGAAATAAATATAACTTTAAGATAACTTAATATATTATACTTACAAGAAGCATATAATAATATGCTGTCATATTCATCAGATTGCATTAATATTTAAATTAACAATGTTTTATAACATTTATACTAACATTCAATAAAGAAATTTCAGTTTAGAGAAATTTGAGCTTTTACTTTTTTAAGTAATTTAAAATATACATAGATTTAAATAACATTTTTAAGAATTATTTTTTAAAAATTTCAGGAAATTTTGAGTTTTAGCACATCTGTGAATTTACTAGTTCTCCATTAGCTGTTTGTGCTTTTTACATCATTTAATCAAAGGGGAAAATTTTATAGTGTTTTTCTTTTTGATTAAGAAAGAAATATAATTTTAAGATAACTTAATATGTTATACTTAAAAGAAGCATATGATAATATGCTGTCATATTTATCACATTACATTCTTATTTAAATTAACAATGTTTTATAACATTTATAGTAACATTCAATAGAGAAATTTCCAGGAAATTTTGAGTTTTAGCACATCTGCGAATTTACAAAGTCTCCATTACCTATTTTTGGTGGGGGGGGGGTTTGAGGTGTGGGGTGGAGGGGAGGGGGGGTTGGTGGATGGTGGGTGGGGGGGGTGTTTGTGTGGGTGTGAGTGGGAGGGGGGGGGGGGGGGTTGTGGGTGGGGGGGGGGTGCTTTTTTTTACATCGTTTAATCAAAGGGGATAATTTTATAGTGTTTTTCTGTTTGATTAAGAAATAAATATAACTTTAAGATGTATATATATATATATATATATATATATATATATATATATATATATATATATATATATTATACTTAAAAAAATCATAAAATAATATGCTGTCATATTCATCAGATTGCATTCTTATTTAAAATAACAGTGTTTTATAACATTTATAGTAACATTCAATTAAGAAATTTCAGTTTATGAGAAAATTGAAACTTTACTCACATACATTATTTAAAATATATATAGTTTTATATAACATTTCTAAGAATTACTTTTTAAAAATTCTACGAAATTTTGAGTTTTAGCACACATGGGAATTTTCAAGTTCTCCATTACCTGCTTTTTCATTTTACATCGTTTAAACAAAGGAAAAATTTGATAATGTTTTTCTTTTTGATTAAGAAATATATATAACTTTAAGATAACTTAATATATTATACTTAAAAGAAGAATATAATAATAAGCTGTCATATTAATTAAATTGCATTCTTGTTTAAAATAACATTGTTTAATATCATTTATAAGAATTTTTTTTTAATTTCAGGGAAATTTGAGTTTTAGCACATCTGTGAACTTACAAGTTCTCCATTACCTGTTTTTGCTTTTTACATCATTTAATCAAAGGAAAAAAATTTATAGTGTTTTTCTTTTTGATTGCGAAATAAATATAACGTTAAGATAACTTAATATATTATACTTAAAAGTAGCATATAATAATATGCTGTCATATTCATCAGATTGCATTCTTATTTAAAATAAGAATGTTTTATAACATTTATAATAACATTCAATAAAGAAATTTCATTTTATGAGAAATTTGAACCACTACTAACGTGATTTAAAATATAAATAGTTTAAATAACATGTTTAAAAATTTCATGAAATTTCAAGTTTTATCACACCTGTGAATTTACAAGTACTATAAAAAAGAGAACCTCAGTTATTTTCAGTATTCATTCATTTGCATATTTTTCAGCCATTGGATAGCTTCATGGTCTGAATATCATTTCTGAACAATTTCAAGTCTCATTGATCCCGGAAAAGAGGCATATTTTGAAACTCCTATTTCAGATTCACCTAATGGAGAACTGGATAAGAAAAATTGCCTAACTTCAGTGTTATACGAAATATTTCTTAATATATAGATGTTTTAAAGATTTCTTTAAAATGTATTATAAGCATTTTTTCTAGACTTAATATGATTCTTTATGGAGTCTTAAGCCGAAATGTTAAATAAGTTATTAATATTCTAATTTTGAGACAATAAGGTAAAAAACATTCCCTTGAGTGTTTGTTTAAAATGAAAAATGTATGTTGCTAGTTTTCTCGAAATCTAAGAAAAGATAATTAAAGAATGATGATTCGTAAGAATAAATATTTAATATAAATCTTAGTTAAAATATTGTCTATTTTGTTTGATTCAACAAAATAATGAGATTTTAGATATAGATTTTATATTTTTTTAAAAGTATGATAAACCTCAAAATAACCCTGTAAATGTTACTGAAAATTTGAATAAAGTTTAAAAATTTTAAGAAGGATTTGCAAAAAAATTAGAATAAAAACTTATCATGATGTAAGGTATAAAAGTGAAATAAATCTGCATTTTCATGTTAATTTATTCTAGGTATTAGTTAATGCGGATAATCATTAGTAAATTTTCTCTACCTCAATATTAAAGATTTACAAAAAAATGTTGTCAAATTATAATATCATTGAAAAATTAATTAAAAGTAATATTTATACCTAATTTTGTATGTGTGTGATGATTAATCTGTTTCTTTCGTAAGCTAAATTCATATTGTATACAAATGTGATGATGCCTAGTAGTCAAGTCCATATTTCGAGAATTGCTATTCTGTGCTCGAGAAGAGTGTAGCAAGAGTGAATGTATCAGGGTTTTACTGCGTAAAGTGATAAGTAAAGTACAATTTAACAATTTCTGTCAAACAATAAGACTAACATCTTTTTCTTATCACCAATAATTTAAACATTTGATTAACTATCAGAGGAATAAATTACTGAAAAAAATCTATAGTGTAATGTAACAATTTATGAAATAAGATATTCAGTGTCATTCTTGTAAGTTATTTTCAGCAAGGTATAGTGATGAAAAAGCAGGCATTCTATTCCTACAGGTTACTTGTTGGATTACTATTCGTTGTAGAAATTAGTTAATGAATGGTAGAACAGGAATGGTAGAATGAATAATGCATTGAACTTCAGTTAATATCAGTCAAGATTAAAATGAAAAGTTTTTTCTTTGTTTTAGAAGTCTGTAATAGCCCGTGAGGGGAGGAAAATTTTAGAACATAGAAACATACAATTTCTAAATACGGCCTGGTCGTGACCAGTAACTTCGAAAGTCTGGTATTGACCGTATCTTTATTGAGAATACCTCACTAATTTATTCCATTTACAGAATTTATTTAAGAGCATGGGTACTTCGAGTAAATTTAGAGTTAATTAACAGAGTGCCAAAATTTCTGCACATCTTTACTGTTTCATGGTTAAAACGGAAGTATTCTGTTTCACTTAGCACATTATTGTCCCATAATGTAGAAAACAGCCCACTGCAGAGAAAACCTGAAAGCATTTGATAACAATTCCATTATAATGAAAGGGACTGGGGTCCCCGAAGAATAGATGGCCACAAATCTCCAACAAACATTGACTGAAATAACTATTCTTATAAAAGTTAAATTAAGTTGCAATTACTATTTACATTGTAAAAATAATCACTGATAAAAATCTTTGATTTTAATAAAGAAGTGAAACTTTCTCTTAGCAAGAAGTGGTATTGTACTTAAAAAAATAAAGAAAGATTTTTTACATATTGAAAATTTTGCTTTCACTAAAATAGTTTATGAAATTTTGTATTATTTCCATTTATGATTACAAAATTACTCAAGTTATTTCTAAAGAATGTTTTGGATGGATAAAACCTGAGCTAACATCAGGGGCAGAGCGAAAAATGTTTTGTGGGTGTAATGTTTCCTCCACAAATAATGTCTCAAAATAAGTGTAGCAATTCTTAAGAATGTATGTATACCGCAATAATTATTGATGGTTACAACCCCCCCTTCCCCCTCTCTTCAGTACTCCAATAAATAGAACATATAATGTAACATAAGTGTAAGATTACAGTCTGGCGGCTAACTGCCAAAAATTATTACTATAATTGCTAACATAAAAGTATTACAAAATCTTCCCAGAATACGGTAATTTTTCTTTATTTAGGACTATTTTAAATTTTTATTCTGTTCTCGTAAAATGCAATTTGTATTTGCAGAAGTAATGAAAACACAGCTTATAATATGCTTTTTTAGTTATTAATTTTTAAGCTATTGCAAGTAAATATTACATGAATACCGGCTTGCGTACTAATGCTTAAAACTCTTATAACAGTGTGGAGGGTTCCATTTAAACTTCATCAAGTGTTGGTAGTGGGTAAAAATAAATTAAGTCGTGTACATCCAAATTTATTTTGATTTACGATATTATATTAGTTTTGAAAGTTCTCATGATTAATTTGGGATTGCAATTATACCTATTTTCCCCTTTAATTACTTATCAATGATACGGACTGGTATGCAGAATTACTGGTAGGACAGATTAATAATTATGTAATTTATATTATACAGTCTTGTATAATTTACAGAAATGTTCTAATACAATGGTAATTGTATCCTTCCTTTAGCTTAGACTTTCAAGAGTTAAATTTGCATTGCCCTTGCATTGCTTGTGTAACTACCATAAATATAGTTAATTAATAGTGTCAGTTCCTTCGGATGTTGAAATGCTTCCAAAGGTCATGATTATACTTTGTTCAAATTCCCACAAAATTTCCTCCCTTTCTCATAGTTTTCATCCGTTTATTGCAATAGGTATATTTTGATAGGTTTAATTATAATAGGTTGATCGTGGTGGCAAACCCATCTCTATTATTTCCTGTGATATTGCGTAACACTAATGTGTATCTTAAATTAATGTGATCATTAATATCATCAAAAAGAGAGAACTGAGAATGTGCGTAAATTACTATAATTATATAGTGCCGTTATTATTGACTTCTTAATCACGATCAAAATTCTTAAATAATAAATTTGTTTTAAGCTCTTCATATACTGCCAACGGGTTTTCTGGCACGTATAAAATTGGTTTAAAAGATACATTTAGTTGAAAAGTAATGCTGGGGCATTTCAGGGTCTGTTATAGCATTCCATGACAGTACACTAGCCCAGAATCAACAACGGCAACATTTTCGTACAATTACGAAAAGTTAATAAACGCTTCGCATTTAGGGCATAATAAACCTCTTGAATTGTCAAATAACTATACACTTATAACAAATAGTTTAGTTTATTTTACTTACATACCTAAATCTTTTCGCTTCCTATTCACTATTGATAATAACTTCTATGCAACCTTCTGTTTTCGAATTTCAGATAAGGAAAAAGAATTAACGATGCTATTATCAATTACGATCTATTAAAGATAGTACGCATTAATCTTTTTGAATGGACTTTAAAATCTTAATGCATTTTGGTCGGCTTCGCAAGTTATACATCCAGTATATTCGTGCCCATAAGGTCGGCGTCGAATGCCGTGCGATTAAGAGAAAAAGTGTATCGTAAAAAAAGTATTTGTCTCTACTAAGATGTTTCATTACATTTCGCAGTTTTTGTTTCTGTATTTTAATAGTTAAGAGTAGGTAGAAGGTACTATGATGGGACACCATGCATTTGAATGCATGGTGATATTTTTAGAACTTATACCAAAGACATTATGCTGTATTTCCCATATTCATGACCAATTGTTTTCTTAAATAAATATTTTTTCGAATGCAGCAAGTGATGCAGACATTATCCTAAGACCGTAACAAGGCTACGAACCTGTTACGCATTTAGCACCACTCGAGGATGACTTGTAGCTTAAGGTATGCGACGGACGCATACCTTAAGTAACATTACCCCCACTGAGTCCTTGTAAGAAGTAGGGACAAGCAGAAGACCCCTAGGCTTGGCCTACCACCCCCAGATGTATCGCTTCAGAACTCGTAGGACTTTGTAACCACGAACATGTTTTACGTGCCCAGTCACCTTTAACGAACAAGGTGTAATATCTATGCCGGCTCCAGCTCTCGAACCCACAACTTTCAGTTACGTGATCGCTGCCTTTTCTTACTGATCTAGCCTTGATAATATAGCAAAAATAATAAATAAAAGATCTTTTAATGATCTCTTAGTGGTTTATAGGTTCTCATGATAAAAAAAAATATTGTAAAGCTGTAGTCATGGTAAAATGCAAAACTGTTTTTTTGTATCTTTCATAATTCTTTTCATGCAGATATATTTCGTAAATATCTCAAATATAATATTTAAAAGTATTGTATTAATTTAAATCTTGGTCTTATTGCAGAAACACTAGAGATTAAGGAACTTGTTATTACATGTAGGATCCTCCAGTACGCTAATCAAAAAACTACATACTGACAAAAATATTTTGCATATTTTAATTCAGGATAGAACATTTATTAATTTTTATCAGCCAAAAGAAATGTTATTTTTACTGATAATTCTAAAATAATTACGACATCAAAGAAGTTAAAGCCACTTTTAAAGTTATTTTTACTTTTAAAATCATCACTGTTTAAAAGTTTATTTGCATGCTATACATTATAGAAAGGATTCAGATTTAATTTCTTTACAACACTACATTAAATCCTCCGTAATCCAAATATAAATTTTCTTCTTTTCTAACATTAAAGTTTTGCCCTAAAATACTTTTGCACCCTTTTATCTGCGGAAAATTACTCAAAATTCGAGATATTTATTGATTTTACGCATTTGAAATATTTATCATTGGGATTACAAATCTAGAATTTCTAGAGGAATGAAACAGAAGCAGTTCGTTGCAGTAGTCGTTAAATATTCAGTCGAGGAAGGAAAGATTCGTAAGTTCTTTCTCTTCAGTTCGCCTATTCATGAATATTTAAACTCTTATGATCGATTAATTTTGTTTGAATTCCGCTTCGTTTGTTACTTTTGTTGTGTGTAATCCACAATTTTTTTGTTTTATATCTCGAGAATAGTCAATCTATAATTTCTGAAAGAAATATATTTTGTTGTCTGTGGAAATCCACTAAAGTATGATTCTTGCCTATTTGTTACGAAAATGAATAGCCAATCGAAAATTTTTTATAGTTCTTCTTTTGATGAAGAAGGATACATCAATCTTTAAAAGGTATAAATTTCAAAGATTATAACAAATATTATTTGCCATGTCATTTTTAAAACGAAATTTCCTTTCCCTTGACTTAAAAGGTACTAGAGTTTTGAATAACATATAATTCTTTGTTATCTTTCATAAATTTTTTAATTGTTTATTTGAAAGGATATTTTCTGATATTTAAAGTTACTTGTATATCACAATCGTATTGTAATTCGTTTTACACCTACAGAGATAGATGTGCAAAAATTCAAGAAAAATCAATCATTTGAAAATAAAATAAACTAAAAATATTAAGCTATTTCGAATTTTATAAGAAAAAAGGTTCAAATAAGATTTACATGGCGTTATGTAAAAATTACCCTGTATCAAATTAGCCCTGTAAAATTCCATTGTGATGTATAAAACGACAATGCATTTTCGTTTTATATAATAGCCTGCATTACGTAATTTTTCCGTTACGCAATTAAGGCTATAATTAGGAACATTTCACGATTTATATTTCGCGATTTCCAAAGTTATTTGAAGGGAAATGTTCTGATATTTAAGGTGACATGTATAACGTGTGGTTATTTGTTACCTACCTATATGAAGGAAGATATAAGTAAACCCAGGAAAAATAATTAAAACATAAAATGATCAAAAACTATCGAGATTTGAAAAAAAAGGGTTCAAAAAAGTTTTGCTCGTTCGTTACACAAGCACATACACTAAAATCCTGTATTGAATTACCCCTTATATACCCCACAAATATGTAAATAAGGGGAGACGGGTTTACGTTTTACACGATTACGCATTACACAACAGCCTGAATTGCGTAATGATTATCTCAGTCGGCAAAGGCAAAGCTCTCGTAACTGGAGGATTGAGGGTTCGGAGAAAAAGCCGACCTAAGATCCGCCGTTATTGTTAAAGTGGTTTGGGGCACATAAAATAGGTTCGTGGTCACAATGTCCTGCAAGTTCTCAATCAATATCTCTGGTGATGGCAGGCCAAGTCTATGGATCTTCTTCTTGGTCCCTGCTTCAAAATTACGAGGACCCACTTGAGCAAAGTCGTTCTTTCACCATTGAGGTGCACGTCAAAACAAAGGCGCACCCCGTTGCCTTAATACCAGTAGCCTCCGGCTCAATCGTGCTTGGTTTGACCAAGTGGCATAAATCAACAACAACAAAAACATACGATTACTTTACGTAATAAAGGCTATATTTGAGAATATTTCGTGATTTATCCGTGACATCATCTAATGGAAAATTAGGTACGCATTCATGAAATTATTTACTAATAAATTTGAAAAATAAAGATTTAAATCCTTTTAATATCAATTTATGTTGAGCAATTTACCAGTTATCAGAATAATGATGTCCGTTTGATAGAGGTCTTATATATTGAGGCCAATTTAACAATGAAAATGAACGTTCTGTAAAAGTAGAGGTTCAAGATTAGATGTAAGTACGTGAGTAGTCGCCATTGTCAGACACTGTTTTTTAAAGAGCAAAGTGACCACTCAAGTTTATTTTTTAGTTAAATAACATGTGATAAAAGTGTTTTTATGAAGATTTCTAGTGTGAATTTCTAAGAAGGGTTCAGATGTTACATGTACAGCAAGAGAAGAATCTTTACAAAAGACATTTAAACATATACAAACGCTAATTCGGATTTCGAACAATTGTATTTGAGAAATTTCACCCGGTGTCTCCCTGTATAAAATTGTATGCATGTATACGTGCAACTCACGCCATTTAGGCACAATTCTGTTTACAGACGCACACAAATAAACAAGTGCTTTTTTATACTTCTAGCTTCGCATCTCTTTTGGTGTGGGTAATTAAGATTCTCCGAAGTTAAAATTTCGTTTAACATACATCTTCCAAGAAGGTCGTCCAGACTACACGTTTAATTTTCTGGAGTAGACAAATTATAATACACGTTACACTTTAATATTCTGATTTGATCTATTAAGTATAATGTAGTAAGATTTAGAAGCTTAAAACATTCTTTATTTCCTATGCAAAGTCACACCTATAAATAACAAAATTCCTATATGAATCGGATTCAAAGAATTAAAAATTTATAAATGTTAATGCATGATATTTTAAGATACTAACATTAATCATTAAAAGTTTGAACTCTGATTTCAAATGGAAAGAGCTGAAAATATTCAAGTTAAGTATAAATATCTCTGTCTTGTTCAGTTCTTTAAGAATATAATGCTGAGTAATTGCAATGTTTTGATTGGTAGTGATCCGACGCCAAATAATTGTTAAAGGAATAAAAAAATTAAAATAAAGTAATTTGAATAACAGAATTTCATTTCATTTCATTTTATTAAGAATATGCATATTAAGTTTGATTAAAGCACTGCTGAAATGTACTCCGTAGAGCAAATATTCTTTGTTTCCTTTTGGGCATTATGCGGATGATTAATAGTCTAGAACAGACGCCTCTGTTTTCCAGAAAATTCGAAATTCTTTCGCATGTATAAAATATTTCATATCACTTCACAAATACAATAAGATTAAGTGACAGTCATCATGAATTTTGAGACTCTTTTCACTCAAGAGGCAAATAGAGTAAAATAAGGTCATATTATATTTTGCTGACCAGTTTCGTTTAATGTCATGGAAGTATTATTCACATGAAAGTAATTAAGGGAAGAGAAACTACTTTCACAAGCTAAATGTTTAGATGCAGAAATTTCGCTTAATTTTCCAAAGTGCATGGCATTGTAATCATAAGGGCAACTAACATGATGGACCTTTCGTGATGTTTTAAATTATTAATTTCTTTGAACATTTAAGCTTTATAGTCAGTATTAGAGTGATATACTGACATTTATTGAAGTAATTAAAGCTGTAATATAAACAACTCCGATGAAAAATTATATTTTTTTTTATCTTTAGAAAATTATAAATTACACTATGAGGAAATTCAATATTTTATTTACATTATATGTACAACTGTTTGTAATAATTACCTAACTGTTTTTAGGAATAGTTAAATACTATCTGTAAAGTGTTAGATTCATAACAAATATATGAGAACAATTTAATGAGTAAAATAAATATACAGAAAATATATTACTATTAATTGCCATTATTATGTCATATTTTTGTATTAACTACCTTGAGAGTCATTGTTATAACAGTGTCTCCAACCCTTAAACACACTAGGAAGTATGTTTGAGAATTGTTTCAATAACGTCAACTCAGCCTTATTAGATACTTTGTTTCCAAAATGGCTGCCTTATGGAGGTTCCTTGAGTTGAGGAAAAAGAGAAATCACCGGCATGAAATCTGGACAATAAGAAGAGTATGATTTGGTATGTAAATTATTTAGATTATATCGTCCAGTATGTAACCAGCAGCATTTGACCTTGCTCTTTCGTGACGACCGTTTGCCGGTGATAGGCAATTCGAAAGAAGCTTGCTTTTATTGATGTGTCACTCTGACATATCAACCTATATGTCCATCAATCAACTACTTTGTCCGAACGATGCACGAATGGTAGAGCTCTTCTCTTCGGTACAGGAGTTTGCAGGTTCATACCTCTCTGTTGTCATGGATATTCGTAGACGTTCGGAATCGTCTTTAAGGAGTAGGTTTATTAGCCCTAGTGTATCGAAACAATAGACCGTAGCTCTCCAAACCTATCAACTACTTTTGTTAATACAGACATGAAACTGTAAAATGTCCTTCAATCAGAAATTTTATTTTACTTTATTTTATTTTAAACAATATACAACAATCAGGCCTGGTTCTTGAATATATCCATTTATATGTTTCTTTTTGCACCATTTTGAATTAAAGTTATTGTTGCGAAGTGAGCTGTATCGCTGTAAATATTTCAAAGCCAAATCCTTAGGGAAGGATGTTTGCCACCACGGTTCAAAACACCAGCGTTTCTTCTATTACGCAGCAAATGTTATTGTGATCAGTAGCTTCTCGACAGTAAAATGAGTCGTAATACTCATTGTATTTACCTATGTATTTAAAACGAAATGAATTATGGTAGTAACTATGATAGTTTAGATATTGATAGCTATGATATGAGAGTATATCTTCCTATCTTTTCATTTGGAAATAATAAATATATTATATACTCATTAGCTCATGGGTTGTTAGCTTAATAGTTTTCATACGTTGCTTTAAATTTATTATGTAATTTTTACACCACTTTTTAGGTCAGCTAAACCTTACGAAAAAATAACTTTGTTATTAAAAACTTTTAAATCTTTGTTATTTTATACTTCAGGTTAATCTAATACAACTCTGCTTGAATATTACGTATCTACTTGGTAGATTTTGTGCAGGAACAAGATTTTTAGTGCTAAAATAATGTCGATTTTTTTTGCCCCTTTTAGGACAAATGTTCACTGTTTCTTATTAGTTTAAACAATTATCCGAAATGCTCTCTTAAAATATCTAAATATATCTTTATTTTCATCTTTTGAAAACGCGATAGCATTTCTCTCCAGAAAAAGTAAAACAAAATTTGGTTAATATAAAATTTTAAATTTACATATAACATTTTTTCGAAATATGGCATTTGATTACATTTAATAATTTAGTTTTAACAGAGTTACCTGGTGTCACATTGTCTCCTTTCATGTCATTTTTAATTTTTCTCATTATTTTTACGTTAGGTTAGGTTAGAGTGTTTTAAAAATTAGCTTCTATACCATTGAAGTGTTTATAAATTAAATTATTTAAATATTTATATTTTAAATAAAGTATATTTAACTAGATACTTTTTCTTCCTCAATTACGTCTTTTTTTCTGAACAAGTGACTGTAATACAAGTTTGAAAATTAATATCTAAAAAATCTTATTCTTGCATGCTACTCATGCACTGAAAATGTTAATTTAGAAAATGTACATTTTTGATTTGTATGTGTACAAACGTGCACGAATGTATGAGAGGGAAAAAGTGAGTGAGGGAGTTAGGATGAAATTTATAGTAATTTTGAAACCAATAGATTCTTTGTATTTCCATTTTTACGGAGGTCTCTTTAAAACGTAAACTTGGAATAGAAAATATTTTTGCTTCGAACTTCATAGCATACTATTTGATTCTTTTCTAAAACATAGCCACGGTTTTTATTTTGCATTCATACATTTTTATATTTTACCGTGAAATAGTGCTGATCTAATCTCGCGCATTTCCCAATGTTTTCTTTTAATATTTTCTAGGAAAAGAGTAATATTTTTATACATTTTTGCTCCTCTTAAAAATATACAGATGTTGAGAAATTCTTGAGTGAACTAGCACAATGAAACTGTATAGACTGGTGTATTTCTTGTTTTGCTGTTCTTGGTGTTTCTTGATGAATTCTGTTTTTTATGCATATCATGTTTTGACTGATGCGTTATTGGTTTGAGACTGATATCAGTTATTCTGCATTATTCTGTGTCTGTGTTTGTGTCTAGGTAATAATAGAAATAATATTTCTGATCATAGGAGATGCACACATATGTTTATCATAACATTGAAAAGACATAGTTAGAAAAGAAAAGAATAAACCTAACAGGCATTTTTAATGTGTTAACATAAATCACTCAATTATTCGAGCTATAGAATCATAGTGATTCTGTACAATTTATAGACGTATCGCATTAAATATATTTTAAATACCCTTTTAAACAAATTTACTATGTTTCGGATTATTACACATGTATGATAGACTATTCTATAAGTGAACGCACGTGTTCTATTAATGACATATCTGGTTCAATAAAGTAGATTAAAGGAGATGTATTATTTAATGCTGGGGAGGGTGTAATGTTACTCCATACTTTAAGCTACATGTGCTCCCTGGATAGCTCTAAATGAGTAACGACTTTTTGCAAGATTGAAGCAATGTATACAGACATAGAAGATTTGTTTGTTTGACACTGGAATGCTGGATTGGTGTCAGGGGCAAAGAAGGTCGAACTAGAGAATATCTGTAGTGAAATGTAAAAAGACCACTTTGCAAAGTGTCAATCTTTGAAAGAGGAAAACCTCTACAATCGATATTGGGAGGAAAGAGAGATTATGCACTCGACACCTAGAAATTGATTTTCCTTTGTTTTTAATGTTTTTAATATTTTATTGTTCGTGTTTCTTATTGTAGTTTTTTAATGTTTTTTATTATTTTACCTTTTTTGTAATTATTTACGGCTTAATCTCATACGTCTGTGATGTATGGAAGACAATGATACAGAGTCAAGAGCTTCATCAATAAAAAAATAATGTGACGAAAAGATTGCTTGGACTTTCTGGAAATAATCATTATCTGACATTACCTTATCTGTAGATTTATAGACAGGGTTCAAAGAAAGAATAAAAATTCAAAATTTACAAAGTCCTGCATGTATCAGTTATTGTTGATAATACACTTCTCTCGTACCAGACTGTATGCTTAATAACTAATGTCACCTCAAACAACCACACCCATTGTTACTTCTCTATAATGGAAAGTGTTCAAATTGACATATGACAAGCATGATTGTCTTGAGATTCATCGAAAAAAGATGATTTCGCATAAATATCCACTCACTTTTCTATTTTAGCTATCCACATTTAAATCAAAGTAAAGTTGTCAGAATTAGGATCAATATTTCGTAATAAATGTATGATTGTAGTTCCTTAAATAAAATTTTTGTCAAGAACGATTGAAACAGTTCATCTGACATCTGTACCTATTTGGTAAAATTGGTAAGCTGTAGGACAGGCACGCCTTGGATACTTTTTGCAAAGTCAATGTTTAGTCTAAGTCGTTACAAAACAACTGGGGTTGAGCGACACTACAACACAGGCACTTTTCTAGTATCTCAATGTAGTATCTAGTATGGATAGATAAAACTTACTCAGTGGTAACATGGTCTTACTAAGCAGACGAGAAAACTCTTCTCATTTAGGTGAGGTGCTTATATGTGGTGTAGTGTATGGGCTCACTGCTCATTGTTCTATTCACCTGGTTTTATTCTGCTCGTTGCTTTGATATTGAATTAACTATTGCGGTTTTTATAGCCTGCCATATTACAATATGAATGACCTCTACCTGCCAGCTGCCAATGGATTAATGTTCTAATTACATAATTGGACATTTTGTTAAATCGGAAAGACGTAGTGATCAAATGCATTTTTCAGATGAAAGACAAAATTGTTTGTTTTCAATCATCCTCTGTATTATGCTTGGTACGTTTCTGCAGAAAAGTTTATTGCCTAGAGACAAGTACATCCATTCTGTATTTCTGATTATTTTTACATTATACTTTTCTTCAACTCTTAAATTTCCTTTAGAAATCCTCCATAATTCTGAATTTTTATACGTGTTTATATATGTGACAAATGAAGCATAGTAAATGAACTTATTTGGAATTTCCAGAATCATTCCTTGTTATATATTCTTTTGAGGCCTGAAAGGTCAGGAAGCTGCCTTCTAGTATAGGGATTGATAAAGGTGGGCCTTAAGCAGTAAGGCGCAGTCTAATTACCCCTGAAGTGTAAAAGAAATGACCACAGCTATTCAAACTAGTTAGGTAGATTAAGACATTATCTTGAACTTAACTGCAATAAATATTCTGTGGTTTTAAATGGTTTCACTAAACTTAAACTTTTAAAATATCCATTTTTCACATTAAATGTATGGATAAATGGTTACTACTATAATATTAAACAAACACCCTCAATAATATTTGTTGTTACTTACTGAATTACACAAAGTAATATATTATGTGATTCATAGAATATACAAGGTAAACGGAAACTTAATTTTTTTTTCTCCACATAGGATTTATAAACTTGCTTGTATGTCTACTTTTAAACTATTGCATACATTTCAATGAATTGTTCATCGAAAAAGTTTAAAATCTGCTATTTTTTTAAATTGTACTAGTTATATTTTGTTTAACATATAAGGGCAATTAAAATAATATATTTTCGGTTCATGCTGACACTGGTACTTTCAAAAATATATTGCATGGGATATTTTGCTTTTGCAATTCAAAATAATGTTATACTTGTGCGATCAAGTACGTAGTCTAAATGTTTAACAATAAATAGTTGTATCTAGGTCTTATTAAATTTTACTAATATCTAATTAATTTTTTCGTACTCCATAACAAATTTTAGAAGAGATTCTTGTATATTTAATAAATTATATGCATTCTATCCATATTTTTGAGATTTAACAAGCCACAAACTAACAAAAATTGCTCCTACACCCTGTCTTTACAAGTAGTGAAATCCCTTAAGATTAGAATCTGCTGCGTTATTTCTAATGTTTGATATTTATTCTGAAATTCTTCAGTTTGCAGTAAAATCTTTCTACGGTTTTATGAGCGAGAGATTCATTTAAAATAATTCTGACAACTTGCTTAACTTTTCATATGTAAGATTAATGAATGAACATTTGTAACAGTCGTTACAATAACGGGCCTCCTGTGAAGAGCTTTGTATTGTTCAAGACTAATTTACTTGGAAGAGTGAGGATTGAATTCACTGGTGATATTCGGAGAGTTCAGTAGATTCATAAGTTTCTGTTTTAAATTGCAAAATAAAGATTTAATGCTTAGAAGTACAACCATTAATGTGCTTACAGTATTAAGCCTTCACTTACCTTCATATTAAATGCAGTGTAAAGTGTCAGAAGTAATCATACTGTCTTTCAAAGACTATTGATGAAATATTATCATTTACTTTTAAAACAACAAATGGATACCAAAATTAATATTGTTAAATGCATACTTGTATACTGTTATAGGTTAAATTATAAAAGCATATAAGCACAAAAATATATGTGTAAGCCCTCTCTTCCAGGCTGTTTCACTCTATCACGAATATAAGTTTACCCATATACAACAAATTAAAATTGAATATGCATTGTAATGAAACCTAATACAGACAAATTATATTGGAATGGCCTCATGTTTCTTATTAGCTAATTGTTAAAGGGATCACCGCTAAGATAAATGCAGGATATTTCATGAAGCAAAAAACAACTAGAAAAACAGTAGTCAACATCAAAAGGTTTTTTTTTTAATACTTTGTGAGTTTCATAAAAGTTTCTGGTTTATTTATAAAATGTTCCACCGTTAACATTAGTTGTGTAAAGTTAGGTAAGTAGAATCTCCTGGTATTTTAGAAATATCGTGACTGTTAATGGATGACAGAATCTTTCTTGGAAGCAAAAAACAATATGGCATCTAGATGTACTCATTTAAACATTTACAAGAATGCTTATATTGTGTCTACTTCCTTTATTAAGTATTTAAATGAAAATACATAAGAGTAAGAAGTCCATGCTTTTCTACTGATTCACTTATGAACTATTTTAGTGCAATTCATGCATTAAAATAGTGCATACCTATGCAATTGCAACCTACTAGTTTTATGTAAAAACATATAATCAGACCAGAACGAAATTTTATGAGTTGAAATAGAAGCATTGGTCAAGAACTCATTTCTTTATGGAGTCTGCATATAGTCAGTATTCATTTGTGGGGTCATGCACGTGGTCATTGTACGTCATGCTAACGCGAGGCTTGGACATGCATGTGACCATCGTACGTCATGCTGACACGAAGACTGGGGTATCTTCTACAATGACAAAGTCATCCCACATATTATTTTACATCCCATATACTGCTTTGTGATAAATATAAACTTAGTTTATAGTTACGGTAATCAATATAATCGGCATCCTGATTATTAAAAATGCATAGTTCAAGAATGCAAATTCTATCTTAATTAAACTATTATTTCAGATATATTTATATGTCTATGTCGAATAACCATTCTTACCTATTAATTCCATTTTCCCTCAATGAAATTCAAATAAATTTTTTATACATTATGATTAGCAATTATGAATTATTTATTTTTGTTTTTTTATCAGTATACTCCTTAAATTTCTTTACATTTTTGATTAAAGTAATAAAATTCAAAACCACCTACTTAAAAAGGAGAGGAAATAATTTATATTCTCATGGGATTTAGATTGCTTAAATTATAGATAAAAAGCTTTAGGCAAAATTCAACAATGCACAAATTTTAATAATCAAATATATTTTGTATACTTTAATAGCAAAGAATTACTTTAATTATATTTTAAGTTAAAAAATGGTGAAATGATGGTAATTATCTGAGCTAAATATACTTTACTTTAACATAATTATAATTTTTATTCCTTTTTAAGACATGGTTTGGTACCTATTTAGTACAAAATTTTAATTTTGAAGAAAATATTTCTATTTTATCTCTCGAAATGTAAAAATATGAAAGAATGAGGTCTTATAATGATTTTAGTAAAACTGTCCGTTAAGATAAATTATAATTGTTGTGATTTCGGATTTACTTTTTGTTATTTATAAAAGAATACGTGATGTGGAAAATAAAACCTGTTGTGTACTATCCTATAAAGAGGGTAATACATAAATATCTATGTTAGAAATACAGCCGATATCTATTCCAGAAGATAGAGTACACTGCTAGTATCTGCAATAAAGTAAGAGCCTCGTTGCTTTAATTTTATTTATACTTTGAATAAAGAATTTAGTGAAGTTATTGTAAATTTATTTAGATTTTTAGAAATTTATCGTAATATATAAAAATGGATCTTCCAGTAACGGTAAATATATACTGATTCTCTATACCTTAAAAATAGTTCAGGATGTTTGCAAATGTTAATTTTAAAATCTAATAAATGCTACTTTTGGCTTACGGTTTCATATTTTTAAAGTAAGTATGTAAGTATCTAAATAGACAATTGTTGCATTTACACAAACTACAAAATTTGGAAGTATAAGATTAGAAATTAAATGTATCTGAAGAATTTTCATTCATATTTCAATATTTAACTTTTCTTTTTGTTTTTAATAAGTATCATTAGATTGATTATAAGAATTAAATAGTTTTCTCTTTTACTTTAATGTGATTTATTTTACCCTATTTTAATTTAAGCATTATACTCAATATTAAACTATAATATTTGTAGTACCTTTTCAGATTTTTAATCGTCAGTATAACATCTTATGTATCTCAATATAAGAAATTTTACCTCTTTTGAAAATGAACTTTCACACATTCTTCAATAACTCACTAATTTTAAGTAACTATTTAATTTTATCTTTACAACTAGAATAATTTTTCAGGTAGAAACCAACACTCAAATGAAAAGTAAAATTTACTTAATTGCAAGATGGTTTTTGAAATGTGTATTTTATAAACTATATTTTAATGTCAAATTAAAGATAAATATATTTTTATATCTATAAACTCAAAGCTTTAGAAGTATATGACATTTCAAAATTTAAAAAATTAACTATGTTAAAATTTAGCATGTATAATAAAATAAAATAAATTTCCTGAATTAATATAATTGAGGTTCAGAAAACAAAAAAGATATTTAGATTATATATAATTTAGAATTTTCCAATTTACAAATTAAAAAAAATTTTCATTATATATAAAAATTTAAAAATACAAAAATTTAAATAATTTTTTATATTTTTTAACTTATATTTTGTGTATTTTAAAATAAGTATTATTCCATTTAACAAATATAAACAATTTTTATAAAGTTATAACTTTATTAATGATTTAGAAAAAATGTATACTAAATAGATTAGAAATTTTTATATTAAACTAAAAATGAATAGATATAAGGAAGGTGTTTCAGCTTGAAAAGTACTATGTACCCTGAAATTATAATTTAGTATTGTGATTAGATTCAGATAATAACCTAATGTACCTTTTAAAAGCTAATTTCAATGTATCCTTTTGTAATAGAGGGCTAATAAAATTTCAATTTTCATTTTTGATATATAGTAAGCCATGAGATCTTATAAATTATACATAATTATTATTTTGATTTACTATTAAAACATAAAACATTAAAACACTATTAAAACATAAAACATTAAAACATAGGGTTTGGAATTAATCATTATATGAGCAAAAAAGTAAATAAAAAACACAAAAATAATCAAGAAAACTCTCAAACTATATTTGGTTTTTCCATAAATTAACTGTTAGGTGTCGAAAAACTGCAAAGAAAAGAAATGGATTTTTTTTTCAAATATTACCTCTCTAAAGATTCTGTTCTCACACCTGTAGATGGGGATATTTTGTTAGTACATTTTGCTAACAAAATCATTGACTAATGAACTAAAATAATTTATACTATTGATTACTCATATTTTAGTAGAGAGGGAAGAAAATATTTGACAGCATATTACCTGAAAGAAAATACTTATAGACTTAAACTTACACTATTAACTTATAAACTCTCTTTAACTCTTTGCTGAATTTGATGTATAAATCAGCAGAAAATATTCTCTGATAATACTTTTAATTTGTCGTATCTGAAAGGGAAAATTATTTTGTTTTTTGAGTATCACACATGTATAAAAAATGGGCAAATGAGAAAAAATATTCATGAATATCCTATGCACCTTAAAATTTATATTTGCAAAAAAAATGCTAAATGAATAGAAAATGCAAAATTCCTTTTCAAATAAATTTCAGTTGAGTTAGATAGTAAAAAATAACTTTACAGAAATCTCGCTGGAAACAATAAAGGCGGTATGACAAACATTTTCTGTTGATATTATGTTGATATTTATTCAATGCATAAAAGACAATTTGTACTTTATGGAAACGTGTTTGACATTTATTTCCTTTACATAAATACTTTATTTTATGCAATCAGTTATCTGTATCGGGTAGTCCTGATTCTTCTTAACAACTATAGCTTGAAATTTTATCAGGAGGTTTTTGGGATAAAATCATACCAGTTTTTCACATTCCAGTTGGATTGTTTTGACAAAACACTTTTAGTATTTTTAATGTTAGGTTCTCTTTTTATGTTCAAATAAATCAAAAGTGCATAAACTAAGCAGCGCCGAATTCTGGGTTTATATTAAATAAAAGTTAATAAATATTTTACTTAATTTTTAATCAGCATCCTCTCCTTACAAGAGACTTTTCCTTGTATTTTCGTTACAATTTAACCAATCTCTTCTCTATAAAAATATTTCTCGTCTGAAGTCTTCGTTTCTAAAGTTGGTATTTACATTTAAAAATTATTTTTTTAATATAGATTGATTTTTTCAGTTTTAACTTCCTTCTATTGCGGAATCTTGTAGCAACCATAAATCTTTGTAGAAACGCTTCTTTACATAATTATGTACATTTCTATGGTTCTTTACACCTAATTATAATGAAAATGTCTTGCTTCATTTAAAACCAATATTAGTTATATATCATCTCAAATATTAATTTACCTTTACTTAAGTTTTCTCTGTATAATTTTCAGCAACTTGTCTTTGTTTCAGAAATATAAGTTGGTTCAAAGAGTAGTTTTTCAAAAATTTTCATTGGAGCTACAATTTCTCAACTTTTGGAACCTTTATTCCAAAAGTTAGCAATTTTTGGAATAAGGACTTCCTTATAACACTCCATCGATGAACGGAATTTTCTTAAAGTGAAACCATGCCATTGTTTCAAAATTATAAAATACTCTGAAGTATGCTATATTTATCTAAAGCTTAATATGTTAACACTAGATTGCCCAAGGCAGTCATTTTGACTGTTTTTTAATTTTTAATTTGAATTTAAAACTATTATGAAATATAATGACACAATTTCTTAGAATTTGGTGACTTTTTCTATAACATATAAATGGGTTTATGAATAATTGTAGTTACTTCCGCCCTCCTTTATTATATAATATTAAAAATTAATTTTAAATAAATTTCTTTACATATTTGTTATTTTTTCACAATGCAGTCATTTTGACAGTTTTGGGGCAATATAGGCATACAAGAAATCTCGGGCAATCTAGTATTAATGAATACTCTCTCTTAAACACTACCATAATGACATTAATTTCGTTTTAGAATATGATGACATGAATACTGCTCCTCGAAAAATATAGTTAGGAAACATGAGTGACATGTGAGAGTTTTTAACGTACTTTTAATCGAATTCTTATACTTTTATTTATCATCAAAATATTTCTGTTTTTATTTATCATTTAAAAGTACGGTAGGAATTATTTTCAATGCGAATTTAAGACTGATTTTCTATATAAGTATCTCATTTATATAGTTTAAACAGCAATTCTTTTTAAATGCAGCGTAGTACACAATTAACTAAAGCGAATAATGGGCTTCAAATTATAACTATTTTTATAGTAGTGATAACTTCTATGCTGATGGAATTGAAATTATTGGTATTAAACCATACAATGCTTATTTTCTCATTTACAACTCGATTTTTTTCAGACACATATTTGAGCCCACAAAATATCCTAGTCATATTAAAAAGTCTTTAACGAAAAACAGTGTTTGATGCTTAGAGGAATTAAATATATATGATAAATACCCTTCATAAGTATTAAAAATTATTGCTACAAAATTAAAACTAAATATCACGTTTACCAAGAACTTGGTTCAATGGTTAACAAATCCAAGCAAAATGTATATAGTATAAAATAAGAGCAGATGAGTGTTTGTAACACACAAATAAAATTTGTTGCGATAGACATAATATTCAATTACTCCTATTACTAGAAGAAAATTAAAATGAAATGGATAAATGGATTGTTTAGTAAATTTACTAAACAATGTAAAATATATAGAAGTACTATTCTCGTAGTTGTAGAATCACGTGAAAATTTAAGAGATTACTTTTATGTATGTATACATATGTGTATATCTATATATATATATATATATATATATCTATCTATATATATATATATATATATATATATATATATATATATATATATATATATATATATATATATATATATATATATATGTATATATGTATACAGACACACACATATATATATATGCATGTGTGTGTATACACTGTAGGTGTACGGTTTAATTTGCATAAAAATTTGGGTTATGTTTTATTACTGTATAAATGTATAAATCTATAAAACTTGTAAGAATAAAAACTACCAAAAGAAATGGAAATAATCATATCAAAAATGATATCCATAATTTCATTTACATTTTCTCTTCCAAAATTTAACTGTTGCACAAAGATTAATAACCGATGGCATTGTATCATTAAGATTATTAAAGGTGTGCCCAAGGGATATTTAAACAGAGAAATTTCCTTTTTATCTTTCGAAATGCAAGTATCTTCTCTATCACACACATTGAACTTCACATAGTACTGGCTTTTTCTAATATTATTAGTCGACATAGATTTAAATTATGAGTTTACCGAACTGAATTACAAACTTCATACATTTGCAAATGATTAGAATATTAAAATTTAGGCTTAGATAAATATCAGATCTCCCCTGTTTTAGATGGTAACTTTGATTTAATTCCAAACGAAAGGTATTAATAAGTTTGTAAGATCATTTCTTTTTTGATTCAAATAGATTTATTATTCCCTTTTGGGCTTTTAGAAATATTCAAATGGATAACACAGGGTTTAATTAGAATAAATTGTTTATAGCATCGATTGACTTTTTTGGAGAGAATTCTAAATTACCATAAACATTTCAGACTTTGAATCTTATTAATGTAAGTGTACTACATATTAAGACATTATTTTGAAAAGTGATGAATATGGATAAATTCTTTCATTAGCAAATGTATGATATAGGACATATTTTAAGGATTTTTTTTTATTTTATTTTCATTTTCTCGTGGAATTTTATTTTCATAAACTAAATACTTTAAAACTTATAGTGGATAAATCGACTTTTTAATTATCACTTTTTCTATTTTCCAAATGTATGGTTTTATGAAATTTTACTTAAGTACCATTTTGTGCATTCTTTTTAAGAACAGGTTTATCAACTTGCGTACTTATTTTGAAGTAAATTTAAAGATAGCATTTTAATTGGGAGCAAGGTGTATTAATATGTTAGTCAGATCATTTCTTTATTTATCCAAAAAATTTATTATTCCTTTCTATGTTGTTTGAAATACTCAAATGGATAACACAAGGATAAATCAGACTGTTTGTAACATCAACTCTATGAGGAGACTTCCAAATTGCGATGAATATGTAAGACTTTTTGTTAAGGGAAATGAAATTTCATGCTTTCAAAATTATTTTGAAAACTGATAATTACAAATAAATTCTTTTATAAGCAAATGTATCATATATGATATATTTTTGAGGCTTTTTATTTTCCTTTCTTTCTGAAAATTCGATTCAGTAAACTGAGCACTTTAAAACATTTAAGAAATAAATCTAAGTTTTTCTTATTGATTTTTTTACTTTGCCTCTGTATAATATTTTTATGATTTTCTAAGTACAATTTTTATGCACACATTGTAAGAACTGAAATATCAACTTTCCAACCATTTTTAATTAAATTTCACGAGTTTCAAATCTTCCACAGGATTAATTATGCTCGGTAAATATGTATAAGTTACTGTAGATCATAAACCTCTAAATACTTATTAAAATTTTGCCAAAATCTGAGGATTATATAACACCTGTCTCAAGTCTTATAAAATCATGAAAAAAAAACTTATTGGTTAGAATAAAAAAATTACAACAATTAATGCAACCAATTTTTTAAAAATAAATTATATTTTACACTAACGTCTAAACCATAACTTAATTTAGAATACAGCTATTAACCTACAACTTTGATCACAGTAACAAATAAAAAACTGTATTTTGTAGAATGAATTAATATAGAAATAATTTTCCTATATAAAGCTAAAAAATTCCAGAAAATTAAAACAGAAGCAAAATGAAATTGCAACTAATTAATCAATTTTAAATAATCTAGCATGCACAAAAATTTAGGATTTTTTATTGACTATAATTTTTTAAATCTTGCAGTTAGTGCTATAACATAATTTTACTTCCTTCGATATTAATTGTTCAATATTTTAGTTATCATCATTTAAAAGGAATAATTTCATATTTCTATGAGTGGTTTGAATTTATCATAAATATTATATACCTTGTAAGTATCAAGAGATTTGATAGGTCAAAACACACTTTCAGCATATACCGAATTAATTTAGGAGGCCTATTATATCTTAAAGAAAGCCCTTTGATTTAATATACTTCCTGGCTAATAATAAAAATCAGCAATAACCTCTAGTTTAATCCTGTAATCTTCCGAATCAAAATTTTATGATATCAGAATATTAAATTAAGAAGCTTCTTTTATTTTGTAATGAAATTAATCATATTTCCAAAAGATATTCCAAGCATAATCTACAATTATCTTAATGTGTTGATTTTACATCAATTTACTCAAGGTTATAAATTTTACTAGATACGTCAAAGAATTTAAATTTGTAATGAGAAAATAGTAAAATTTTAAAACCATTTTCTTTAGAATTCTCAATACTTTTTACGGATTCAGAAAGATTCTTTAAATCGATAGTTGAAAAGGAATCAATCATAAAATGCCTTTTTTTCACTCAGTGGTATAACATTATACCTTTCCACATTTTAGCTCAATATATAAGCAATAAATGCTATATGCAATATATATATGTATATATATACATAATATATATATATATATATATATATATATATATATATATATATATATATATATATATATATATATATATATATATATATATATATATATATATATGTATATATATATATATATATATATATATATATATGTATATATATATATGTATATATATATATGTATATGTATATATATATATGTATATATATATATGTATATATATATATGTATATATATATATATGTATATATATATATATATATATATATATATATGTATATATATGTATATATATGTGTATATATATATGTATATATATATGTATATACATGTATATATATATATATATGTATGTATGTA
>CM063502.1:100151843-100191843 GCA_032207245.1 Pardosa pseudoannulata
CAAATAAAACTGTTATTTAATTTTTTTATAATTGGCTTTCTAAGACATTTAATATGACAACTGATCATTAATGAGAACATGCTGTAGTATTTAAAATTGCTTAGATTTTAGATATGTTTTACTCTTTGCAGTGAATGGTATCTTAGGTTTACTATTTTTATTAATATATATTCCGGTGAGAGAAATGACTCGGGCATGAATGGGTTAATACCTAATGACTACCCCTGAAAACATTCTGATTCAAACCCACTGTTGCGTGTACCAAAAGAAAACATACTACGTGTTCGGCTATAGCCTTTCTGATCTTTAAGAAAAAGTTTTCAGTATTTTCTGATTACATTCTTTTATTTTATTTTTTAGATATATTACCGAAAACAAAGGTATATCAATCTAATTTTTTAAAGAAAAAGTTAACTTATTTTAGTATTACTGTCAAAAGAAAACTATGCTAACTCTTTGATGGTTCACTGTAGGAAATGATCTCCTATAGTCCTTTAAATGTTCGGACATTGCTTTGCTTATCTTTTAGAAAAAAAGTTTTTAGTATTTTCTACCATGATTACATGATTCTATTTTATTTTTTAGATATATTTTCAAATACAAAGTAGATCAATCTAATTTTTTAAAGTAAAAGTTAACTTATTTTAGAACTATGCAAACTGTTTGATGGTTGAACATAGGAAATGATCTACTATAGTCTTTGAAATTTTCGCACAGGGTTATATGTATAGAAACTGAAAAAACGACTAGAGGACGGACATTATCTTGTGAACTTAAATGTTTTACCGTTGTTCAGAAATAAGCATACATATATTTTGTGTTGCTTATTAGGGTTTCATAAATTAATTGCATTTCCAGAAATATATATTTAAAAAATGTATTGTCTAAAACACACTTCTTGTGTGATAAATTATCACACTTTTTGTGTGATAACTTTCACATTTGTCGTTTGAAAAAGTATAAACTGAAATTCATATAGAGTCAAGAGAAAGAATTCAGTCGGGAGTGAATGAAGGGATTTTTATGCGTACTAGAAAAGGCTTCAAAATTTATAGTTAGCAGTACATATTTTTAGCCGCAATATTTTTTCTCAAATGTACCACATCCTTTTTAATGTAGATTTACTTTCAATTTTCTTTAATAAATTTCTAAAAATAATATATAAAGAAATTTCCGTTATAAAGTTTTGCTATAACTATTTTAATTTAATTGCTAAAGTCAAGTAACAGATTTCAGATTATATGATTAAAATTATTTAATGATTATTCGAGATTAGGATTTTATTCTAGATGTGATTTAAAATCATAATTATATTTCTTTTTAAAATTAATCTAAGTAAAATTAAGCATTAAATTTAAGTATTTAAGGTTTAAAAGAGAAATATATTAATTTATTTTCATACTTTCTAAGTATGCGCCCTGGATTTGAAGTTGTATTAATAATACCCCTTATACATTAATTTTATGAATATTAAGTTTAAAATATTTATTCGAGTGAAATATTTTACAAGATGATGTTCTCGACGGTTAACAAACATTGAAATCTAAGATTTACTTTTATATAAATCGTGATGGTAAATTTATTCTCTAAATCTATTCTTCTAACCGTAGTTAGTAGTTGTAACTTTTATTATACGAACATAGAAAAAATGAGATAAATTTATTGCATTAGGTTTTTGCTATATATGTTCGTCTAAAATATAAATAATAAAATTAATTTAATTTCGTTTAATCTGATTTTTATAAAAGAATGCTGCAGGTAAAATATTAAATATTTATTACTGACTAAGTGGGGGAAAGAGAATAATTTTACTTTTGCTTTTTAATTTTAAATATTTAACGTTTTATTTAATAAAGAATATTTAAGAGAATTTATATTTTAGAGAATTTTAAAACTTTTACTTTTAAAATTCTCGCAATCTTAATGCAGAAATTTCCATTTAAATAATGCGATAGTTTTATTTATAATGAAACAATTTTTTAAATCGCATAATTATTTGAGTACATTTTCTTGTGTCGAACATTTTAGAGTGTGTGTTATTTTTATTAAATTTCCATTTGATTATTCGTGTACGCCATCTTCAACAGAAGAGGGAAAAATACATAATAATGGAACATTTGCAAGAAAGATTTTATTCTATTCGAGACACTTTCTACAGATGCATTAAGAGCCATGCATCTTTATCAAGCCGAATGAAAGATAGCTTGCAACGGAAAAGTTACGATTGCAACCGCATGACCAAAAAAAAAAAAGTAACGATAGTTTATCGTAAATGGAAAAAGTTGTGGGCAAAATTGATCAGATAAATATGCAATGGGGTCGCCATTTTATATTTCAAACTCATGTAATGGTAGGAGGGAGGATTTTAATGTGAAATGCATAACTGTAAAATATAGTGTAAACTGCAGATAAATGTTAACGTCTTGTTTTATAATACATTACATGCTAAAACAAAATATTTAGGATTAGAAATAATAAATTATTTGTGTGTTTGTTTGGAGGGAAATGTTCCCTAATGGAAAGAAAAACTTATGCATAAATTTGCAATTCAACACAAATTTATGAGATCGCATAAATATAATTTTTAGTAGGAATAACGTAGCGAAAACAGAATAAGTACATTAATTTAGCTTCAAAGAAATATGTGCAAGCTGATGATCTGTTTTCTTTAACAGTTTTTGGCTTAAATGTATGCAATATAGTTGAATCGACTGCATGCAATGAATGGACTGTATGCATTAAAGTTGAATCAATATAATTGTAAACAAATTGTACACAAATACTAATTAAAAGCTATATATCTTGTAGTTTACATAGAATGCATAGATCTTGTAGTTTACGTAGAATACATAGATCTTGTAGTTTGTGTAAATTTTTATCAAATTGTTGCAAGGAAGAGTACTGATAAGGGAAAATACAATATACTTTTTATATTATGTCTCTTTTTCTTGAAAGAGATACATATTCCCTATTTTTCGTGTAATGACTAAACGAGTTAAATAATATTTTAAAAAGTATATATTATAGTATTTCACGGGCACAGCATCTTTCGAGCTTAAAGTTCTTCTTTATAATAGACTGTTTTGGATTCAATAAAAAATGAAATGAATTTTCTCTCTTTAGCATAACATTTATCGTTGTTCATTGATAAATATCTAATTTAAAAATATTTAGTTATAAAAAGCAATACATTGTTAAAAACCTTAAACATAAAACATGTACACTATGTCAGAAAAATAGAACTCAATGTATCCACGAAATTTGAAATACATAAATTAAAAAATATATTTTCTTTCAAAAAGGAGGTAATTTTCTTTTATTTTCTGTAATCCTAATTATATAAATAAGTGCGAATTATATTTAATTTTATAACTTGATAAATTATTTTTTTAATTTTTCAATTTCTTATCACTTTTAAAATATTTTTTCTCAAATTAAAAATGTGAGATCTATTTAAGATCTAGCTTATAGAATAAAACAGATATTTGACTTAAAATGCATATAAAAATCTAGATTCTAATACACATATTTAAATATATTTTTTGTGAGTAAGTGAAAATTAATCTTGTTTTTTGTTTATAACTTTAAACTGATTTTAAAAACATTTTTTACAATGTCAATTCTACTGGAATTCACAAGTCTAAATAATTGTTTTAAATTATAATGTCATTACAGAACTTGTAAAAATTTTAATCTAAATGAATTACAATTTTTTTATGGTGATTAGAAAAAAAAAGCTGTAATTTACTATAGTCTGGAAAGTTACTATGCTCTATGTTCTAATAAAAAAGTATATATGGTTAGTATTAAAAAATTTCACTGAATATTTTTCCATCTAAAATTGTGTAGTGTGTATTAAAAATTACTCGTGAATATAAATTGTTATATTAGCGTTGCTACATTAGTGTTGTAAGTTGATAAATTCATCTTATGGCACGTGATTCATGAATATATATACAATAACTTTGACTTTTGCATAGAAATAATGCATTATTTCAGAGCTAATACTTCATGCTACAAAGTTTTAACTATAACCCATAAAAAAAAGGATTGTCGCAGAAATAAGCTTATATTTCTACTCGAGAGGAATATTATATACATTATGTGATTTTCTACATCAAAAGTAAATAGATTACACAATCAGGATAAGAAAGGAGATTAGTTCAAAATATCGAGGATCTGCAGGGTAATTCCAGGAGCTAAAGGTGTATACTAGTTAATTCTCCCATACATTGGTCTCGAAGGGGTTAGACAAATTTGAATCCTGGAAAACGTGTAATGAATATTAATGGAGAAAAGACAATAGTGTTCTTTAGGTGAAAAAAAACATCAATTTAAAATAAACGTTCTTTGCAATTTTTCATTTTAAATTCAGTGAATAACTCAGTGGAGGTATACACGCATATTATACATCTGTTATCAGTTTTTCATGTAGTATCCTTTTTTCGAAAAATTTCAAATTGTAAATATGAAAAGAATCCAGAAAAGACAATCTAGATATTTCATTTTCGTATATACACATAAACTAACAGTTGTGAAACAGCGTATTTTTGGCCTTACTTACAGTTCTTCATTATAATTTTAGTTTCTTAGTTACAATATATTTTCATTCTCTATCTCTCCTTATATATATATATATATATATATATATATATATATATATATATATATATATATATATATATATATATATATATATATATATATATATATATATATATATATATATATATATATATATATATATATATATATATATATATATATATATATATATATATATATATATATATATATATATATATATATATATATATATATATATATATATATATATATATATATATATATATATATATATATATATATATATATATATATATATATATATATATATATATATATATATATATATATATATATATATATATATATATATATATATATATATATATATATATATATATGTATGTGTGTGTGTGTGTGTGTGCGTGTAAGAGATAGAAAGTGTCTTTTAATATAAAAATAAAAGAAATCAAACAAATAAATAATAACTGATGTTGTTTTGTTTAGAGCCAAATATATATTTCAGGTATGAAGCTAGTAATAAATAAATCGGATGAGATTTTTGTTCATCAAATGATATATGGTAGTAGAACATATCTTTTGTTGTGTTCTTTCAAGATGTGTTGTTTTATCTCTGATGGTAATTTGGAAATAACGCAAAATTAACATTAGAGCATTCACCTTATTTTTCATTAAACTCCTGAAATATCAATTAGAAATTGCCCTATAAAATTGTTATAGAACTTATAATATTAGGGCAGACATTTTCTCAATTTTTCAACAATAAAAAACTCATTTTCTTCTACATAAGGCATCCATACTAATGCGAAGTCTATATAGTGTCTCATTAGTGTCCTAGACTACTCGGCGAAAGAAAAACTTCATGAGACAAAGACGGTGGATTAATTTAACCCCCCTATCGAATAAAAATGGGCGCATGCAGTGAAAATAATTAAAACTGGAACGAATAATACTTTCTTCACGTATCTGACTTTAAATAATTATTTTAGCTGGGATTCCGCATATTATTTATGTGACAAAGCACGATTCATTGTGTTTACGTGATGATCTTAACAAATAGTTTCCTTACATAATCTTTTTAAAATAATTCTTGACATTATACTAATATATGACATTACTGATAAATGGCATCGTAAACGTTTCATCACTGAACGCGAAGTCTAAAGGAGTCGTAAACACACGTACACACACACACACACACACACACACACATATATATATATATATATATATATATATATATATATATATATATATATATATATATATATATATATATATATATATATATATATATATATATATATATATATATATATATATATCTGTATAGTTCAACTCGAGGGTGTGTCTTTCTCCTGTTATCGTTAAAGACTGACAAATATTTTTAATTATATTCCTCCCTTTTTTAAACGCCACACACACACACACACACATGTATATATACGGTGAGTTAGCAACATTCATACTTTGGGAAAGGTGATTTCCCAATTTTATTTAAAGTAATTTGGATCTTCCGATACCTGTAGTACAAGATATACAACTACTATGTTGTTGTACTTAAGTTAGTTTAACTTCTTTTTAATTTCAAATGTATGTCTTCCCTTTTAGGTGTTCTGCCATGGGTTATTCTATTCTACCAGCATATTTCAATTTTACTGTAGTCTAATCAGGGATTCTAGGAAGTCAAGTTCAGTTATTATATTTCCTTTAAAAGTGGCCTCTGACACGCAATCAGCGTGCTCATGACCATATGTATCTTAACCATTGTATTCTCTATAGCTTTGCAAAGATTATGAATGTATTTCACTAAAATGAACCTGGGAATTAAGTTATACAGTTTTTTATGATAGACAACCTCTCAATGTGAATACATATTTCTTGCTCTTATCTTTAAAGACTCGAATAAAATATTAGTACTGTGACATAAACTTTAACTTTATTAAATTCACGAAATTTACTTTAATTATACTAGTTATTTTATACTTTTTAACAGCCACCGTGGCTAAACCCATTCCTGATACATACTACCCATATCTAAACTCAGAGACAAATTATTCGGAGATTTTCGTACTGCCAAAATATGGCATGAACTCAATTATTTTAAATTCGAAACTTATTCTCTCCGATTAGAAGATTAAATTTTTGTATTTAAATGTGGAAATACTGCGTACAAACACGAGTTACCAGTTTCGCCTGTGAATTTTGACACTTTTACAGCTGTAAATATATATTATGAATGTCTGTGAGGATCTCACTCTTTTTGTCTTGTTTAAGTGTTGTCAATATCACACATTTTGTATGTTAAATGCACTTTGTCCATAGCAGTGATTAAAAAAATTACCAAAAGTTTAATATTTGTTTCAAGTGGATATCTGATTCATCCGTACAATCTTGATTTTAACTCGATCTAAATTTTTATATTGGACTGAAATATTTAAATAATTTTAATATTACATATATATTACTTACTGTAAAATATAACTGTAGAAACTTACTCTAGAAAAATAATTTTTGAATACTAATAATTTGTTGACTATTAACTTCTACATCACCTTTAATGCTTAAATAATTGCCGCATGGTTAAAAACATTTTAGAAAACAGGAAGATGCAAAGCCATATACAAGAACAAAAAGTTAAAAATAAATTTTTTGGCCATTTCTTTCATTTTAAAAGCTTTATTTTTCATTTTCCTAATGCTTTAAAATCCGAACAATACTATAAAAGTTAAAAAAATAGCCTGCTTTTATTTTTTTAATTATCAAGAGAAGTTATTATACTTTATTTTCTTTTAATTATTACGCTTGAGTCGATTTTCTGAATTGAGAAGTTTTCGGAACAAATTATTGACAAAACAAACATAGCCCCTAATTTTCCCATTTCTCGTTTCAGATTTTTTTCTCTGTTTAACTGTACTAGATTTCTTTTGTTCGATTTTCATTTACACTATTTCACGTAATTACGGTATATCGCACTAATGAATTGTACTTTATCTGTTCTAAAAACAACTACGATTTTTCTCAAAGGGCATATTTTTTAGAGCTATACATTAAAGCATGGAAAGAAAAAAATGCTAAAAATGCATATTTTACCTCAGATTAGTATTCGTTGATTGGTTTCATACAGTTTCACATTAACTAAAATGAAACGCCAATTTTTTTTGTGTCACGGTATTTTTACAGATTTCAGAAAAACAATACATGTTCATTAAGAGTTGAAAATTCTTTAACATTTCAAATTAGCATAGAGTGTTTTATTTTTATTTTAGGTATAAAAGCCGTTACAGATTTAATGTTACCAGGAATTTATTTTTCAAGCTGTCTTTAGTGTCTACATTTTATTAAAAAATGAATGTCAGTAAAATTGAATGTTAACAGACGTGAACAAAATTGTAATGATTAAGAGCCTTCTACAAGAGGTTTAAAATATAAGCACAAATGTCAACAACTTATAAAAAGAGTTAAACTAGTGTAGAATTAAGTAATATGTGAACAAAAAATGTATCACTTCATAAAATATGGCATTTGTCAGTAACTCTGTAGGCACTTATTGAGCAGATTAAAAAGGCAGAAGTTTTTAATGAGTTAGAAAGAATCGTATCTGCGACTTTATCGACACGAAAATAAATGAGCAACATATAAGCCCTAAAAGCAAAGCAACGATTGAACGTCACTTCAAGATAGCAACAAATTTTGTAAGAGGATAAAACTTCAGTTCGTCAAATAACAGGATAATCGAATTCGAAGCGTAGTGTTTTAGTGAGACTCTTATCTAATAATTTTTCATAACTTTAATAACGATTTCATCATGTAGTGTGCCATACTAATTTTATTGTTAAACATTAATAACTTCGTCATTCTGCCATGGATTTAATTTAGATTTATTTCAGTAAACTTGTGGTTTAATATATGAAAAAATTAAAAATTTGGATTTAAAACATTGTCAAAATATGAAACAAATATATTCTTTTTCAAAGATATAGATTTTTTTAAGCGAAATATATGTCTAAAATATGACCATAAAATATATTTTAGTTTTTCACATTTTTGAATGCATCGTTTTCTAACTAACCGTTACTAACCGTTTTCTAACCGATGTCTATTTAAAAAATATAAAATACATTTTTAAAATAATTGCTTTTATTTGGCTTATAAAAGAGTGATAAAAATGCTCTTAAAAGTAAAACACATTTTTAAAACAGCACATGAAAGAGAAATTGTGTGAAAAGTTAGTATATGAAAATTGTAATGCACTGATATAGAGACAGTGCTTAAGGAGCTTCTATAGAATAAGGGCCAGTTGTTATGATGGGTTATGCGACAAAAAATAAAATCATGAGGTGCTCAACATATAACAGTTATATGTAACATTGGTATTTAAATATAAATATTCCCTTCTACAACCCTATTTGTATCGAAAATACGTTACTTTGACTAATTGCAATTGCGTATCACGCTTTTATATTTTGTCTACTAAGTCACCATAACAACTGGTCTTTATTCTATAGAAGTGTTTTACTTAATTTCTCTAATCAACCCACTCGAGTTTTCATATCGGGGCGGTATGTCATTTGCCTGATATTATTATAACCATTTTAATTTATCATTTTATACGGATATATTACATAGTTTTGATTGTAAGAAGAATAACAGTATGAAAATCAGCAGTGTTTATTAACTCAACATATAACAATTATGTATGACATTGGTATTTATATATAAATATCCCTTTTACAACCCTATCTGTATAGAATATACGTTACTTTGACTAATTGCAATTGCGTATCACGCTTTTATTTTTGTCTACTAAGTCATCATAACAACTGGCTTTTATTTCATAGAAGTTTCTTACTTAATTTATCTACGTAAAACCACTACAATTTTCATATGGGAGCCGTATGTCATTTGCCTGATATTATTATAACCGTTTTAATTTATCAGTTTACACGGATATACTTTAATTTTTTTTATTGTAAGAGGAGTAACAGTATGGAAATCAACGGTGTTTGTGAAATATAATCTGCACATATATAGTATTATTAAATTTCAACATTTACAAACTATACGTTTATATGTTTGTGTAATAAATATATTAGAAACGAACAACTATAAATAAAAATCAAATTCATCAAGTAAACATTAATTTCTTGGTCTTACTTTAAGCTCCGTATGAATAAACTCTCTAATAATTAAATATATTAGAAGAGATATAAACAAAAGTAAATAACTTATTGGTCTCTTTATAAATTTTTAATATTCTCACTAAATAGTTCTTTCCTTAATAAACGTGGCATCTTGTAAAGATGAAATTGATGGAATTCCAGTTGAGAGAACTCCTTTCAACAATCGCCAAACTGTAGTGCTCTATCTTGAAAATGTTTCACTTTTTTAACGAATTTAATGCTTCCCTCCGTTTTAGTATTAACCTTATTTCTGAAACGAAATCAATGATAACTGACATGAGATTATAAATTATGATAATAGTTGAGAGATTAGTTTTTCTGCTGGTTTTCATTCCCTAAAATCCCGATTTCTCTTTGATATCATTCTTATTTTATTAAATTGCTGTTTATTCTCAACTTACATTTGGGAGTTCCTTATCAGTGTTAAAAATTTCATTTATTATGACTAAATATATTGATTTTATAAGGTATGTTACGACGCTTTATTTGTTTTTTGTTGGAAAACAGCAGTTGGCTGTGATGCTGTAAAGTTAATGGCATTAATTTATGCATTTACGTGTCCTTTTGTTTATATTAAGGATTCTTTTAAAACATCTTAAATTTTAACTAGGATTCTACAAATGATGATACAGTTTAAATAATAAATAAATCCCTTTAATATAAAAATGACAAAACTTGAAATTTTTTTCGGATTAATTATTTTGTCACTGGAATACCTAGATGGTCTAAATCTATTATTCTTTACTTAATATATATACCTAAAATATTAATTCAATAATAAAATTGGTCTGGTTTATTACTGGAAAAGGACTTGTGTGAAAAGGAATGGGTTTTTCTTAGAAATGTAAAAACTTCTAGCATTACATAATTCCATATACAGTGTTATTATGTAAAATATATCATTCGATTGCAAAATTCCACATTTTCAGAAAATAAGTGGCACTTAATATTATAGGAATACAATGGAAAAAATATAGAAGTTTATGTTATGAATAATAGATGACACCCATGTGTTTTTAAAGGTAATCCACGAGAGCTGTTTTAGAAATTTTTCAACGGTGAGATAGATAATTCATCCGTAGAGCAAAAAGCTTTTTGTTCGATTTCGTTTGCTGGATGTGGTGCTGCAATCACTGAATGAATATTCAGCTTGAAATTTGTAAAAGTAACGAATTCATTTACTGTCTCTTCAACTTCGATTTCCAACAAGGTGGAACACTACTCGGGCTAGAGGAGTTAGTCGTTTCCATAAGGTAAACAACTAGGTTTAAAATGCCCTTCATTTAGTACAAAAAAGAAAGAAATTCCTTATTTTGATTTATTTAAATAACCATAATGATAGCTATATAAAACAGGTTTTTTTCTATCTGAGAAAAAAAGCTATGATAATTTTAATCTAAAAACCAGAACTTACATTTATGTCACCGGAAGTTAAATTTAAAACGGTAAAATTAATTTTATAATAAAAAAATTAATTTTTCTTGTAAAACTGTAACTTACATATTTCTAGCTTTATAATTAATTTATAAAGCTGGAAAATTATTAGCGGTTGCAACAAGCATTTTGTAAAAATATTTTAGCAATAAAAAGTTTAAAAATATTTTTGATAATCTGCTTTGTCATTTTATTGATCACTCATAACATCGTAACAAAAAAAAACCTATCATAATATATTATAGTAGATACTTATAATTAAAAGTTTAATTGTAAAAAAAATTCTTTGAAAACACTTCTGTTTATTAATTTAAATATGCAACGAATTTTAGCAAAAAAGAGCTGAATAATTACTTCTATGATGAATACCTGTTATCAATTTTAATATAGGTGTTAGTTCTAGTTTTATTATATTCTTCGGTGTCAGGGATATGTATGTACCCCATAAACGTCTTTTTAGAATGATATATTTAAATCTCACAATAATAACGGTACGTATCAAAAATTGCCCATATTTTCATCGTATGTGTGAAAAAATTTGTGTTTTTCCAATTTAAAAACTTAATTCTCATTCGTTCAATAATTGCAAATAATGTGGAAATTATTATTAACACATTAAGGTTTTCTGTTTTTCAAATTATACAACACAAAGACAGTCTAACCTACTCAGTCCACCACGCAGGGATTTTGATTACTGAAAACAATGGAGATATGATAAACTAATTACAGGCAGAATCTCCGACTCGATACCATGTATATTGTGCACGTTGGGTTATTAATAAAAACTCACAATATTGAGATTCAAAAGAACTCGAAGAGTTAGTTGCTTATAATAAGCATTAACGCTGCAACAGAAAAATTATTTACAGAGGATGATAATCAAGCATTATGTTTCTTTTAACATTTTCATTCAGCTATATAATTTCAACATATATAAAAATTATTATTTGAATTATGCCCTATGTTTTAACATAGCAATTATTACTATAAACTAGTTGGTTTTAAATTAAAAATTACAGACATAATTAAAATTTGATTACAAATAGATTGTATATATATTTATATATTTGTAAAAATGAAAAAAAAAATAAGCAACAGAATTTAAGTAATACATATGTATATATTATTATCATTAAACCAAAGACTTCAAAAAATAGGTAGTATAAAGTACTGGCGTTTTTTTAATTGATTAATAATTCGAATGTTTAATTTGCAATTTCCTTTTCAGATGTATTATACAAAAAACGATTCGCGTATTTTCTTTTCATACATTTAATAATGAAAAATTATTTAACCTGTGCAAAAGTATGCGAATCTGCTGTCAATTTGCAAGGAAATTTGGAAAATCTAATTTTCAAACTTTAAATAAAAATTTAGAAAAACTTCAGTATTCTATTAGAAAGTTGTTTATTACCATACTTTTAAATATTAATCCAAAATTCGCATTGTTACTAATATTGTGTGTATATTTTCCTTTTTCCTTATATATTATTAATTCCATATATATTACTAATTTGTTAATATATTTTTGTTTGGGATTGTTTTTTTATGAGAGAGAACTGATATTTTATTGTTTTGGTATAGTTTAAATTTAGGATTTTGCCAAGAAATCCGCATACTCATTGACTCGAGAGCTCTTCATATTCTATAATACAGCAAATTAGGAATTTTTTATCTTTTAAATGCTTTATCTTATTCTGTATTTTATTATTTTCGAGTTTGGTATTAATTTTTGACAGCGCAGTAGTAATCAGTGTAAATTAATAGAGTGTTTTCTTGTCTAGTTTCCCACTAATCAATTGTAAATGCGATTGCCTTTGTCTCTGACTGAAAGACACTGCCATTTTTTTAAGTGTTGTTATTTTCTCATAAAATATGTGTTAACCCTTTAAAGATCAGACTTATTTTGTTATCCATCAATATATATTGAGATGATTTCTAAATGAAACTTTGTGCTATGTTCTCATGTTAAGTTAGAAAGCCTAGATTTCTTGGGAAGGTTGTAGGATCAAAGTTTTCATCTTATTTACGTATTCAAGTATTCATAGGTAAAACCGCAGACCATTTATATTATAACGGAACCATTTATATTTTTCATTTTATAGAAAAGTTTGGTACTCGGACCCTGTCGATTACAGATTTTGATCGATCGGAGTAGACTAGATAGCGGGATTTAGCTGGTCTTCTCAGCCACCCAATTTGATTTAAGTGATTGCTTGTTTTAGGGTTTTGTAAAATTAAGTGTGTGCCACCACTACTCAAAAATTTGATTGAACTTAATGGATTTCTGCTGTTCTACAATCAATTATCAGACACATTTTACAATGTATGATGCGTGTGATGCCTTGACACGTGTAAACTAGAGAAATGTTTATTGAACTCTTGTAAAAATAAAGTAATAATAATAATAATAATAATAATAATAATAATAATAATAATAATAATAATAATAATAATAAAGTATACATATCTCTTCTGGTATTTAAGTATTACTTATCATTTTGTGCCATTTATCTATGAATTTCAAAATTAAAAGTCGAATAATCCATTTAAAATAAACCTATACGTAAGCGAATACGTAAACTGAGTGTGGCATTAAGAAATTCTCAATCTCTTAAGGTATTAATGCCATACTTAATTATAAAAATAATTTTCTATGTTGTTTTAAAATGTCTTTTGCTTTCATTTCTTTTCAAGCATTTAGAAATGCTTGTTTTAATTTTTAATGAAGGGTGTAAAGAGACTCGATAAACATTAAAGTGACTTTTAATTAAAGTAAATTATTAAATTACGTTAACATTCTTTTTACAGTATTTCTTTTAAAACAGTATGTATAATCTGAATGTAAATTCTGGTCTATAAAAATTAATTAATTTGGAATCATTAGCAGTTATAGAGAAAGCACAAAAAGGATTATATTCATAATTACCAAATAAAATATTTATGCTCATTCTTTGTTTTAAAATAGTCCAATAAAATGTTATGCTAAACAACTTTTTTATAAAGTAATATATAACGTACTCGACAAAATTCTTGAAGATTTATACGTTGTGCTAATTATTTAAACATTGCTTGTTTACATGTTTTTAATACGATTCTTTTTGTTTAGCTTCATTTGATTATTTATATTATATAACATTTACGTATTTTAATACCATGTGTGTGTAACACTAAATGTTGGAGAATTATTGATGTATACTGCAAATAAGTTTTAATATAAATCTAATTTTAAAAATAAAGTTACAACTCAATTGAAGAAAATGTTTATATTTATTGTTTTTCTAAGCATTTGAAAATATTTGTTTTGAAAACCAATTAGAATAAAATTAACTTAAAATTGTGTAATTATCAATAATACGAGAAACTTTTAACGTTACGATCAGTTATTTCTGCACTAATAAAATTTTTATTTTAAGAAAACATAGGACTTCTAAAATGTAACGGAGTTAAAAGAAATTAGATTAAATTAAAAATTTTCTTCTTTACCTAATTCATCTAAATGTCTCTTCGTTGCATTTTGATGAATACTTTTTTGTTTTAATAGATATTTTTATATACGTTTTTTTTCACGAATTTAACCCCTTACACACCTAACTGTGGATGGATAACAGTAATATAATCACATATTTTTGAGTAATATCTATTTATATCTCCTATACACAGGAAAATTAAATTCATAGAAAAAACTAACATTTTGGGGATACCTTTCAAACCAGAGAGTAACAAAAATCATAGATTTATATTTTAATTTTATATTTTAAAAACAATCTATGATTTTTGTTATGCTCTAGTTTGAAAGGTCTTCACAATATGTTAGTTTTTAAAGAATTAAAAAAATTTATACGTTTTTTAACAATCTTTTATTTACTTTCTATATATATGATGAATATTTCCACGAGAAATTAATTGTTGGTGAATGCCAATTTGAAAATCACAAAAATACCTTAAAATATAATTTTAAAATTTAAAGTTTCTATAAATTGTAAACTTTAAAAAATAACTTTAAAAATAATTAATTTAAAACAAAACTCAATGTATAAGACATAAAATACTTTAAAAGATCATACATGTTCCCCGATAAATAGTATTTTCAAAGTAATTTCATTGAAAAACGTTTAGTCAACTGCCAGTTGCCGAGCGATAGTCAAATGGTTAGGGCGCTAATCTGCGGTACCGGAGTTTGAATCCCACGGTGGTGTGAAGACTCCAATTTGTCCGAGCACGCGCCAAAACAGCTGATCGTAGTGCACCTGTACCTGGACAATAGCGTGGCGTCGCAGAGTCGGGGATCTTGACAATCGGACTGAATAGACGAACACGCCCCTGATGGATCTCATTAATGAACGCTCGGAAATTCCGTGAAGAGACAGCCAGCGAATGAGAATTCGGTTAAAAAGTATAACTGTAACTTTAGCTGGAGTTCTCATGTAACTGGGATCTTAACTGAGAAAAATAGAGTGGCGGGATCGTAACTGACCCCCCAGGTATAAAAAGCCTACAATTTTGCGACTCAGGGCTTTTTGTCTTTTTTTTCAGAGGTGTGTTGACCTCGTGGAGGCTTTCGCCTTTTACCAGCGACAACTTGCTTGTTCGGGAGATTCGTAAAATCCGCTGATATAGGGAGCGGCAGAATCTCGGAACTGAACGGGGGATAAATTGGGTTTGATTGCAACCTGAAAAGCCTCCCCATTTGTAAGAGATTATTAAATTTCTTGTCTTCTTTCAACTGTGATTGTCGTGAGGAAATTTTATCGGTAACCATCCTTTGCAGTTCTAGATGATTTACGAATTAACGTTCCTTTGTAAATAGCCGTATTTAATCCAGAATTAAAGTGAATTTCCAATTTTATTCTTTGACTGTGATCCATTATTCACGTTACCTTTCATTTGAGAATATTGAAGGCGCCACAGTGCATGAATATTCGTAGCCGTACGGAACATGCTCTAAGCTGTAGGTACATATTTTCCAAGCCCCCGTGTTGCAAAAATAGTAGACCGTATACCTCAAAACCAAACTAACCCAAATATCAGTTCTAAATTGGTTTGTCCGAGAAGTTTTGGTAAACATCATTTTCATGCAAAATTTTAACTAAAATATGAAGTTGAAATACTTTTCAGTATGTAAATGCTTTATAAATATATCTGACTCGTACAGAAATCAATTTATTTTGAAACTTCTAATTTTAGTGTAGTATTTAGCTACTATATAATTGATAAAAAAATTATACCCGATAACTTCATTTAAAAACTTTTATACCCGATAACTTCATTTAAAATTTTTGAAAGAATTCCACAAAAAAAAGTTTGAACTTTAGTTACTAAAATACATAACTATTCTGAAATTTATTTGAAAATTATTGAATTCTTCAAAACTTATGTGTGCATACCGTGAAAATATCATGCTGTTACTAATTAAGGCATTTTTAAAAATTACCATGTACATTAAGTACCATAATAAAATGAATAACAGCTTGTATTCGGAGTTTTTAATTGTAGATTTATATATGTGTAATTCTACTATAACACTCATATAACAGTATATATTTTGAATATAGACTCTCAACACAACTAAAGTATAAATTCTGAAATTGTATAACTTTTAGACTAGCCCTAAAAATAATTTTATTTTTAGAATTGAAATAATCCGTGCCTAATGAAACTAAAATTTTCCTTTTCACATTTCATATGTCATTCACTATTAAATGTTAAAATTTCGAGTTTCGTAGCAATTTTACTATTCATTAGAGAATTAGAACCAATAAGAACAATTAGCTTTCTAGCTATATAATCAATGCATAAAATTTCATTCAGTAAATTGTATGAAAATAAAATAACTGATAAGTAGACATGTCTACATTAGTAAAAGTCGTCGAAAAACCATTGACAGAGGCAAATTGGGATCAATATGAATCAAGACAGGAGGCAACGATTTAATGATAAATAACTGCGAAAGAGTTACTTTATTACGAGTTAAAATATAAAGAGAGGTAATTTTTATCGTTTAGTATCGGGAGAAAAGCAGCTATTAACAGTCAATCATAATTTGCCCAGGTAAAATTAAACATCTGAAGCATAAATTTTAGTTATCATGCAATCGTTACTAGAATTAAAGAATGGGAAATGGTTAAATGGGGAATTGCGTGACTTAATGTAAAATGTCTTCAAAGTTTTCAAAATTCTTAACACTACAGATTATATAAGAATAAAAATTGAGTCTTTCGACCAGAAATGAAAACTTAAAAGGTGATCTTTCCGATGAGAGTATTGCGTGAATCTTATTATTAATGAATGTTTTTATAAAAGTTTCTAATTCTGCCCTTTTCAATAAGAAAGTTTTATTAATTTGTTTCTTTCACTTCCACGACAATATGATAATCTTCAAGAAAAGGAATTAAGAAAACTTTTAAGGGGGAGTAATGTGATGACAGGAAATATTTGATTACCGTAATTAAACATTTTAACATTCATTTAGCATTTTACCTATATATGCTTACTAATTGAAATAGAACTTAAGTTTAAAATTATATCAAAATATCAGTTTAAGATTCGCTTACAACTTACAGATCGGAGTTTTATTGCTATATATCTATTTATTTTCACTATTTTTTAATGTTTTTATACATTTGTTGATTACGGAGGTTTACTTAGAAAGTTAAAAAAATGTTCTATAATACTTTAATAAGGTAAGGGAAAAATTATATTTACATGCAAAAGCTATACGAGCTTTAAGAACATTTGTAAAAGGTGCCAGTTTTATGCAAAACAGATGAGTTTTGAAAGTATGCACATAATACACATACTATTGTAATTATACTTTAAGCGTCATTAATACATATTATAATTATATAAGATGTACATATACATTCTATAATCAACAAAGATCTATTATTTTTTTTATTTCTGTATGTATAAGCTTCACTTTTAACATTTTCTAGTATATTGATTTTTATTTGCCTGAACAATGTCTTTTGCTTTATTATCGCTATGTATTTTTTTCAGATTCACTTTTTTATTTAGATCTCATGAAAATAGACTCAATGATTATTGGTAATACATATTATAATTATATACGATGTACATATACATTCTATAATCAACAAAGATCTATCATTTTTTTTATTTCTGTATGTATAAGCTTCACTTTTAACATTTTCTAGTATATTGATTTTTATTTGCCTGAACAATGTCTTTTGCTTTATAATCGCTATGTATTTTTTCCAGATTCACTTTTTTATTTAGATCTCATGAAAATAGACTCAATGATTATTGGTTTATTTAAGACATACTCAAAAAATGTAATGAATAATTCCTTAAATGTAAAATAAATTATAAATATATAATTCCTTTAAATAGTTTGAGTTGGATAGAAAATTTTGTAATCTGAAGAATTTGTCAGTATTCAGAATTTTACAGAAAATGGCAGATATATCTTAATGTTGTTTATTGATATTTAAAACCATTTATTGATATTTATAACGGAAACCCAATAAATTGATTTTTAGTAATATTATGAGTTTATTACAACAATAAGAAAAGCATTGTCGATAAAATCTAAAAAAAAAAAATGAAAAATACATTGCTATGCTAGTACTCCAAGATAGTCTGCACTTCGTAGAAATTTTGAAAGTTTTCGTCTTTTTATTTATGTGTAAGAAATAATAGCATTGCGTATATATTTATATTATGCATATTATTGCAAAAATCTTATTGTGCATTATATGATTCTGATTTTTTCTGAAAAATTAATAATAGACGTAGAAATAATAATATAACGACATCATGAACTGTAGTCATGGGAATAATTTTTTAAACTTCTGAAAAATTTAAATTACTATTAAAATGATCAATGAAGATATTTTAACAGGCATTAGTTTTGTTTTCTACAATTTTAAACCTCAATATTTTGGTAACGTGGAAAATCAATTATGAATGTTTAACGGCTTTAGGATAAAATCAATTATGACTCCAGGCGCCTAATATTATATTATTTATTGAGTATGAGAACATCACAAAGTTTATTTAAAGTCTGTTAAACTATACGATTAGTGTGTAGTTCAATTTCCCATGATTTATTTTGAATTAACTAGTACATTCATTAAATATTTAATGCAAAATAAGGCGCAATCAAGGCTTTAAAGTAATTTTATGTTGTGGCATGTTTCTCATTTTCTTATGAAATTTTCTCCTGTTAAAATTACAGGAACTTCGAAAAGTATCATAATTTTCGAAGTTTGTTTCAAACTTATGTAGGAGTTAGAATTAACTGTTGTTAGAGAATTACCATTGAAGAACTCTCATATCTGAATAATTTAAAATTTAGAATCTGTATATTGGAGCACAAACAAGTTGTAATCCATGCTTCCATACTGATGTTATATTGAATATTCACTGATGAAACAAATAATAGATGGTATTGAGTTTTCATCTGTATAATCAGTTAATATTTTAAAGTACAGTACAGTAAAGATTCAGGTATATTTAAAATATTGTTGATATTGTTGTACTGCTTTCACAAGTAAATACTTTCATATGTGCCTAAAATTAGTACTTTCACTAAGCATTTGTAACTTTCAAAAGTTATAACTTCTAAATAATTCATAAAACTATGTAATGAATATGAGCTATTCCTGTTGATATATGCGCTGATAAAAATTAAGTAAGTTTTCAGTTTCAAAAGCATTTTTTTTCTAATAAATATTTATAATTTATTTTTCATTCATTGCTTTTCATATTACATCAATATAATTATAAAATCTATCAATATTATTATGACCGGAAGAGAATCCTTTCACTAGGTGTGCTGATAAAAATTAAGTAAGTTTTCAGTTTCAAAAGCATTTTTTTTCTAATAAATATTTATAATTTATTTTTCATTCATTGCTTTTCATATTACATCAATATAATTATAAAATCTATCAATATTATTATGACCGGAAGAGAATCCTTTCACTAGGTAATTAAATCATATTTGATCAGAGTTAATGACAGTTAATTCCTGTTAGTTCTGAAAGTTGTTCTATCCAGTTTGAAATACATTTTTATTCCATATGTAAAATTATTTAGTTTTAAAAGATAAACAGAATTATTCCAGAAATGTTTTTGGAATTTTACTTCAGTTATTTTAAGAAAACAAGTGTCATGTACTACAGTATGTACGACATGTCATGTACGACAGTCCTATAAGGTGCATTCAAGTTATAGGAGGAATGTATTATTACTATTTCGAATTATCCAAAATTTGAATTAATCTGTTTCATTAAAAATGCTTAGTAGTTTATTTATTGTCTTAATTAGGTCAACATAAAGAGAGTAAAAATGAAGGATATTCAAACCACAAAATATTTTAAACATAAAATAGTCTGCAATTTGTAAGTTTCATATGAATTTTTGTTTGTTTTACACAATATCCGAGCTATTAAAATTCACAAACAGAAGAGAACATATATCTTTAACAATATTGCTTACTTATATAAAGGAGTTTTTTTAATCACAATAAAAATTTAGTGTTCAGTTTTCAACGAAAATACATACTTTGGCCCTGCCTGACTGATTTCTTTAAGTTTCAGTGTTATGTCTGTATGTAAGTACAAAGAAAGTTTAATTTTCAAAATTTATCTATCCGCCATTTCGGAAATTGGATGATTAAATGTCCCTTGATGTCTATACGTACGTACACTCAAATATCGCATAATTCAGAAAACATTAGACGTAGAACGTCGATATTTTTAATTTAGGACTGATCTGATGTCTAGTTGTGCACTTGCCTATTATGATTACAATCTGTACTGTATATAACAAAATATATTAATATAGCGCTATTGACTCTGTGGACCATAACTCAAAAAGGATTTACATAACATTTTCAAAAAGGATTAACCTTAAAATATTAACATCTTAGATTTAAGATTCTTATAATATCTAATTATGTTACTACATTTCTGATTGCAATCCAGATGCATACAAGATTCCAATAAAATTATTGAAAAAACAAGAAAAATATTAAAATAGCGGCCATTAAATCTACCAATCCACAACACTGCAAATCAAAGATCCTGACGTTGCATTCGTACGCAGTTTCAAAAGTGCTATTTTAATATTGTAAAAAAGTGCTTTAATGTCGATTGTCTACTGTTTATTACTTAATGGTAAACATTGTATATGTGAAAAAATTCTATTTAGAACGAAATATCTATGATATAAAAAGCCACATTATAACGAATATCAACGCTGTGGGTTTCCATCAGATAACCTCAGTTACCTCACTTAAATAATAAAAATGTAAATTTTGTGAATAAAAGTTTCAATAAATAAAAACAATGCCATCAAACTATGCTGTACTTTTATAAATGGAAGTTTTATAAGAATATATATTTACAGTATGGACATATTTTTAAAAACTTTAATACAAAATTTCTTTTTAACTTCAAATAATGAATATATCGTCATATTTTCATTCGTACGTTATATGCTCATTTTATACAATCGGCAATTTTTGTAAAAAAAATTTTTCATCGTGACAACAAAACTTTATAAAAATTGCATGTACAAAATAAGTAATAAATGAGAAATTATTCATAATATTTCATGTTAAGGTTTGAGAAATTCACGTGATAGTACATCGTTACTTTAATGCAAGGAATATTTGATTGAAATGAATACATATTCGCTAACTCCTTCAATGGATGCCGTCTATATTTGTAAATAATGAAAATACCTCTTCGTTTCTGAATAACTTTTGTTCAGCTCGACAGGTCATTTCAGGATATTGTGTAATAAATCCTTTCATATAAAGGAGGAGGCAGTTATACTTTCCACAAAGAATCATTGTTTGATCACAAATGAGTTTTCTAATGAACTTTTATCAAATATTTAACACTGACACTCATTTACATACTCGCTTTAGCAGAGGGATTAACTCAACAAATTATGATCGATTTGAGAGAGCATATACGCTATGCATGTCCAATAAATTATGAGCGCTGAGAGGCGAATTTCATTCTGACTGGAGAATTTATGCCATGTAATGCATTTTTATTGATGCTCTAAAACAGAGCTTCAGATATAATATTTTCAGTGGGAGATTTAATTAAGGGAATGTTTTGTAGATAATAACAATATATTTTCTGCAGATACATGTAATGGGTAGGTTATCGAATTTCAATTTTTTTTATATTTAAGGATGGAATCAAACTTAAGTCAGACTCCGTTGTCTTTAGGATTATGTGCTTACTTACTCTCAGTATACTTATTACAGTTCGTATTAATTTATACAGCTTAAGGTATCCGTCTAAGTTCGGAAAACTTTTCCCTTAAACATAGAAATTAGTTCATGTTTTTACATTTTTCGATTTATTTTTTATATTATCATAGAGCATTGCAGTTAAAAAAATTATTCCTGGAGAAACTTTTATAAAATTTCTGATAAAGGAAGAAAATTTAGTAAAAAAATCGTGTTTTTTCTAAAGGTTTAATTTTTTAATAAATTAAATTATTTCAATATTTTTGACGCAACATATTTCTTATACACTGGACTAGGGAATCACCTAAAATCTTTGCTAATTTACATTTGGTAAAAAATTTTGTTCCTTCAAAATCATACACATTGAATTTTAATGAATTTTTATTACCTTTATATCTAACTATGAGCATAACATCATTACAAATTATCCAAATTTAAAGCTTTTAGATCATATAATAGTAAATACTATCAAAGGAATTCATAATAATTTTCAACAAAATACTTTAAGAACTTTTTGAGAAATCACATTTCAAGTTTCAACATTTTATTAAAAATACTGTTCTGAGAAAAATGCATTTGAAGTTTATGAAAGCAACTTTAACTATTAAAAAATTAAAATACTTGTTTAAAATTCAACACACTTTCTTACTTCAAAACTTTCTAATTGCCAAGTTACTAATTATTAAAAGTACTATAAAAATGTTTAAACTAATCTTCATGAAAATTTAAAAAGTTTTGTCCAAAAAATGCTCTTTAAAAGGCTTTTAATTCCGGTTCCGAAGTCGCTACTTCCATTTTGTTTTGACAGCTGTCACTGATGTTTAAACAGCTGTAACTTTTCTTTAAACTGCCGTAGAGACAAAACAAAAACAGATTTAGAAGCCTAAAAGTTGAAAATTTACAATAGAGAAATAAAAAAAGTTATGATTTTTGGCACAAAATGACGTTTTTAACGTAGACGGATACCTTAAAGGAATAATAAACACGCTGCATACTCACCACTTGGATATCAAGAACTGTAAAGTATAAAATACATTTTAACTTACTGTTTAAATAGTGTTTTCACTGTAGGGACCATAGCTTTCTCATATATGAGTTTATATAGATTTTCCTCACTTACACTTTATATTATTTGAAGTACCTATCAAGCTGTATAAGTTTATTTTGATATTGTAGTAGTTCCTCTTTTTTTCCTATGAAGTAAAAAAATAAAAAATACAAAGTTTCGGCTCAGTCAAAATATTTGTGAGCTATCATAAATCGTCAAAACTTTCCCTGAAACAATAGCTGTTACTCTCGTGATATATGGATCCTAAACAGCTTCAGAAACATGAAGTCGGAAAGAACTAGTTCAAAAATAGCTGAATAAATTTTAAATGGCTTCTGCAAATATTAATATGTAAGGATAAATCTTTGAACTGTATGATGTATAAGATATATAGTTTAAGTTGGTAGAATAAGGTTTTATGATCTACCCTTGAATAATATAATAGAATGGAATATTCTATCAATATTTCGTCATCTTTCAGCATAAAAAAGGGATAATTCTAATCACCTATAAAAAAAGAACTTAAGTATCATGACATTGTTTACTGAAATGAAAAGTTTAATCCTCTAGTATATGACAAATTGCCAGATGCTATAATAAGAATATTTTACTTCCCCGATGAATAGCATAAGATATTTATTGTATGGACTATATGATGAATTACTGTGTTTTATTTACAGATTACCTTTAATTGACATTTTTTCCACAGTTTTTTAGAAGTAACTACAATGAGACACAAATAATTTTTCACAACTTTCTGTTCTCATTTTAAACACACCTGACAGTACTGTTCTGTAAGTTATATCATAATCACTGACACAATTTTTATCATGCTTTGTTGCTTTCAAAATGGTGTCCTGTTAGGTGTTTGGAAATTAAAAGTTTGTTTCAATTATCTGAACTTTAAAAGCGTCAGTTCGAATCGACGACAAACAATTTTAGGTATGATGGCTACTTAGATTATTAAACAAAAGGAGTGTAAAAGATTTAAAAAAAATAATCCGTATAGTCGATAACTATAAAAATAAAGATCAACTAATAAATTAGCCATAAAAATAGATAAGTATAATTAAGTAAATTAAATTCAGAAAGCATCAACATCAATTTATGTATTAACATAGATTTATAAAACGATGAATTATGAAAACAAAACACTTCACAGACAATACATTCACGTTTCAAAGTGGCGTATTTTATAGAAAAATAATGAAAACATTATGGTGTTAAAATAATGAAAAAAATATACTTAAATCATTATTTTAAATTCTGTTATTTAACGACGATAAGTATCTTAAACTTAAGTAAAGAAATATCTGGGTCAAAATATATAAATTTTATAAAGTGACTGAATTTTAATTAAGAGGTTACAAAGTTTACTTATCTGACGACTTGGAATAAAAACGAAAAAAAAGAACGAGCACTCAGAAACAGATTCAAGAAATATTACCTAATTTTTTTTCTTAGAGCTGAAACACTTTTTTTCCTCTCCCTTTTCGAAAGGCTATATTTAAATCTAAAAGTCTTGAAATGAAGAGCTCATTTTAAAGAAAGAAATACTGTTCATACTACATTTTAAAACTTTTTAAGCAAGAACTTACTTTAATATAAAATGACTTCTTTGCTATTTTCGCACATTTTAAGAATTCTAGGTAAGTATTTATTCAGATCCAGAACAGTTTAAAAAATGCTCAGTGCTAATTCAATTCATCATTTGTAAAGTTTTAATTGGTTTCCTTCACTATCTTAAGGCTATTTACAATTCACATTTTATTCCACATTACTGATTCATTTTAGTAACCACCAATTTCGTACTAATTTAAGAACTTAATTTTTTAGGGTTTTAGGAAAGATTTATAAAAAACTCTTATATTAATATACGCTCTAATATAATATCACTAGTATCAACCATATCATGGGATAGAAAAGAAATGTTTTATATATTTCTAAATATTGCATCTGTTTTTAAAATATCTAAATCAACTGCTAAATCTGTATATGTTATTGTCATATAGTAGTGATTATAAAGATATTTTACATATGCCTTAAGAAAACATACTGATAAACGTACTTATGCACATCAATATATTTTTAAAGTAGAAAGAATTTTAATAAGTACATTAAATTTTTTTGTAATTAAAGTTTTAAAAGGTTTCCTTTACTATCTTAAAGCTATTTACAATTCACATTTTATTCCAGATTACTGATTCACTTTGGTAACTATCAATTTCTCACTTATTTAAGAACTTAATTTTTTAGGGTTTTAGGAAAGATTTATAAAAAACTCTTATATTAATATACACTCTAATATAATATCACTAGTATCAACCATATCATGGGATAGAAAAGAAATGTTTTATATATTTCTAAATATTGCATATGTGTTAAAAATATCTAAATCAACTGCTAAATCTGTTTATAATTTTGTCATATAGTAGTGATTATAAAGATATTTTACATATGCATTGGGAATACATACTCATAAACATACTTATGCACAACATTATATTTTTAAATCAGAAAGAATTTTAATAAATATATTAAAATATTCTGTGATTAAAGATTTAATTGGTTTTCTTTACTATCTTAAGGGTATTTACAATTCACATTTTATTCCAGATTACTGATTTACTTTAGTAACCACCATTTTTTCACTTATTTAAGAACTTAATTTTTAGGGTTTTAGGAAAATTTTATAAAAAAATCTTACCATAATATACGCTCTAATATAATATCCCTAATATTAAATACATTATAGGATAGAAAGGAAATATTTTATATATTTCTTAATATTGCATCTGTTTTTAAAGTATCTAAATCAACTGCTAATTCTGTATATGATATTGTCATATAGTAGTGATTATAAAGATATTTTACATATGCCTTAAGAATACATACTGATGAACGTACTTATGCACATCAATATATTTTTAAAGTAGAAAGAATTTTAATAAGTATATTAAAATTTTTTGTAATTAAAGTTTTAAAAGGTTTCCTTTACTATCTTAAAGCTATTTACAATTCACATTTTATTCCAGATTACTGATTTTCTTTGGTAACTATCAATTTCTCACTTATTTAAGAACTTAATTTTTTAGGGTTTTAGGAAAGATTTATAAAAAAACTCTTATATTAATATACGCTCTAATATAATATCAGTAGTATCAACCATATCATGGGATAGAAAAGAAATGTTTTATATATTTCTAAATATTGCATATGTGTTAAAAATATCTAAATCAACTGCTAAATCTGTTTATAATATTGTCATATAGTAGTGATTATAAAGATATTTTACATATGCATTGGGAATACATACTCATAAACATACTTATGCACAACATTATATTTTTAAATCAGAAAGAATTTTAATAAGTATATTAAAATATTCTGTGATTAAAGTTTTAATTGGTCTTCTTTACTACCTTAAGGCTATTTACAATTCACATTTTATTCCAGATTACTGATTCATTTTAGAAAACCACTAATTTCTCACTTATTTAAGAACTTAATTTTTAGGGTTTTAGAAAAATTTTATAAAAAAATCTTACCTTAATATACGCTCTAATATAATATCACTAATATTAAACACATCATAGGATAGAATTTGGTTTTTGGTTTTGGTTTAGAGTGCTACGGTCTACTTTTTGCAACATGAGGGTTAATGAGACTGGGACCTACAGCTTAAAGCCGATTCCGAAGGGCTACGAACATCCATGCCATTGCGGGATTCGAACCCACGAACTCCGGTACCGAAGGGCAGCACCCTAACCAATCGGCCATCGTTCGGCCATAGGATAGAAAGGAAATGTTTTATATATTTCTTAATATTGCATCTGTTTTTAAAGTATCTAAATCAACTGCTAATTCTGTATATGATATTGTCATATAGTAGTGATTATAAAGATATTTTACATATGCCTTAAGAATACATACTGATGAACGTACTTATGCACATCAATATATTTTTAAAGTAGAAAGGATTTTAATAAGTATATTAAAATTTTTTGTAATTAAAGTTTTAAAAGGTTTCCTTTACTATCTCAAAGCTATTTACAATTCACATTTTATTCCAGATTACTGATTCACTTTAGTAACCACCAATTTCGTACTAATTTAAGAACTTAATTTTTTAGGGTTTTAGGAAAGATTTATAAAAAACTCTTATATTAATATACGCTCTAATATAATATTACTAGTATCAACCATATCATGGGATAGAAAAGAAATGTTTTATATATTTCTAAATATTGCATATGTGTTAAAAATATCTAAATCAACTGCTAAATCTGTTTATAATATTGTCATATAGTAGTGATTATAAAGATATTTTACATATGCATTGGGAATACATACTCATAAACATACTTATGCACAACATTATATTTTTAAATCAGAAAGAATTTTAATAAGTATATTAAAATATTCTGTGATTAAAGTTTTAATTGGTTTTCTTTACTACCTTAAGGCTATTTACAATTCACATTTTATTCCAGATTACTGATTCATTTTAGAAAACCACCAATTTCTCACTTATTTAAGAACTTAATTTTTAGGGTTTTAGAAAAATTTTATAAAAAAATCTTACCTTAATATACACTCTAATATAATATCACTAATATTAAACACATCATAGGATAGAAAGGAAATATTTTATATATTTCTTAATACTGCATCTGTTTTTAAAGTATCTAAATCAACTGCTAAATCTGTATATGATATTGTCATATAGTAGTAATTATAAAGATATTTTACATATGCCTTAAGAATACATACTCATAAACATACTTATGCACATAATTATATTTTTAAATCAGAAAGAATTTTAATAAGTATATTAAATTTTTTTGTGATTAAAGTTTTAAATGGTTTCCTTTACTATCTTAAGGCTATTTACAATTCACATTTTATTCCATATTACTGATTCACTTTGGTAACTATCAATTTCTCCCTTATATAAGAACTTAATTTTTTAGGGTTTTAGGAAAGATTTATAAAAAATTATTACATTAATATAAGTTCTAATATAATATCACAAGTATCAACCATATCATGGGATAGAAAGGACATGTTTTATATATTTCTAAATATTGCATCTGTTTTAAAAATATCTAAATCAACTGCTAAATCTGTATTATAATATTTTCATATAGTAGTGATTATAAAGATATTTTATTTATGCCTTGGTAATACATACTGATAAGCATACATATGCACATCGTTATATTTTTAAAGCAGAAAGAATTTTAGTAAGTATATTACGTTTTTTTATTAAAGTTTTAATTGGTTTCTTTTACTATCATAAGGCTATTTACAATTCACATTTTATTCCAGATTACTGATTCACTTTAGTCACCACCAATTTCTCATTTATTTAAGAAATTAATTTTTTAGAGTTATAGGAAAAATTTATAAAAAAATCCCATTAATATACGCTCTAATATAATATCACTAGTATCAATCATATAATGGGATAGAAAGGAAATGTTTTATATATTTCTAAATATTGCATCTGTTTTAAAAATATCTAAATTAACCGCTAAATCTGTTTATGATATTTTCATATAGTAGTGATTATAAAGATATTTTACATATGCCTTGGGAATATATACTGCTAAACATACTTATGCACATCGTTATATTATTAAAGCAGAAAGAATTTTAATAAGTATATTAAACTTTTCTGTGATTAAACATTGTGAAAATAGAAGTTTATTCATAAAATAGCAAGTCCCTTTGTTTGTAGCCTTAATCCTTGGTTATTAAGGTTTTTTCCTTCCAAAAATCAGTTTAATTTTAAAACTAATATAAGTTTTAGAGTTCATTACTCTCGGAAATGAAAACAATTCCGAATTCAGTACAACACATTAACATAAATCGAGTAACACTCACAAAATACACAGCCTGAAAGGTGTATGTTTAAAGTACGGCTTTTCATATGCTTTTTTCCTTATATATTGATTTGTGGATACAACTTTGTTACTGAATAAAAAGGTGCTAGTAGAGGCAAGTCAAACATTGCAAACAAATCAGAAGCGATGCAGGAATGTAGCAATATAGTAATCTAATAATCTACTGCGCCGCATAAACCGAAAACGGCTGTTGACCAATTAGAACCACCAAAGTCTACAGTGTCATATGTAATGAAAGAAAATCCCATCTGATCATTATATATCACCGAGTTGACTTAAAACTTACAATATTTAAAATTTACTAGCAATGATACAGTTATATGAATCTTATTTATCTACATTTTATTATTCAAATGTTTAGATAAAAGACATTACATATAACATCCGATTCTAAGAAATAAATTTATTTAAAGTTTTCTTACACCATCATACATAATATAATAAGTAAAATTGTATATTTACGTTTTATCCCCTTATCTTCTCTCTCTACTTCTAAAGAGATAAATAATACTGAAAAAGTATACTTTAGTGCTGTTTATTTCTCCTATTTTACTTTGAAAGATTATATGCAAATAGCTTTGCGAGCACAGAAAATGAAGTATTTATATGTGTATAAAAAAACTATCAGCGGATAGAAATGAAAAACCACGAGGCGTTAGGCATTCTATTCTAAATTCACAGTCATATGTCTGTGAAGAATTTTGGTAGGGGTTTAATATTTTTATTTTTAAGTTCCTCTGTGAAAAATTGCATTATTTCACACAGGCTCTTTGTTATTCGAAGACATATTTTAATGTAACTCCAAGATATTTAATAGCAAAAAGCAATATTAATGACAATATAACTTATTTTCTTTGCATTCCAATTAATGTATTAATCACAATGACTTTATTGATTCAGTACAAAACTTCAACAAAGTTATATAAATTTAGGAATAGCTTTTACAGCAGATCATGAATAACCGGTGAAAACAAAGATAGTTTTATCATACGAGTACATAGGTCATAAAGAGCTCGACGGCGTTTACTTCAGAGATTTACGGATTTTGGAATACCATTGAATTTCCACTTAAACTCCATATTTGCTCATTGATATACTAATATAGAATTTAAGTGCTACTTAATTATAAACCTTGTTATTCCCTTGTTGCAGATTTGGGACATGCAAAAAATTAATACTATATACATAGGTGCTTTAACCAGTTCGCGACAAACGTCTCGTATACACGACGCAGCGACTTCACTCTTATCAGTCCAGTGTCGCCTCCAAGCTATGATCTCCGGTTGATATTGAGACCAGCGTCGCGTATGCGTAATAGGAGATCTGAATGTTTTATTTTAATTTTTAAAGGCTAGATTTAATTACTAGATGACTTTAAATGGTTTTCACAACGGTCGACTCGTATAGCATTTACTTGCTGGTCCTCAAGGGGTTAAAAGATGATTTTATGAATTGTTGTTATCCTGAAACAATACAATCGACTGGGTCTGAACACCATCATCCGAAAAACAACCAAATTCAAAACGTTACCAATAGTTTCTACAGTATTTTTCACATTGATTATAGAAGTGAGAATTTTTAATAAGTTATGGAAAATATATTTCACATGTGGAAAAAAATCTTGTAATTTTTTATACTTATCACTAATGATATGTCCCACAGACATATCATTGTCAGATAGCAATCAACATTTTTTTTTTTTGGGGGGGGGGGTTACATACACTTCATGAGAGTCAAGAATGTAACGAAACTGGATAAGACCTATGTTAAAATGTATAAGATATATTCATCATAGAAGTTACAACCAAAAGATTTCTTTAAAAAAAAAAAAAAAAAAAAAAAAAAAAAAAAAAAAACCTGTACATTATTACACAGAAACAGATATTATTTCAATTTCTTTATTTCCCAAATATTTGTGTTACAATCAAACTATTTTAATTTTCTATTCTTTTATCACTTTATTCCTTTAGTAATAAAAGGTCACAGTCAAATCTTTCGTAAAATGCATTTCAATTTTTTTTTTAATTTACAAAATGGTCAGTACAATCGGTTGAAAATATCCAGTTTCATACATTGGAAAGAAACTGAAAAACTGAAATGTTTAGCAAAAGTCTATTTTTAAAATCAAAACAATAGATTAATGACAAATAAATAACAAAAATAATCGATTAAAACTATAAATTCTTGTTAATTGATTGAAACTGTTTGTTTGTGGATCAAAAATAAAATAGTGTCATGGCTGAATAAAAAAAAATCACAAAAAATCTGTAATTTAAACCTAGTCGTATTACCTACACAATTTGCTCTTAAAATTCCTGCAGAATGGCTATACTCAATAAGATTTTTATAATTTATGATTTTATTACGTTATTCCACCGTAATAAAAGGTCACAGCCTAATGTTTCATAAAATGCATTTCATTTTTTTTTTAATTTACAAAATGTTCAGTACAATTGGTTGAAAATATCCAGTTTCATATGTTGGAAACAAACTGAAATCTGAAATGTTTAGCAAAAGTCTATTTTTAAAATCAAAACCATAGATTAATTACAAAAAAATTACAAAAAAAATCGATTAAAACTGTAAATTTTTGTTAATTAATTGAAACTGTTTGTGGATCAAAACTAAAATATTGACATGGCTGAATAAAAAAAAAAAAAAAAAAAAAAAAAAAAAAATCTGTAATTTAAACCTAGTCATATAACCTACACAATTTGCTCTTAAAATTCCTGCAGAATGGCTATACTCAATAAGATTTTTATAATTTCTGATTTTATCACGTTAGTCCTCCGTAATATAAGGTCACAGCCTAATCTTTCATAAAATGCATTTCAATTTTTTTTTAAATTTACAAAATGTTCAGTACAATCGGTTGAAAATAACCGGTTTCATATGTTGGAAGCAAACTGAAATCTGAAATGTTTAGCAAAAGTCTATTTTTAAATTCAAAACCATAGATTAATTACAAAAAAAATTACAAAAAATCGATTAAAACTATAAATTCTTGTTAATTGATTGAAACTGTCTGTTTGTGTATCAAAAATAGAGTATTGTCATGACTGAATTAAAAAAAATCACAAAAAATCTGTAAATTAAACCTAGTCGTATAACTTACACAATTTGCTCTTAAAATTCAGACAGAATGGCTATACTCAGTGAGATTTTTATAACAAAGTTTCATTTATCATTTGATCACATGCACACAATTTTTACTGAAGCAAAATCGGGATCTTTTAAGTTTTAAAAATTATGCAGATACCTAAAATAGATAAAGTTCTCTAAAGTAGGTATTTTTTTAATTTTTTTTATTTATGTTGTTATATTTTGTTTATGTAATTTTTGTTCAAAATAATTTTATTATTCTTGACAGGTATGCAGAATATGCTTTTGTCAGATATGCTTTTCTTTGCAGAAATATCTATCTGGTTAATAAATTTTAATTTTTATGCTTAAATTTTCTTAAAATTTTAACACGTTTGAAACAATGTATTTTAATACAAGATGAAGAGTGTTTTTTTTATTTTAGTCAATTGAAATTCCAAACGGAAAGTTCGATTCATGTTTATTAGAAAGACCAAAGTGGAAGCTACAGAAAAAGTGTATTTTTGTATACTTCCATGTAGAAAATAAATTAATCATTTAAAATATTGGACATATAGTATAATAATTCAGCGTCTAGGTAATTAGATGAAATATTTTTTCAGCAAACGTTTTCCACATTTAAGTTTGAATTTTTGTTTACCTATTTTATTTATATTAGTATTCCTTTTTCATGAAAATTATTTAAAAACTTATAGCTAATGGGCAATTAAAAATTAAAATGAATAGGGATTTGTTCTTAAGGAACATTTTTATCTAACAAAACGTAATTATACTACGCAAATCTTAAACTTATTATTTGTCTAGGTTTTAGTTTTATATTCAATTAAACATAATTTTTAACTACAAGTTAAAAATTGATGAAAAGAAAATACTTGAGAGAAACACATAACAAGCAAAACAATCTTCAAACTGATTAAAATAGGAAATTCAAGACTCATTTTTAATGTTTATTTGCTGTTATTTGTTCTTAATTACTCTAGTCGTTTCCTTTCACAATCTCAAAACACTAATGAACTCCATTGAAGGAAATCATACATTATTTTTCCAAAACGAAATTGGTAAACGATTTACAAAATAAGCATATTTAGCAAATTTTAATTTATGAATACACACAGCCTTTTTTGGATAGTGAAAAATGAAATCAAAAAGAGAGAGCGACATTCGTTTTTGAAATACACAGATGATTGGAGAAAGATTGTTATTTTGAATTGAATTTAAAAATCGAAATATTATAAATGTATTATATAAGACAATAGTTTGAGAACATTTATGTCTCTACCATGAGTACTGTTTTCGTTACATGATCAAATAAGAGATATGCAGTATGATACATGTTTTGTACCTAATAATGCATAACTTAATTTATATTAACAAATATACGATGTTTTATATTTAAAAACTCTCCTATTTCATGTAAAAGTAGTGAGATGTGTGGAGTAAATAATAATGTAAATAATGCATAATGATACACTCAATACGTATAGATATTGCACAAATATGTAAATAAATATGAAATTTGAATATAATGTTTATGCTAGTGAAAGGTATGTGTAAGAGTTCGCGAATCTATACACCTAACGGGGTTGTTTTGTTTTTGTATATATATAACATTCCTTTAGAGGATTAAAAATACCGTATTTATCAGTGTTTTAATATATTGACAATGTTAATACTCATATAAAGTATTTTGAACTCCAAAATTGCTATTAAGAATTAAATAATAATTAATTTTCTTTATTAAAAAATACAACCTTTAAAACTTGTTCTCTTATTTTTATTAAATGTTAAAAATTTGAGATTAAGATTTTGATACTATTTGAGATTAGGGGGTGAATGTCAGTTACTGTTATTATTTTTTTTTAATCTACACTATTTTATCTTCATTCACATTTAATACTAGATTTCAATTTGTATTAAATACAAATTCATGCATTTAGAAAGTATTATGTATTTTAAACTCCAAAATTGCTATTAAGAATTAAATAAAGAAATCAATTTCTTTATTAAAAATATAACCTTTAAAACTTGATCGCTTATTTTTATTAAATGTTAAAAATTTGAGATTAAGATTTTGAAACTATTTAAGATTAGGGGGTGAATGTCAATTGCTGTTACTAATCTTTTTTAATCTACACTATTTTGATCTCATTTGCATTTAATGCTATATTTCAATTTGTAATACAAAATTGTGTATTTAGAAAATATTATGTATTTTAAACTCCAAAATTGCTATTAAGAATTAAATAAAAAATTAAATTTCTTTATTAAAAAAATATAACCTTTAAAACTTAATAGCTTATTTTTATTAAATGTTAAAAATTTGAGATTAAGATTTTGAAATTATTTGAAATTAGGAGGTGAATGCCAATTGCTGTTATTAAATTTTTTTTAATCTATACTATTTTATCCTCATTTGCAATTAATACTAGATTTCAGTTTGTATTAAATACAAAATCGTGTATTTAGAAAATATTAAAAACAAGTAGTGTTACCTTTACATACAGAGAGATACAGATGAAGCTTTCTTATTATATAAATAAAGACTCGTAATACTTTCAAAAGTACTTTAACGAAAACCTTATTGTTTTTTTCAAGAAAACTCTTTTGTATATTATTTGTTGAAAATATTTAGCATGTGCACCGAATGCAAATTTCAGAGACATGGTTGGTTACTCCATATTAGAACTAAATAAAAGCTTAAACTGTTTTCTTTTAAGACATTCCCTAAGAAGAAATTCAAATATTTATCTACTTTAACCCATGGGAATATATTTCTTCTGGAAAGATTTTGCCTCTTCATTCCCTTTGTTATAATTGGAGTTGATGGCTGAAAGGTTACTAAAAGTTTTAGCAAATGTAACAAATTCATTGAAGTTAATTTCAAGCATGAAGAATTGCCCTTTATTTACAATCGTTATCGTAATTGCAACAACATTAGTCTTGAAGAGAAGAATGTATGGGATAAAATATATATTTTATTTTGCCTCTTTTTTAAATGAAGGAAACAGAAAGAAATGCGTTGATTAATATCTTAGCTACTTATACAAAATACATCATCAAAATACATTAAGAATAAAAAGTTATCTATAATAGACCTTTGGATAATTGTGAATATAATTTATTATTTTAATTTCTCAAGAACTAAAAAATGTCTTTTTTTCACGTGCATATCTTTATAGAATTTTATAAGAAAAAAACGTGTGATAATGTTTATTTTCCTGTTTAAATCTTTTCGTGATTGTTTAAACTTTTCTTTATATCTAAGGAAAGTTTTAGAGTGCAATAATAGAAAGATATTCATTCTGAAATAACTAAAAAGCGATTCATAGAAATTCTCGAATAAATAAAAGTGTAGAAAAGTATAAATATTCACTGTTTTCACGATAAAATGCCTGAAAATAAGTTTGATTAATATGCTTTAATGGAACTATACTTAACACTCTTAAGAGTATAGAACACGTAGAAAAATCTTTTGTGCAAAGATATAAATAAAATTCAAACAGCGACATTAAAGTTGCACAAATGCAAATACAGTGCAGCAGACAACTCTTTCAAAGCCTCAAGGAGATACTTCTCGGTGATGTAGCAGGAGATTCATTCAAAGAAAATTGTAGAATGAGCTTTCACATATCTATAAGTGAATCTTTTGCTAGTGAGTCTTTTTAAGATGTGACGTAATAGATTTTTATTTACGGATCCTTTTATAAGTATAAAGAAAAATAAAATGCTTTAAGAATATTTGGGGGTTATTTATATTTTACTTAGTCTATGTATTAAATTTTTCATCTCTAAACCTTTGGAATATGTGATATAAGCATATATTGGGTAATAATGTATTCAAATTTATTCTAAAATCTGATGTTTTCAAATAATGGTTATTTATAAAATATTTGATCTTTTGACGATATCTACTCTGGAAATTTTATTTTTATTTGGAATAAGCATGAAAGTATTTTATCGTGCACCCAATCTTATTAGCCGTGCAGTAAATTTGATTTTTCCGAATTTTGCTTTTCCGCATTCTAACAATTTCACTGCACTGGGTATTTCTCTGTGGACTTTTTTTTACCCTTACTAAAATAGAATTGAATATTTTCAACGTAGTTATCTAAAATCGTAATAAAATTTCAAGATCCACATTAAGAGTTATTTAAGATATATTTCTCCAAGAAAACAAGTATAATTCTGTTCTTATCTACAGAAACAGCTGTGAGCGATAAAAATCGCACCTCTTGGGAGTTCCTCATACTCCTCTTCCAACTCTAATTCCGGTAAAAGAAATAACATTTTGTGACATTCCAACGTACTAACAACGATAAATTGTGGAAAATAAAGGTATTTTGAAAATTGAATAAAAGTAGTAGTTCTGAGACTCGGATCATTGTTTTGGTCTATTTTTTTTTTTTGTTAGTCGCTTTTACATAGAAAACAAACGGCTTATTTGAATTTAAAATCAGTTATAATTCTATATACTGTAAAAGCTTAACAAGTTATTTCTGTTGTTTACGTATAGCAGTTTTGCTGAACTCCACAGACTCCGTTTTTTAAACTTATTATGATGCAAAATAAAATGAATAATAAAAGATAATCCTTTTTTATACTAATGTATGGATCATTGAAAATTTTTTGGGGAAAAGATACTTTATTTTAATTTAGTCATATAACTAGCTTTTAATTCATAGCCCAATGAAATTACAAACGGTGATGTAATGTTAACACAATATGATTTTGTAACTTTAGAATAGAAATTTAAGTATTAATTTTCGTTTGTCATGAATGGTTTTATCAGTAGCAAACCTTAAATTATTCGTATCGCAAACGGTTGTAAAATTAAACAGAATGTTTTTAAATTGCAACAAATATATGTCTAAAAATTATAGTTTAGAACAATAATATGTATATAACTAATTTTATGTTATTTTTGGCTGTTAGAGAATTATTTAATTTTAAAATAAGATATATAAAAAAATAATTCAGCAATCCAAGATTCAATATGAATTCGTTTTGTAAAGAAACAAACAAAAAATTCGTATTCAACTTATTTTTACACCATCTTAAAAAAGTCGGTTAAAATATTTATTTGAGTCCTCCTCACCCTATAAAGTAGCTTGACAACTAGTGATTATCTCACTATTTACCACTTTATTTTCAAATATCACCCTATAAGTCTTTTACCATGTAGATTTTACTCTATTTTAAAAGCATATTAATTATTACCCGAAATAATAATAAAAGCGCTTAACTGAAAAATTGGTTCATAGTAGAATAAAAGAGAAACAACTATACAGAAATTGTATATTTGCCATATTTATGAATTTACGGTTGTTAATACAAATTCTCTTCTTATAAAAGAAACCACTTATTTACGAAGTAATAATATGTAGAATAAAGTTTTGAGATGGAATTATGTGCTTAAATTGTTTTTAAATTCTATTCGTATTTTGCATTTTAATGTTAAAATGTTCAAAGTGGATGTTAGTCACGAATTTTCGTTGAATAATTTTTAAGTTTGAAAACTCCTAGTTGGTAAAGAAATTTTATTTTAAGTAACTTAGATTATGTATATTACATCCTTAAAATAAATTTCTAGTGTACTAGGTATTAGTTAATCCATTTATACCCTACCAGAGTTTCTACCCAAATATATTTATTGACGTTGACTGCAACACAATTTTCCTAGATATTCTTATTTATTATTATGTATATTTTCTTTTATTTACCTATAACTTGTAATAATGTTGTTATTGGGCTGATGGAATTGTTTAACACATTTGTAAGTTAATATAGGGTTACCGCATTTTCAGTATATTTTCAATAAGACGAGCATTGGTAGAAATCCAAATCTGTAAGTTAGATACATTTTATATTATACATTATTAATACTGTTGTGAAAAAATATAAACTATAATAATTTTAATAAGTTATGTTTGATTAAAAAATATATTTTTATTAATTTGTTTGTTTCGAATGTATTTGTAAGTAAATGCAGGATTAAGAAGGATTTCCCTAATCACAGCAAACATGTTTAAAGCGAATAACATGCTGAGTTTTAATTTAAACTTCTAGTTACATTAATTATTAAATTTTACTCTCTGATATTGTTGTACTATGCATTAAAGTTCTCCAGTTATTTTAATATTTGCTGTTATAGAACCTATTGTCCAGTTATTTTAATGTTTGCTATACAAGCAATTGATAGAAATCCAGAACTGTAAGTTAGATACATTTCATTCTATACGTATTATTAATGCTTCAGTGAGAAAACATAAACTATAATAGTTTTAATAAGTTATGTTTGATTAAAAATATTTCTAATAATTTTTTTGTTGCCAATGTATTTGTAAGTAAATCCAGTGTTAAGAAGATTGTTCCTTATCACAGCAAACATGTTTAAAGCTAACAACATGGTTAGTTTTAATTTAAACTTCTTACATTAATTATTAAATCTTACAATCTGAAATTTTTGTATTATGCATTAAAGTTCTTCAATTATTTTAATAGTTGCTGTTATAGATCCATTCTCCAGTTATTTTAATATTTGCTGTTATAGAACCTATTCTCCAGGTATTTTAATATTTGCTGCATAAACAACGAATAGAAATCCATAATTGTAAGATAGGTACATTTTATTTCTATACATTATTAATACTTCAGTGGGAAAACTTAAAGTATAATAGCTTTCATAAGTTATATTTGATAAAATATTTTTCTAATAATTTGTTTGTTTCGAATGTACTTGTAAGTAAATCCATGTTTAAGAAGAATGTTCCTTACCACAGCATACATGTTTAAAGAGAATAGCATGCTTAGTGTTAATTTAAACTTCTACTTAGATTGATTATTAAATCTTACTATCTGAAATTGTTGTACTATGCATTAAAGTTCTCAGTTATTTTAATATTTGCTGTTATAGATCTATTCTCCAGTTATTTTAATATTTGCTGTTATAGAACCTATTCTCCAGTTAATTTAATATTTGCTGCACAATTAATTGATAGAAATCCAGAACTGTAAGTTAGATACATTTTATTCCATACATTATTAATACTTTAATGAGAAAATATAACCTATAATTGTTTTAATAAGTTATGTTTGATTAAAAAAAATTCTAATAATTTGTTGTTTCGAATGTACTTGTAAGTAAATCCAGGGTTAAGAAGGATTTTCTTAATCACAGCAAACATGTTTAAAGCGAATAACATGCTTAGTTATAATTTAAACTTCTACTTACATTTATTATTAAATCTTACTATCTGAAATTACTGTACTATGAGTTAAAGTTCTCCATTTATTGTAATATTTGCTGTTATAGAAAATGCATACATCAGTATATCGAATTCTGGATAAAATAAAAAATACGAATAATGAAAGATATTTATTTCAGATATGCTAAATTATGATGTAAGCAGCTAAAATATATTCATTTGCAAAGAAATTATCTTAGTTTTTTTTTCTTAAAGGATGCTTGTAAAAAGTCTAATGCTTCTATCGTTGAATC
>CM063502.1:100196843-100221843 GCA_032207245.1 Pardosa pseudoannulata
TAAAAAATCTCATTATTATATATGGTTATTATATAATAGTTTTAATATAACAGATTTAAATACAATGACTCAATGAATTGGCACAATGAATAATTGCTGATTTGGCTCAATGAATTCGAAATGAGAAAAAACTTATAAACATTTAAAAGCCAATATAATTATTTGTATTTATATGAAAAGAATTGAAGCATAAAATCTAAATCTGTGTGAATTTGGTAAAAGATATTGCTTTTTGAATGGATATTCTTTTACAAAGTGATTTTTTGACATGCATTACCAGTAAATAAACTTAATCATAGACACTAAATCATAGAAAAACTTGAAAAGTGTATAATCTGTAATATTTCAAGCCTAATGAAACAATATCTTAATCATAGAAAAACTTGAAAAGTGTATAATCTGTAATATTTTAAGCCTAATGAAACAGTACAACTTTTAATCACAAAGAATTTTTTTTACTGTAAATGGAATTATTCACCAATGTATATAGATAATTTAAAATAATAATGTATGACTGGAATAAGTATTTTTTTTCATTTGAAGCACAAATGAATAAAAACAATCATTAGCATTAAAAGCATATATCATTTATTTGAAGGTATTACTTAATTACTGAATTATATTATTACATTAATATTTTACATGTAAATGTTCCACAGAAAAAATTAAGTTTTATTTCCCGTAAAGTCATTATGATATTTGTGTCTAGATAAAATATACTGAAGGAAAGAAATTTTTGTTTCGCATCGTTGGCTAAAATAAGCAATGAGACACAAAACTTCTATAATCAAGTTACGTGTTCATGTGCTAATTTTTACTTGGAGCATATAACTTTATTATTAGCTTTTCTCGGCACTGAAGCCTCGTGTTTTCTGTAGCATGGAGCGATAGTTTGTAAAGAACAAAGTAATAAGGTATAACCGCGTGTCAGTAAATTTTTCCCAGAGAGGCCTTAATTTAATGGTCTGCCATAGAAAAGCATCAATATTTTTCAATTGTAAGAGCAAATAATACAGTATAATAATAAAATAAATACATGAATGCAATGATCTGTAATAGTAGGCATCTGAAATTCAATTTGTTTATAAATACAATAGTAGAGTATCTTTTATTAATTACCTATAATTTCCCACGAAAACCTTAATAGCAAAAATGGATTAGCAATTGCTCTATGTTTAAAGACAATAAGGTTATATGGTAATTAGTAACTAGAATCCTTTATTACATTTATAATAAAATACCTATATATTGCACCTTACTATGATGTAATTAAAAATTAAGGTTATATACATACACACAAACACACACACACATACATATATATATATATATATATATATATATATATATATATATATATATATATATATATATATATATATATATATATATATATATATATATATATATATATATATATATATATATATATATATATATATATATATATATTATATATATATATATATATATATATATATATATATATATATATATATATATATATATATATATATATATATATATATATATATATATATATATATATATATATATATATATATATATATATATATATATATATATATATATATATATATATATATATATATATATATATATATATATATATATATATATATATATATATATATATATATATATATATATATATATATATATGTGTGTGTGTGTGTGTGTGTGTGTGTGTGTATCAACTATTTCCTCTAGTCACAATAATTATGTAGCACTATTCTTTTTACTTGCCCTGGCTACTGAGTAAGGAGAAACCTAATCAGCTAACATTAATAAAAATGCAGTCGAGCCACACTGAAGAGAACGGCACAAGTCTAATAAAAACTTTACTTTAGAGCTGCTAAAACGGACATCTTTACTAGTCAACGGCAGACAAGAGAAAGCCCCAAATACCACTCTACTCGAACAGGGGTTCACCCAAGAGCGAAGACAGAAAGAATTTACCCATTTACTCAGCGGATTTAAGTGTAATATCAGAAAAAACGTGGAGCCATTTGCCAGCGACAGCTGGGAAACGTGTTGAATAAACAGAAAATTTGAATCTATAGGATAGAAAGGTTTGGGAAATGTATTAAAAGAATTTTAAGTCGATGACGCTTCTTTGATTAAGACATTTAGAGACTGTGGAAAAGATTTTAAGGAATTAGAATGAGAGGATGATTTTAAGGATATATTAAAGTTAATTAATTTTGATATATTACACACACACACACACACACACACACACACACACACACACACACACACATATATATATATATATCTTCTTAAGGTACTATGGTATGAAGTAATTATAAGACTGGGTAATAAATATACGGTGACGTTATATATTAATAATAATTACCTTTCCACCTATTATAAGGTAATAAGGACTTATAAAAAATAAGGTAGTATTTTTCTGTTACTAGGTACTCACTTTTTGTAGTAATCGCAAAATTAGAAAAGGAAAGGCTTTGTTAGAAACACATAGTTATTACTTCATAAAATTTTAGATCGTATATTATTACAACTCAGAATTAGAGGAAAGAATGAAAAGCGAGATCATTCTTATGCATCGAAATTTATAAACAAAGCGTTTTGCAAAATGCACAAATATTTTTTCTTTCAGGGTCTTTTCTCTTTTTAGGTTTTTTTTCTAGTCATTCTGGTCATATTTTTTTCTGTAATATCTTATGGGAATATTTTTAAGACTTGGATTTCTTCTATAAAGTATAAGAATTTTAAATATATCCATATTTCTAATGGAAGATATATTTACCATATCTTTTCTGAATATAAGTTTAATTAATCGATAAAAAATATTTATACCATTTATCTATAATGGGTATGATTTTTAAATTTTGCTTTAATTTACGTCAAATATATAATATTTAGAGTAGATGATTTTTTTAGAAAATGAATATAAAAATATCATTTAAAAACTGTATGAAAACTTAATTTCGAAATATTTTTCAAATAAATTCTCCCTCTAAACCAATTTAAGGAAATCAAATCTCCCATAACAATAGTCACCAGGAATACATTTCTTGTAATAATATCAGTAATATATAATACTTTGAAAAAATATTTGATCTGGATGCAAAGAATTTCAAGCGATATTTTCTCTACGATTCTTTGAGATTTAAAATGTAGTTTTCTTTAAAAATGAAATTTTATTTAACTGTGAGTTACATATACTTCATAGAAACGGATATATACAAAGTATATTTCCAGGTTTAAATATTGCGGCATTGCTATAAAAATATCTTTTTAAAGCAAATAAAATATGATCTGAAAGACCCCCCTCTGTCCAAGCCTCCAATAAAGATTTCTATTTAGTTACGGCTGTAACGGCGGTAAATGGAACACGGCAAATCAATCAAGTCTATCTCCTACACGTCTGAATTTCCGAAGTGATCTCTTCCTATCCGTTTTCGCAATCCGTTTACCACTCATCCAATAGAAAATACAAAATGAAACACAGTGGAGCTCGGAGCATTATTTCGTTTGTTCTTGTGGAAAAAAAGCAATGAAACTTGCTGAAATATGAAGGAAGTGACATGATGAATGATGGTCATTAATTTTGCGAGGTTACTATTGACGCTATAAAATGGTATATGTGTTATAATTGAATTTGACAATTGTTCATAGATGCTATTATGAAATTAATAGCATTTTTGAGCCTATTTTTTAATTTCCACATTTTTGCATGTTCGTTTCATTTTTTGTTTGCATTAAAGATATTGTTATTTTATTCCATTAAACAATATAAATTTGTGTTACATGTGTAGAAAGCCTCAAATCCGGACGTCCAGACTTTGGAATTACATTAAATATGTACATTTTCACAAAAGTCAGTTTTTTAATGAATTTAAAATTTTTTATCTTATATATTAAAATTAGATTTTTTTTATATTTTTTACACATAATATAAATATTATGAAATTTTATATAAATTTTATATTATGTAAATTTTATATAAATTTTTTATGGATAAATATATTAAGAAATATTATATAAATTTTGCATGCTATATTTTGCAATATTTAAAACCAAATTGAGAGCCCTTGTACACTTTTAACTATTCTGAAGGCAAAGCTTTAATGCATTATACGTATATCAAGTTTCCCCCACCCCCAAATCAGTTATAAAATTAGATGCGTAAAAACAGCCTGTGTACACTTTTAACTATCCTGAAGGTAAAGCTTTTATTACATTATTATGACTATCCAGTTCCCCACCACAAAATCAGTTATAAATTTAGATCTGTATAAACAGTCTATAGACTCTTTTAACTATTCTGAATGTAAAGCTTTAAATACATTATTACGTATATCCAATTTTACCCACCTCCAAATCAGTAAAAAATTTAGATCCGTAAAAACAGCCTGTCTACTCTTTTAACTATTCTGAAGGTAAAGCTTTAAATACATTATTACATATATCCAATTCTACCCATCTCCAAATCAGTAAATAATTTAGATCCGTAAAAACAGCCTGTCTACTCTTTTAACTATTCTGAAGGTAAAACTTTTAATACATTGTTACGTATATCCAGTTCCACCCACCTCCAAATCAGTTAAATGTTTAAATCTGTAAAAACAGCATGTCTACTCTTTTAACTATTCTGAAGGTAAAACTTTTAATGTATTATTACCTATATCCAGTTCCCTCCCCCGCCAAAATCCGCTGTAAAATTAGATTCTTAAAAACAGAGTGTCCGTCCATGGAAACATTCAAGCCTGTGCCTGATAAGAGCAAAACAGCAGAGAAATTAATGTACTAGTGTTTACGAGTACAAACACAAAATGACATTTTCATATCTTTATTCCTTTTTTTTTACGATTGTGCAGTTAACACGCATCTGATTAGTGCTGCAAAGAAATTTCGTACGCAACGTGTGCCCAAATTTTCGAAATGTGAGTGGATGGGAATCAGAGAGTTAATACTACATTTGTGTGTAGGAAAAAATGAAGGATAGGATCCAAAATATAGTGAATTGCGATTTTGTGTTTACGAGTACAAACACAAAATGACATTTTCATATCTTTATTTTACGATTGTACAGTTAACAAGTATCTGCTTAGTGTTGCAAGCAAATTTCGTACTCAACTTGTGCCCAAATTTTCGAAATGTGAGTGGATGCGAATCAGAGAGTTAATACTACATTTGTGTGTAGGAAAAAATGAAGGATATTATCCAAAATATAGTAAATTACGATTTTGTGTTTACGAGTACAAACACAAAATGACATTTTCATATCTTTATTTTACGATTGTACAGTTAACAAGTATCTGCTTAGTGTTGCAAGCAAATTTCGTACTCAACTTGTGCCCAAATTTTCGAAATGTGAGTGGATGCGAATCAGAGAGTTAATACTACATTTGTGTGTAGGAAAAAATGATGCATAGGATCCAAAATCTAGAAAATTCGGAATTCACAAGTATCGAACAATTTACTATTTGAGGCTCTCTACTGTAATTTATAGATATCGATTCTTGCGAAATACCTTCCTAGGATTAAATATCGATGCATATCCCTTAAAATTCTCTTTTATTGGAGAAAATAAAATATGATCTAAAACAACCACCTCTGTCCAAGTTTCCAGTAAAGATTTCTGTTTATTTACGGCTGTGACGGTAGTAAATGGAACACAGCAAATCAATCAAGTCTATCTCTAACACTTCTGAATTTCCGAAGTGATGTCTTCCTATTCGTTTACCACTCATGCAGCAGAAAATATAAAATGAAACACAGTAAAGCTCGGAGCATTATTTCGCTTGTTCTTGCGGAAAAAAGCAATGAAACTTGCTGAAATATGAACGAAGTGACATGATTAATGATGGCCATTAATTTTGCGACTTACTATTGGTGCCATAAAATGGTATAAGTGTCATAAATGCCTTTGACAATTGCTTAAAGATGCTATTATGAAATTAAGTTATTTTTTAGTTTCAAGTTTCCTACATGTTATTTTGTAGGATAAATGATTAAACAAAATTCAAAGAAACATATAAAAACTTTCCGTTTTAAAGTAGAGAAGTAATATTACATTTTATAAAAATTTTTTTATTATGAATAATATTTAGAATAGTATATAATACAGATAAATAAATCCGTAAAGTTAGAACTACGAATAAATTAAATATTTACTGAATATACTAAGGTTTTGTAGTCTAATTGTAATTGTTTAGTTTTGAATTTATCACGAAGTGCTCTATTTTGAAATCTTATAAAAGTACATTATATATATACAATATATAGTATTATATATAGAATTTAGAATCACTATATATAGAATATATATACGAAGTGCTCTATTTTGAAAATCTAATATATATAGATATTATATATATATAATATATATATAATATATATATATATATATATATATATATATAAATATATATATATATATATATATATGTATATATATATATATGTATATATATATATATATTCATATTATATATATATATATATATATATATATATATATATATATATATATATATATATATATATATATATATATATATATATATATATATATATAATAATAATATATATATATATATATATATATATATATATATATATATATATATAATATATGTGTATATAATATATAAATATATATAATATATATATATATATATATATACTATTTATATATATATAATATATATTATATATATATATAATATATATAAATATATATATATCTATATAATATATATAATAATATATATATATATATATATCATATATCTATATATATATTTATATATATATATATATATATATATATATATTATATATATATATATATAATATATATATATATATATATAGATATATATATATATAGATATATATATATATATATATATATATATATATAATATATATATATACATTATCGCGAAATTGAAGGTGACCAGGCCCCTTGCTACCCAGATGTAAGAAAAGGTTAAATGTAAATCGATTATTGTTTCAATTATAAAAATATATTTAAAACTATCTCCGAAGTATTTTACAGCATTTATCTACTTTAAATATATAAAAAATGATATAACTTTGAATATCCTCATATTCCTTAATAATGTTATCAAGGACTTGAATTTTAAATCTATAGAGAACCTGTTTTATGACAACTGGTGTTTATTCATTTTAAAATCAGATGGCTATTTTTGATAACATTGAGATTTATCTTAACTGCTTATTCCCAGGATTAGAATATAGCTAATATTTGAATGTAAGCGTGTTAAGTAGATCAATAATAGTTTCTTTATGAATGTGCAGAAGCAAGTCGTCAAAATTGTAGATGAGATTTGATTTCAAAGTTAGATTTTGAACGCATGCAATAATAATCACTTCTGGAAACTTAGTCTGTGTTTAACAGTATTAAAGTTATTGGTGTTGTTTTATGTTGTAGTTACTAATGTTAATTCGATGAGGTCTTTACACTAAAAGTTATTGGTATTTAAAACGAAAGTCATTGCTAAAAAGAGAAGTTTTCAAAGTATAATTGAAACTTAACACTTGCATTATTTCCCAAATTCCATACCTTACGAATTTCTCAACTCAAATACATTATTAGAAAGCGCTTAATTTAATAAATAAATTAAGTGGGAAGTTTCATTTAATTATTAAAATTGGGGATTTTACAATACAAAAATGTTTGAACTTATATCTGAAAAAAACTTGATGGACTTGCAAAATGTCCGTATTAAATCATAAAACTATAAAACATTTTAGGAAAAGTTAACTTTAATATTCTACCCATAAAAAAGCTCAATTGTAAGCTATTATGCGACTCTCACATTCCTTGCATATTATGTTCTGTTATTCACAAAACTTTCTATTTCTTTTGAGTCAGTTTATTTTTAACAGTTTTGATAACTATGAATAAATATTTAATATTTAAGGAGTAAGAAAGCTTTCTTCTCTCTCGTAGTTTAAACAACATGAACTTTCCTTCCTCTTTTATAGAATATACAATAATAATTTTATAATAAGTTCTTACTGTAACTTCTTATCAATCATACAGAAATCTACATAAAGACTGTAAATCGTTCATAAATTATACTGAAATGATTTGTTCTTCATAACCTAGTTCGTCAAAAAATTTTCAAGTACATTAATGAAATTAGAATTTTTAAAGCCACCTTATTTAAAATAAGCGAATTCGACACAAGCAAAAGAGAGATTAAATTTACTTTTTCATGAATAAGAACAATTGGTAATAATATGTTAACACATTTAGTTGAACAATATGTTCAGAGAACTTTCCAAAATCAAAATCCAGAATTAAAATTATTGGACTGAATAAAAAATGTAATTAGCAGATGCTTATAGGTCCTCAAAAAATCGTAGCTTTGAATAGGATTGAAAAGAAATGTATATGGAAATTAAATGTACTCTGAATTTATTTCTCTCTGACGGTGAAATAAGGAAAAATGTTGTTGTTATGACATAATGCTATATTTTACTTTATATATCACATTCTATGGAGTGTATGCACTATACTGTGTTGTCTTTTCTAATCTTGGTAGTGCTGCTAGAATGAAATATATACGCATTTTTATGGGGAAAATATATCAATATACATTTAGATATTAGGGAATAGTACCTTTTGAGTAAGTGTTCATTATACTAACCTACCTTTGATTCAATATAAAAAAAAACATTCGGCTCTGTTTAGAATAATTTTTTCTAAATCTTTTATCAGCTTCTAACTTTTAAAAAGTTAATTTTCGTTATATAAAGCAACACTCTTTTTCAATATCAAAAGATAAATGAAGAAAGTAAAAATCTAACTAACCAAGAGAGTCAAGTAGTAGTCTCACTAAGTAGTCTAACATCACTAAATGAAGGAAGTAAAAATCTACTTACAAGGAAGTTAACTTTTAAAATTGGTTAATTAGGAACTAAATTTTATATCAAATGAAAGTAAGTTGTCTTTTTTTGTTCTGTGAACCTCGTTTGTATTAATACCAGCAATATATTTTATTTCATTGTATGAGTCTAATTATTATTATTTCTTTACATGAGGCTAATTATTTAAAATTTATGTTTATTAATAGAATTTAGTGTTTTATTTAAAATCTATGATACGTTTTATGTTTACACAATAAAACATATACTTTTCTTCAGTTTGATATAAAAACCTCTAATATGCATATTTCAAAAGGTAAATGAATTTTTTGTTGTATTCAGGTATACAGTTTCTACGTAGTTTAAAAATATTAGATGGTAAATGAAAAAAAAAACTAAATTTTTCCAAAATTGGATTATTATTAAATAAACTAGTAAAAATGCATTGCAAAATAAGCTGAAAGGTTGGTTTTACGATGATTCAATAATGAAAAGGTTTTTACCACCAGAAAGTACTATGTACCCTAAAAACGATAGTATATAAATGTGATCATAAATATTCATGGTAAATATTTATTTTTAAACTGTTAATTTTCAGGGATCATCTAAATAATCCACTTCCCAATCTAACTTAACTCACTTATTACAAAATAAAAAATAGAAATTTCTGGAACATTTTTTCAGCTTAAGTTAGCAATGGATGAAAATCTACGTTTAAAAAAACGAAAACATTTTGTGTACATGTTATACGAGTATATGTAACTTAAACAGCATACACTTACAGATAACAGCTGTAATCAACATACTACTTTTATCAAATGAATTGTAAACAAGTTTCATTTAAAAGAATTTCCATATTTGTGTTTGATATTGAATCCATCATATCTTATAAAGTAGATTCATCTCTTATACTTAGTTTTAAAATGCATTATCATGATTGAAATTCATATTATTCGTTGTTAAAAATATTTCTGTTTACGAAGAGAGCAATTCTAACTTTTTAAATGCAATCTGAAACCGGAGGTTTGCAAGCTTATGTAGAAAAAGGAAGAATTACTTGTCATTCAAGTACCTAGTCACGATTTTTTTCTCGTTTCCATAATACAAGCAGTTTCCTGTTCGAAAGATAAAACACTTCAGAAATGATAAATAGCGTATTTTTTGACACGCTTCCTTGAGATACAAAAGTTTAGGCTCTTGGGTAATAAAACAACTGTTCATTTTACTTACTCTTTCTTTACTCAATATCATTGATGTTAAATTTATCTCTCTTTGAATCTTCCTTAAACAAACGTTATTAATAATTCATGGATAGAAATGTATGAAAGGGAGATATTTTTTGACCTTAGTATATGCACAGTAATATTACGTTTCTTAGAAAAGGAAATGGGTAGAAAGCTCCATTCTTCATTTTTTCACTTAAAAAGAAAAAACATAGAATGATGTTCTCTTCAAATGATAAATACTTCAGAACTTTAAACTGACGTTTTCTGGTCTATTGTTGTCTCATATGAGGTATAATAGTAAAATATGGTGGAGAGAATTAAAGGAAAACTTCGGAAACACTTCCTCTAATTAACCTTAAGAATGTTTATCTTTATTTTTAAAATTCTTCTACTGTTAACCGGAATCTTAGTGGAGAATAATAGTTAAAAATTAGGAAGGTTTATAAAAATTAAAAAGAAAATTTTTCAACAAGCGATTAATAGCAATTTACTACTATCTCTGTGTGATCTCTGGAAGTTTAAAATTACGAAAGTTTATAAAAATAAAAAGATAATTTTTCAACAATCGATTAATAAAAATTTTTCAGGAATTTTTTTGGGATTTCGTTGTATAAGGCAGATTCCAATTATCAAGATACAGCTTCGAAAGAATTATATGTAATTTTAAAATGAATGTTGCATGAATTTATACTTATAATGAAAACCATTAATATAGAGAATATTAACGAGTTGGGTATCCACCAAATGGCAGCATTCGAGTTCTTCGGAGTTATTCGACGTCTTAATTGAGTATCAGTGAAAATTTGAAAATGTGATTTTGACTTAATTGTTTGAAGTTTCATGTTGTAGATCTCTTACTGAAAATCTGGTTTTATTTATATAGGGAGCTTAGCTTTTAATCTGTTTTGTTTAAATTTTCCTTCCTGAAAAACTGCAATTAACTTTTTCTTCGTAGAATTCGTACCAAATGGTGATATTAAATATAATTTTTGTATAAAAGTTTCATTTATATCTAGATAAAACGCACATAGCTATTAAATTAAACATTAGATTTGTTAAATTTAAAAAAATATAGAGACTTCAAAAAAACATTTTTTCCGAAGATAGTTTGAAATTCTTTTTGTAGAAATTACTTCTTAGCAAAATAGTTTATAATATTTACAATATAATATATATTTTTGTTTGTGGAAATTGCCATTTGTTTTGCCTCAAATTTTCTTTTATATGTTATATATATATATATATATATATATATATATATATATATATATATATATATATATATATATATATATATATATATATATATATATATATATATATATATATATATATATATATATATATATATTACATATTTTAAATACCATTTTCTAATATTTAAGGAAATATTTGTCAATTCAGTATGTTTAGATAACAAAATCTTAATAAACAAAATACAGCAACTTGTTTGTCATAATTTTATGAATTCAGTTTCAGATAACGCAAAATAAATTCTTGTCACATCGTCCTGAGATTTGTATTGTATTACCATGTTGTAGACATCTTATTGAAAATCTGGTTTTGTTTATGTAGGAAACTTAGATAGCTTTTAATTTTTATTGTTTACATTTTACCCTCCCGAAATACTGCAATTAACTTTTTGTTTTGTTGAGATAACAAAAGTTTAATAAACAAAACACAGCATCTTGTTTATGATAATTTTATGAATTCAGTTTCAGATAACACAAAATAAATTCTATTCACATGATTCTCAGAAGTGGAACCGCTTTCAAAGATCATGCATCGCAACATTTTAAATGAGTCAAAATATATTTTTTTCTTTACTAGAAGTTCCTTAAATTTCTCTGCGTCAGTAAGCTTTAAGTGATTCAAGTGTTTAAGTTAAATAACGTACTTTCCTTTCATGTTTCTCTAACCTGCTGTTTGCACGATTCTTGAGTGAGTAACCCCCTTATAACATTGGGCACTATTCAGAAAGCAGCGCTTGCTTTGCTCTCCTGAATGAATTAGTATTCTTCCAAAGATAAGAATCTGAGGAATATTTATGTTCAAGAAAATGAGGAAAGATATACCTCTATAAAACTTGAAAGCAGCTACCATATTTAACACATGGCATAATTAACACACGCAACGCTTTCACTTGTCTAAGTGATATGTTTTCATTATTTTGTTAACCATATGTGCTCTTTAAACGGTATATAGTTTGAATAGAAAATAATGAGGGAAAGTTTATGTGAATAATTAAGATATCAGTTCCGATACGATATAGATAAACGTAGTAATATTGGTTAATATTGCATACATATATTTCTCGGTACAACTCATAAGATGTATGAATTCCAACGAAGAAAACTTTTGTATGTAATTTAATACTAAAAATAACTAATCAGGTACTAATTAATAATCAAACTGGGGTTAAATTCAGTGAAAAGTTCCGATGAAAATATTTATCTCTTTTCTAAAACAATATAATGTTGACATAATTTATTATATCGTAAAGGAAGATTATTAAATATTGAAAAATGTTCTCAAAAAACTCATATTAGATTTTAGAGAAGATTACGTACTTATCCAAGTTGAAACTTTTTATTGAGTTACTTAATAAAAATATGTAGATATTAATATGCTGTTCATATTTTAAATAATTACAAAAGTTAAGCAATTACCATATTTCAAGTACTGCATTTTTCTTTTTAGTGGTTTCATACAATTAATAAGGAGATTATAATTAGGACCATTTATTAATTTATTTAAAAACTGTGCATTGGTTCCTTTTATTTTTCTCTTAAAACAAAATTTATTGTATAAATATACTTAGTATACAGAAAATAAAGATACTTTATTATATCTAAACGATAAATTGCACAAATTTTCATTAGTTACTATATTTGTGGAAAGGTTTTATAACAGATCCTTACTGCTATGAAGTAAACGTGTATTATCATTAGAGCAAAATATAGAAATAAATGAACTAATTTATTTTAACTTTTTATATTATACTATTAGAATATATAGTATCCCTAATATTTTTGTGGATATTTGAAAAGTAAAGGTAAATCTACAGAAGCATTTCATATTAAAATAATCCATCTTCTATTAAACATAGGAATATGAATTATTTAACGTGTTCTCAATTTTCTTTTATGAATATCTGTTATTATTATTCTATAATTCTATTATTTTTAGGGAAACAAAAATTTTAAACTTAAGTATTTTATTGTGTTGTTAGAAATTATTTCTTTTGCACCTAGTTTTAGTTTTTAACCACATAGATTTATTCATAGTAGTTAGTCTATTCACACATCATTGTCTAGATTGAATTAATCTGTAAACATCTGGTTTTATTCAATAATGCTGCAATACTATGATAATAAGATATTTTAATAATATTCTAACTTAAAAACTTAAGATTTTTATATGCAGATACTTATTTAAATAAACAGCCACTGATTGAAAAAAAAAATTGAAATCCACTTACCCGCAAGATAAATTTAGAAATAAAATACATCAGCTACTAAATTTTTGTATCCTATTTAATATGAAGCTTTAACTAAGATTTTAAGAAAATAGAAAACTGTTACATTGCACATTGGAAAAAAAACATTTATGATGCTTTAAAATAAGATATAATTCTTGTATTAGTATTAGTATAATTGAGGATTAGTGTCAGATTATATCAATTAATTCAGATTCACTCAAAAACAAAAGTATTTAATTTCAATTTAAAATAAAAGATTAATTTCTACTTTATACGCTGCACAAGTTTATTTTTTTTCCATTTCGTGTACAACCTTTATTATTTACCAAAATATATTACTTCAATTTTCAAAACTAAATAAGTTACAAAAGTTTATCTTATTTAAAACCTTTATTGTAAAATTTATTGTAAAATGAACAAATAGGCTATTGTAAAATGAATCAAAATACTCTATTAAAAAAGATTCCTTATATTGAAAAGTGTTAGATTTACCTATTCACAATTTTTCGCTGTGTAAATCTAAAATTGTATTACATTATTTTACTTACACCTACTCACACGAGCTCTTATATATGATATTCTAAACACATTGGTAAAATGATAAATTAAAGTAAAAAACGAAATAAAAAATGAAAAACCACTATACCCCTTTTGCCTTTTTAATTTTATCTTAAAAATCAAATACTAGAAAATATAAATCGGACATAAAAAATGTAAGTCCAGAAAATGACTTACTTCTTCACACTTAATAAAAAAATGTTTTATCTATTATTCTACTTTATATTCTATTGTAAAATGGATAAAAATGCTGTAATATAGAATATTCCCTATATTGAACAGTGCTAGATTCACCTATTCACAATTTTAGCTGTGTAAATCTAAAATTTTATTACATTATTTAACTTACACCTATTAACACGAGCTTATATGTATATTTTAATCACATTGGTAAAATGAGAAATTAAAGTAAAAAATGAAATAAAAAACGAAAAACCACCTCACCCTTTTTCCCGTTTTAATTTCATCCTAAAAATCAAATACTAGAAAATATAAATCGGACATAAAAAATGTAAGTCCAGAAAATGACTTCCTTCTTCACACTCGATAAAAAAATGTTTTATCCATGATTCATTTGTAATGATTTTGTATTGGAGTAATTTGCATTTGCAATGAAACAACATTTGTTAGAAAAGCTTGAAACATATTTCATAAGTGTTCGCCGCCTATTCTCAATTGAAGATAAAGTATTTACGCTTTAATCGCTAGAATTCCAACAGCTGCAAAAGTGAAACCTCCCGTAAAATTGCAATGCTGCATTTTGTCTCTAAGTGGTTTCATTTCATACTTGAAAGTGATGATACCGTTTTCCCGTACTTAATGGAATCAGTAGATAAATAGAAAGATTTTACAGAATGCTTGCGAAATAAAGTATAACAAATAAAGGAAAATTCCAGTGTCAAATTTATCGATCGGGAAGCATCTAAAAATGTATGGATAGAATATTAATATAATGCAACAGCACAAATTTTAAGTAAACAGGTTTTGTTCGGTTATTTAATTCCAGTTACATTATTTATGTTTTAAAAGATTTTCTTGTGACTAGAGAGTTATCCTAAAGGATCATACAAAGGATTGAAGTAATTAAATAATAATGGAATGAGAAATTTCAAACAATCGTGATTTAGAAAAGGGTATTTTAATTTCAAGCAACTAGTATATTAGGTTAGTGTATTCGCACGCTATAGAAATAATTTAAATACTTAATTGTCATACATATGTTATTTTTTATTCACATTCATTTGTTGCTGATTCTTAACTATTGTTCAGGACATAATTTCCATGAAGTTAAGTATTTTTAGCATTTAAATATGAAGTTTATTCCTTCATATTTTATCGAAAATTCGTTTAGTACTTTTGGATGCTGGTTTTTGATAGATCGTTTGAACTGGACAGAAAGCGTAAAATTATATAGGAGAAGCAATGTTTCACTGGTATTTAATTTAATGGGGTGCAATTTAATAATGCTTCTGATTCTTTTAATGCTGAAAAAACAACCATTGATTTAGACGTATGAAAAGAGACTTTCTTCTTATAAATTGTTTAGTTCTTAGATGTCTTTTCCAAGGACAGCTAGGGTTTTTATTTTTTAAAATTAGCATTTAAATATCAAGTTTATTCTTTCATGTTTTTCTGAATAGACGGAAAGAGTAAAATTATATAGGAGAAACAATATTTCACTGGTATTTAATTTAATGGGGTGCAATTTGTTAATACTTCTGATTCTTTTATTGCTGAAAAAACAGCCGTTGATTTAGACGTAGGAAAAGAGACTTTCTTCTTATAAATTGTTTAGTTCTTCGATGTCTTTTACAAGGACGGCTAGGGTTTTTCTTTTTTAAATTAGCATTTAAATATCAAGTTTATTCCTTCATATTTTTCCGAAAATTTATTTAGTACTCTCGGATACTGGTTTATGATAGCTTGTTTGAACTGGACAGAAAGCGTAAAATTATATAGGAGAAGAAATGTTTCACTGGTATTTAATTTAATGGGGTGCAATTTAATAATGCTTCTGATTCTTTTAATGCTGAAAAAACAATCATTGATTTAGATGTATGAAAAGAGACTTTCTTCTTATAAATTGTTTAGTTCTTAGATGTCTTTTCCAAGGACGGCTAGGGTTTTTCGTTTTTAAAATTAGCATTTAAATATCAAGTTTATTCCTTCATGTTTTTTTAATAGACGGAAAGCGTAAAATTATATAGGAGAAACAATGTTTCACTGGTATTTAATTTAATGGGGTGCAATTTGTTAATATTTCTGATTCTTTTATTGCTGAAAAAACAGCCGTTAGTTTAGACGTATGAAAAGAGACTTTCTTCTTATAAATTGTTTAGTTCTTCGATGTTTTTTCCAAGGACGGCTAGGGTTTTTCTTTTTTAAAATTAGCATTTAAATATCAAGTTTATTCCTTCATGTTTTTCCGGAAATTTAATTAGTACTCTCGGATACTGGTTTCTGATAGCTCGTTTGAACTAGACAGAAAGCGTAAAATTATATAGGAGAAGCAATGTTTCACTGGTATTTAAATTAATAGGGTGCAATTTATTAATGCTTCTGATTCTTTCATTGCTACAAAAACAGCCGTTAATTTCTACGTATGAAAAGAGACTTTCTTCCTATAAATTGTTTAGTTCTTAGATGTATTTTCCAAGGACGGCTAGGGTTTCCTTTTTTAAAATTAGCATTTAAATATCAAGTTTATTCCTTCACGCTTTTCTGAAAATTCGTTTAATACTCTCGGATCCTGGTATCTGATAGCTCGTTTGAACAAGACAGAAAGCGTAAAATTATATAGGAGAAGGGATGTTTCACTGATATTTAATTTAACGGGGTGTAATTTATTAATGCTTCTGATTCTTTCATTGCTGAAGAAACAGTCGTTAATTTAGACTTGTAAAAAGAGACTTTCTTTTTATAATTTTTTTAATTCTTAGATGTCTTTTTCAAGGACGGGTAAGATTTCCATTTTAAAATTAGTTCTAAATTCTTTATTATTAGATTCAATTAAATTGAGTTATATTTTCGACAATATATTACATCTACGTTGAATCTAAGACATTTTCTATACACCAATGATGCAATTTTGAATGTTATTTTTTCATCAGATGAAGAACATCAAAGTTTTGTTTTTGTATTATTCCAGTCACTCAAATGTAACAGTGACTCATAAGGTTACTAAATATTTCAATTTATCAACAACTAAATGTCTTTCATATAATAGTTTACAATTTGCTTTTCTTAAAGCAATATGCTTTTGCAAAAAGTAGTTGGACTTTAACTTACGTTTAGACATCTTTTTTAACTTCTAATCTTTATTAATGATTTTACTTACAGTGTCAGGACATATACCCAGTTTCAATTCAATGGATCTTTGAGTCAGTGGATTTTCTTTTAGGATCAGGGATTTTCTATTTTTTGATATTTACCCGAATTCGAATAGACTTAATGTGGCTTTGAGGCTTTCTATTCGTTATTTACTTTCAGCTAGGAACGTTTTCCTTTCGAATTTCATATAGTAGATATAACTTTCTTCAAATTATAATAACTTAGATTCTTATACCGTTTTATAACTTGATGATAGGAACATTTTTCTTTGGGTTTTCTATTTATTTAACCCTAGATAATTTTCAAAATCTTTGTTTCAAATTTTAATCCAAAGAAAATAGTAACAGATGATTATATTCGAAATTCAAAATCTTTATCTTGAAGTGATATTAAGAAACAAACATAAATATGTAAACATAAACTGGAAACTACGTACCCTATAACTCTTCATTCAAGAGTATAAAAACTATATAATATAAGAGAACCCCTCTAAAATATGCCCTTTGGAACATAAATATATATTTATTATCTAGATCATTTTTATTACATGCTTTTTAACATTGATTTTGAAATATTTGTGTTTAAAGTTTTGAAGAGCTTAAAAATAAAATTGCACAAATAGATGTTGTGAAATTTAATGCGTATTTTTTATAAAATTGTAAAACCCCTCTGATAAATCTTAAAATGTAAGATTGGTTAATGCTTTTAAGCCCGTTGCAGCAGTACTGTAACTGTCATATAAATAAAGTTTTAATATATCTTTACTGAAAAAAGATTTTTTCAGTTATGTATAAATAATTTTAGTACTTAATTTTAAATTTGTTTTTCTTTTGATGTCGTCATTTAGATACTCATCGATATTTCTTTAATTGTATATTAAGTTGCAATAAACCATTTGTCCATAATCAAAAACCGTTTTCCTGAACATTCAGATTTAGTCTCATTTTATCGCCTGGAACTTTAACTTATGGTTCACAGTGATTATATTATTATGAAAAAATTTGATTATAATCTCTATAAAAAATTTAATATAGTTTGAATGTACTATCAATTATTGATTCATAAATCTTTTGCATGCTTTAAATAAAGCACGAACTGTAAGTTATACATAGAAAAAAAAATTGAAGAATAAACTTCCAGCTCCCAGTATTCGCAAAAAATCTGAAGGGACCAAAATTTATTCTTTTCATCGAACCAAAAGTGTAAATGTTACATGTCAGCAAGGCTTAATTTTAGTTTTCTAATTTTAGACCATTTAATATAATCATGTTCAATGATGTAAGATTAATAAGATGCATTTGTCTGTAGATATTACAGCTAATATAGAAATTATTTCTATTGATATTATCAGAACAGATATACAAGTAGACAAATGCATTACATCAATCGTACATTATCGGATATGATTACGTTGGATGTAGTAAAATACATCAGTTATGAAACTTTACTGACATTTAATACACGTTGGCGTGGGTAGAATAGAAGGATAAATTTGGGTTTTTTTTATATTTTCTTTCAATACTGAAAATTGCAATTGTAATCTTTAAAAATATTTTCTAGTATTTTACTTACAGTTTTTGCTTTATTTTATCTTACGAAAGCTTTTGAATCAATAATTTATTGTACATTTTTAATGTTTTCTATAGTAAAAAGGAAAAATTCATATCTAATTTATATACCAACTATTATATATATTATAATTTAGTCTTTAACTACAACTGTAAATAAGAGTAAAATTGATTAATGTTAAGGTTAAACTTTTTATTTAGAAATAAAATATCCGAAATGACACACTTAAAAATACATTTAGAAACCCTATTTTGCACCTAGTAAACCAGGACTTTTTGAAAGCTGATTTTAAACATTGTTTTTTTTTTTTTTTTTTTTTTTTTTTTTTTTTTTTTTTTTTTTATTTTTTTTTGCTATTCATGCAATTAAGTTTACAGTAAGCTTTTATTTTATATTATTTATTAGTCAAGTTCTATTTATATTTTGAGAATTTAAAACCTTTTTTTAATATACTGAACGCATTTATATATTTCTTCCAATTAAACATGCATTAAAATGTAACAAGGATTAAATAACGATAAAAATGGAGGTAGCTGCCTTTTGTTTCCTTAGATTGAGGGTTAAATGTTCCACTACTGGTATAGTGGATACCACTACTGGTATTGTTCTGCTTTCCAGTGAGAAGTCTCATTTATGTTGAAGAAGGTCTTTAGTTTAGCTGGCCCATTTTTCCCTTTCTTTTTGTTTACCCATATGACAGGCACTGTTATTATAAGAAACACTTAATCTTTAAAAACAATGCTTACAGTTTTAGGATGTTTACAAAGATTGCATGGGCAAAAAAATTAAATATGGATTATTAATAATAATCTTCGAAATATTTATGGAAAAAATGTCAATGATAGCATCTTTAAAATCAAACAATTCCTTTTATATTCAACAATTATCTAATATATCATGATTAATAAAGTAATACATTTTCTTCTCTGTATAAGTGTAAGGACACTGGAAATTAAACTGTTAATAACGAGAGTATCATCCAAGTATCTCAAATGTAATCATTTTGCGAAAATGCGAAATGAAGTAAATGTAACATATTAAGACTAGTAAATATGGGAATACGAATATTATTCTGTGAATTTTGTAAATGCTAATTACACTTCTTGAATTGTATTTTATTTGTGACAGGCTGAAAAGTAATTTAGAGTTATTGTTATATATTTTTAATACATGTACAATGAAACGACTATGGCTTACTGAAGGTAATACCAAAAAATAATATTTATAAATTTTCATTGAACTAGAATATGTGAGATATGTGTAATTGAAATGTAATTTATACTATATGCTGAAACCTTAAAGATCATTTTGTAACTGATGTATTATGTAGTATAATACTGTCTAAAAACAGATTTAACATTAGGTATGGTCCTCTCCGACTACCATGGTCGAAAGCCATCCATAAATATTGCAAGGTAGGCTAAGAACGTTTGTTGTCCTCAATTTAATTAGTCATTGTGTGGCAAAATTTATACCATCACTGTTCAACCAACATATGTTCAACCAACACATCTCAACCAACTGTTGCCAAAATTCTCTCTAGACACATTTCAATAATTTTATTGTAATCATTCGAAGGATGTCGGATGCATAATATCGAGTGACCTTCATTGAAATATTTCTATTCGATATTGTCAGAATATGTATCAAATCTTAATATAAAAAAATAATTTTAAATATATAACATTTCTGATTTCCTTAATGTACTATAAAATAAATGAACCACTCAAGTTTGTTTTGAACTATTAAAATAGGCACGTGTTTAACTTAATTACTTAACATTATTTAAACAAATCTCGATTACCATGTCTCATATAAGTTTTAATTTGTTCTAAAAATTAGCTGTATTTTGTGTGGAAGGTAAAATGTGTTTTCTGTTACCTTGATTCTTCTTTAGTTCTTTACCCCGGCATAGTTTTCTTTAGTTCAATGATTTGCAGAGCACATGAAATATCTGTTCTGAAACCAAATGTCTAATAGAAAGGCATGTTATAAGCTCTTAAACAAAAACAATGAGCAGTTCCTTTTTTCCTGTCAGGAAAGATTTTGTTTTAATATCTAAAATATTCCTCTGGAGGAATTACTTCAAACATTCTTCCCTGATTTTCCGAATACATTATCTGTATCTGACTCCACCAATAAATCATAACTTCCAAAAAAATACTTTTCTTATTGTGCTTAATTTTTTTTTAACATCGAACTTAAGAACTTATTCTCACGATTTACGCTAAATAGAAATTCGCAGTCAAATCATAACTAATTTTATCGATACTATTCAAAAGTAATAAACCCGATATATTACTGTTGGAATCATTGGGATGTAACAGGGCAGCATAACTTAATTAAAATATAATTTAATAAATAACTTATGATGCTATAAGATTAATTCAAAGACTATTGAGTATATGTTTTTTTTGAGTTATTCTTTCAGAATTAACTTACAACCTTTTAAATTTCTCTTATGGATACCAGGACATCTTTTTCAGCATTTTACTGGTAGATATTCAGTCAAAAATTATTTTCGATGTTTATCAGTTGTCTTCTTAAAAAATTCAAATCTTTAACCCCTGCGATATACTATCATTTACTGGACACACACACACACACACACACACATATATATATATATATATATATATATATATATATATATATATATATATATATATATATATACACTAAAGAGCCAATAATATGGTGTAGGAAAATATGGTGTGGAAATAAAGAGTAACGGAAACAATCAGAATACTGCACTGCGGTCGGCTATGCATATGTGAGACTACAAGTGTCTGGGTAAATTGTTAGATTCGTTACTACATCTAAAATTTCAGGTTATCAAGATTTAAGAGAGTTTGAAAGTTGATTTATAATCGTTGCACGAGAGATGGGGCATAGATCCGAGGTAGTTATGAAATTTGGATTTTCCCGTACCACCATTTCACGAGTGTACCCAGGATATGCGGAATCCAGTGAAACATCAAATCTCGGACATCGCTGTGGACTTAAAAAGATCGTACAAGAACAGTAACAAAGATAACTGGGGAAAATCATTAGACTTGACAAAAGTGCATCCCTTCCGCAAATTGCTGCATATTTCAATGCTGGGCCGTTAACAAATGTCAGCCTGCGAACTATTCAACGAAACATCATCGATATTGGATTTTGGAGCAGAAGACACACTGGTGTACCCTTGGTGACTTCACGACACAAAGCTCTTTCCCTCGCCTGGGCCCGTCAACACCCACAGTGGACTGTTGATGATTAAAAATACGTTGAATGGTCTGACGAGTCTTGATTAAAATTGTATCGAGCACATGGACTTGTAAGGGTATGGCGATATGAATCCATGACTTCATGAATCAATGGACCGTACATATTAACAAAGGACTGTTGGAGCAAAAGGAGGCTCTGTGATGGTATGAGGCACTTGCAGTTGGAGTGATATAGGAACACTAATACACCTAGATACGACTCTGATTGGTAACATATAAGTAAGAATCTTGTCTTATCACCTACACCCATTCATGTCCGTTGTATCCGATGGACTTGGGGAATTACAGCAGGACACTGCAACACTCCACATGTACAGAATTGCTACAGAGTTGCTCCAGAAACACTCTTTTGATTTTAAACACTTCCTCTTACTCCCAAAATCCCCAGACAGGAACATTATTGAGCATATTTGGGAAGTTTTACAACGTGTTCAGAAGAGACCTCCACCACCTCATACTGTTAGGGATTTATGGATAGCCCTGCATGGTTCATGGTGTCAATATTCTCCAACACTACTTCCAATATTATATATATATATATATATATTATATATATATATATATATATATATATATATATATATATATATATATATATATATATATATATATATATATATATATATATATATATATATATATATATATATATATATATATATATATATATATATATATATATATATACATATATATATATATATATATGTTATATATGTGTGCGTGTGTTTATACATTAAAAGTGTGCACAGTATGCTATATTAATTAAAGAAAGATATAATATAAATTATAAATGGATTGAAGTGATGTTATTAATACCTGAGTTATTAATACACTCCAATTAAACATGTTTTAAGTGTACAAAACACTCTTGGAGAACTGTGACATCACAAGACCTGTATCGGTCTTAAAAAGTCTAGTATTACAAAAAATAGAAATTAAAGAGCAATATCTACACAAAACCATTAACATAGAAATAAGTACTTAAATATATACAGAGGCACAGAAATACAGTAATAAAGGACAAAGATTAACCCCACTATACCTTATATAAATAGACTAATCCCTTAAATACATTCGATTATAATAAAAAATCGTTTTATACATGTATTGCTATTTATATTAAAAAATTCTGTAAAACACCGATTAAAAAAGTAATTGGATAATCCGTACGAATAGCAATGGAATTATGAATAGCAATACATATTTCTTGTCAATTTAAGAAACTCATTTAATATATTACATATATATGAACCAAATATCCTTATCATTTATTTCCATTACATTCATTTATAAAGTTAATTATTAATTTATGTTGTCTAATTTAGCGTATCCCAGTATACTTGAGCTATCCCTAATTTTCGTGGAATTAACAGCTCTGAAAGGCGGCAAAGATTCCGCGAAGTAAAACTAATCAAACAAAATTCCTCTTTACGATCCCCAAACGTGACGAAACGCTGATTATGGAACTCTGAATTCTTAGAAGTGCGGAACAACATGTGATCTTTTACTTGAAGAGCTTGAGTATTGTGCTATTATTTGACAATTCTAAACGCTATCCTAATTGAACTATAGTCTCAGATTCAGCTCTATATGCATCACGAATCGATTGCTGCCCAGAATAGTAATATTTCCGTTCGTTTTTTTAAATCCTTCCTCAGATAGGAATAAATACTGAAATATTAGAAATGCGGAACAAACTACATACACACGCAAGAGGGAAACTACTTGTTTAGAATAACAAAACATCTTTCTGTCATTATGTAAATTCTTTCACATCATTATTGGAATATATGCACATTCATGAGTATTCTCGAGCTTTATTCGGATTACTTCAATTAATGATGAATGTTATAGCAACCTGTAATCCAAATGTTCATTACAATTCTTCTAATGAAAGTAGTGTAAATATACTTTTTTGCATAAATGTCAGCTTTTGCAATTATATAAGGAAAGAATGCATTTTCCGTAGGCATATAATGCAAATTTTTATATTTTGACAGTTACGAAGAATGAAAGCACTTACATATTCAAAAGAATGATACCATGCCGTTTCGAATTCGTAAATTAGGATCAAATGAGTGGAACTGGGTTTTTTAACTGCTGAATACAGTTCAGAACTTTTCGAGTTTGCCCATTTGCTAAATTTGTCTTTACTATTTTTTGGAAAACTAACTGGTCATCAATAATATCCATTAAATTTTAAAACTAAATACCTCTTAATAGTAGTATTATCATATATTTTCCAAAATATATATATTGAAATTAAAAACATTTCAACGGTTAAAAAGCATATTTTTTCCAAAGAATTATACCAATTTCTTATGGTTAGAGGTGTCATCAGAGTAGACTAGTATATCTCCAACAAATGCTATGGAATTGGAAAAGTATGTTTTAAAACAGAACATAAATCCCACAACATAATAATATACACCATAATACATTATATTTAACTGATTATTATTAGAAAATCACTCCTCTCAATAAAAGAAATTAATAATAATGGTTTCTGTAAAACATATTCTAAAAAAGAAAAGTTTTTAAACTAAATTTCATGTATTAGTCTAGCTTTTAGCACTCAGATTAAAACCATTGTATATCTTTTTCTCATAAATCAGCGAATTAAATTTTATCCAAACCATACGATAATAATTTTAAATTATCAAAGA
>CM063502.1:100226843-100249343 GCA_032207245.1 Pardosa pseudoannulata
GGAACGTTTTTCTAAAGGCTTTATGGTACTTACAGGATACTCGTATTTCGAAAAACTTAAAATGAGTAATGTTGAAAATATTGTCAAAATTAATTCGTATAAGTATCAAAAATATATTTTTATTATGTATTAATGCTTATTTTCTATCCACGAAATTCCATCCTTTTACCGAAACAATCTTCACTCAAGAAAAGGCTAGAAGCCGTACCTCGAAATATACTCCTCTATTTTTTGAAAAAAAAAAGTAAAATATAAACCACAAATTGAAGGTTTTCCCTTTAATTGTATCTCACCCAAGTGGGCTGGAGGATATCCTTTGGATTACTGTGCATTTGAACTTTTTTAACCATCTCTTTATAAGCAGCATCTCAATATGTTGGATTGTAGAGAAGGAGTGGGCAAATTCAACAACGATGCTTAAAGTAATATTTTTATATTTTGAGAATTAAGATGTAATAGAATACTTCAGTCGAAGGGCTATTACGCTTAACATAATGGATAATAATCTTATATATCTTTGCAAAATCGCTTCAAAAATATGTGAAAATCCTGTCAATTACATACGTTATTGAAGCTTAATTAACACAAACTTTTAATATTAATCACTATTACATGTTAATTTTAAAGTGTCATTAACAGTAAAATACACAACCCCATTCCCACACACAAATAATTTTCCTTGAATACTATCAGATTCTTCTATCTACTATGGCATACTATACCATCTGTTTGTAAATGTTAGAATTTTAAACGGAATAATATGAGTAATAGCTGTATTACACCGAAGCTCTGTGAAATATACAGTTAAATATTTCAAACTTGGCTGTTTAACAAATTTATTATTCATTCAATTACCACATTATCACGTTTTCATTTGACTGACTAGTTTTTTTTAATTATGCTACATAATATTAGAAGATAAAAATAATTAACTATGGCCTTAATTGATTTTCTTTTTGACATAAGTTGGAGAAATGGGATGCTCATTATGTCAATATACCTCGTAGCTGTCATGCGAAAATCAATAATATTTTGCCGTATTAAATGGCTAATCTATACCTGTCAAAGCAATCTGATTGTACATGTTGGAAATCACTCAAGAAAGAACCTTTCTTTATTGGAGCTCCTATGCATAGGTATTTAAATAAAAATTTCCCCGTATATTGAATATATTTATAGAATAATGGTAGAAATTAATTAGATATTTGATAGTGGATATTTACCGAATACATTCATTTAAAAATACAGTTTAAGTAGTGAATTTTCATTTTTCTAAAAACAGCATATATAAATTATACTTATTGAATACAAGTTACATACGTAACTTGCATAACTAATGTTATTTTATGTTATTCTATTACTATAACTCAAAGTTCAGAGCAAAGATTTTAGATGTTTCGATAAAATTTCTTTTGAAATATGGCCAAATAGACTTTCTGCCTTTTACTACCAGATTGTATGGGTACGACACACATTGTTGTTTTATAGACATTTGATTATATAAATGTTACTAAAAAGTGTATTTTTGTATGTTGCTAGAATATATAGGATTTAAATTTTGTAAATGCAACAACCACTGAACAATTTTAGAAATTATATATACTATTATGAGTATGAGTTATTTGACTATTACGAAACAGGCATTAAAGTTATATTTGAATGGTGTGACAAAACTTGTATGCACAAATAATTGGATTTCAAAAATTAGGGTATTATGACACAGCTCACAATGTGGGTCTTATTTTATTGAATGTAATTTTGTGGCTACTGGACGGGGTATTTTCTTATTACCTTTATGGGAGATTAATCAACTTTTGGCTAACTGCCGCTCTTAAAGAGGAGAATAATGCTCTAAACAAATCAGTCAAAAACCAATATTTTGAAAATTATTTGTTTTGGGTACTTGCGTTTATTTACAAAGCTATTGAAATATTCAAACCAAAATGTTTTTTATTTGTTTGAAATTTTTGTAAATCTTTTGTAAGAGAAACAATAATAAGTTGATTTCTTTTAATTCCACTGTCTGGTGATTTGAAGATTTTTTACCATCTTTGTTATTGATAGGAATCTGAATCGTTTTCTGAAACTTGAATATTTATCCAGGGAGCAACTTAATAGGTGCACTTATATATCCTCATCTTCAGGAAAGAGTTGCATTGAGGAAATCGACTCAAAATCAACTTAAGATTAATCAATGCTATTAATGCAAAACATCTACATAAAATAATGTTGAGGTCTGGTACATACTACAAAGAAGTTTTGAAAGCTTTTTGGGAAATAAAATGTATTTTTGTAATAAACATGAATATAAATGATATGAACATGATTGTAATGTAATAGAAAATGTTATTTAAGTATATAAAACAAACCAAAAGTTCAGATATAACCTCTCCTAATCATTCTCATATATTCATTTTACACAGCACACAATGTATTATATAAAATGCAGATATGTATCACTGTATAAGTGATACCTATTTACAAAGTAAATGAAATATTGTGTACCGTGTGAGATAGAATGAAGAGTTACCAGGACTAGACATGCAGTAACCCCAAAATTGATAGTGATCTACAAGTTTGCTGTAATATACGTATTCGAAATTTTGTTTCTCTATAACAAAAATAAACTCAGTTCACCGTGTTCATACATACAGACACATTATTCCGAGAATGATCCACGGAGGTTTAAAACACGAAGAAGTATCAAAATCGAGGTTGAAGTTTTTAACAATGTTTTCCATATACTACGTGTACGAGTAAAGAATTAGTCATTATAGAGAAACAAAACGTATAAACGTAATCTGGTATAATATTTGCTCGAAAATCTCAAAATTGTTTATACAGTGGTATATAGCTTCAAGAATTCTTTTTCAGTTATATTTAAATAGTAAATGTTTTAGATTTACATTATTTATATGTGAAAATACATGGTGTCTAGTAAGTTATGTAAACACATCTTAATTTAGTGACTGTTAATTTGAATTTTAAAATTATCATTTGGATTATGAACTACCACTTTAAGAAATTATATGAAACACAATATGGCATGTAATGTACTTATATTGTATTTAATATATATTTTTAATATATATCCCTTTCGATATAAAATATTTTACTACAAGCCGAGATGATCCTTTTGTGACTAGAATTTTACTATTATAAAATTTTCTTAAAAAATTGAAAAATAATAATAATTTAGTAAAACAGATCGCGAAAATATTATTAATCAATTTATTAAAGTTGATTAGATTTCATCAGTTTATTTTAATCAGAAACAAACCACGAAAAATTTAGTCCTCATATAATAAAAAAAGAACGCACAGTCATTTTCTTCATGATGTTCCACTGATCATTTAAGAATAAAAGTGTGATCTTGGTATCACACCAAACGTAAAAATTCTTTAAATAAATTATTTAAAATATTGATAAAAAAAGCAGGATTAAATATTTTATTCGTAATTTTATTTCTGTTTTTATCAGAGTAATCTCAAAATGCATTACTGAATATACTCCTCACAACATCAAGCAAACATTAATAATGTTGGCTGACCAACTTTAGCTCGACAAATAAAAAAAAAATAATATTTCCAAAATATTATAAAATTAATTTACTATACAATCAGAGGAAAATGTTTTGTACAGTTCGTTCTGTTTTAAAAATTTTGGTTGACATTTTCACGACTATGAGGCCCTATGAAAGCATGCTAAATGAAAATCCCCAATTTGGTTAACAATTTGTGAATTCTTACTTTGAAAGAACAAAAAGATATCTGTGAAATAATATGAATATTATGCACATTTTACTCTGCAGGTATTACTGCTGTTCATTTGAGCTTATTTGCTGAGAAAACGTTTGAGGAATAAAAATTATTCTTGACCAGTTTCTGACTGTATATATTTGCACTCAGAAACTGCATTTATACAGAACCTTTTCGAAATTATTTTCTCTTACAATCAAACGGAAGATATCATAAAAAGCCTTTACTAAGATAGTAGTTTTGTGAAAGAAATAGCTGCACAATTTCCTAGAGATATATTTTTTTGTGGGTTTAAACAATTTGTTATTCAATTAATGTCACTAACAATTGAAGATGAATGAAATGTTTTACTGTTGTAGATATTTTAAATTATACATTTTAGTGCGCAGTTTACCTTGATATATCATTATCTGAATTAATTAAACCTGTCTAAAGTTCCGTAAGTATCTATTATGCTCGCTTCCGTATCACAGTAAAAAATCTTGAAAAAAGGGAAAGTAGACAAGTAAAAGCCGTTACAAAGAGTGCAATTAGGAGACACTGTCAAATGACACTACACAAAAACTTTGAGCAGAGAGAATTATGCTAAACGAGAAAACAGTAAAATAATACAATGGAAGGCACAACAAAATAATAAAAAGTGAACAAAAAGGGGAGAGTGCAAGGAGGAGATACTAAAACACAAGGAATTAAAATGAAAAAGAGCAGACTCAGAATGAAATAAAATGTACGCAATTTTTTTTAAATGATGCATGGGGTAAAATTGTTAGAGAAAAAAAAGAAGAGATAATCAAAACCCACTTTTATCGCAAATTAAGAAAATAAAATAATAGCAAAGCATAACCGAGAGAGAGGCTTCATGCATAATAGTTTTCCAAGCGAAAAGAGTAATTAGTGTCATTGGTAAGATTTATAGACGTTCCGTGCAATAAAATAATCATTTTCAAAAAATTTAAATCTTCGTTTAAAGTGAGACGTACATAACGCTTCGATTGTCAGTTGATGTATTCTAAATTCATGTATTCTGTAACTGCCGTAATAAACCATCCAAAATAAAAATATTTTCATTGTTTCAGGCTACTCTTTCAATTCTCGGAAAATTCAAACATTTATTTTTATCTTATTTGCAATGTTATTTAATATTTTTCAATCTATATAGATTTTACAATTCCATGTATATTTTTTTCTTCCGATTGCTCCGTTTATTTTACTGTTTCATTGTTGATTGAATAAGTTCTTATTTTAGCTTATTGCTACGAATTATAACAACCTGCGCTTGTTCGAATTTTTAAAAGATTATTTTGAGTAGTATGAACGCTTACCTGCCTATATACACATTACAGTTGTGCAGGAAATATAATAATTATATAAGGGTTATTTTTTCCTTCCGTCATGATACCTTCCTCCAATAAGTTCTTTTTTTAGCTTATTACTACAATTATAACAACCTGTGTTTGTTAAAATTTTTAAAACATTATTTTGAATAGTATTGATGCGTACTTTCCTATACACACATTGCAGGTCTGCAAGAAATATAATAATTATACATAAGGGTTATTTTTCCTTCTTGCATGATACTTTCCTTCAACAAGTTCTTTTTTATCTTATTGCTATAAATTATAATAACCTGCGCTTGTTGGAATTTTTAAAACATTATTTTGAATAGTATGAATACGTACCTGCCTATATACACATTGCAGGTGTGCAAGAAATATAATAATTATACGTAAGGGTTATTTTTTCTTTCCTTCATGATACCTTCCTTCAATAAGTTCTTTTTTTAGCTTATTTCTACGAATCATAACAACCTGCGCTTGTTAGAATTTTTAAAACATTATTTTGAATAGTACTGATGCGTACTTACCTATATACACATTGCAGGTGGGCAAGAAATATAAAAATTATATAAGGGTTATTTTTTCTTTCTTTCATGATACCTTCCTTCAAGAAGTTCTTTTTTAGCTTATTGCTGTGAATTATAACAACCTGCGCTTGTTCGAATTCTTAATACATTATTTTGAATAGTATTGATGCGGACTTTCCTAAATAGGTGGGCAAGAAATATAATAATTATAAAAGAGTTATTTTTTCCTTCCTTCATAATACATTCCTTCAATAAGTTCTTTTTTTAGCTTATTGCTATGAATTATAACAACTTGTGATAGTTAGAATGTTTAATACATTATTCTGAATAGTATTCATGCTTACTTTCCTATATACGCATTGCAGGTGGTGCAAGAAATATAATAACGACATAAGGGTATTTTTTTCCTTCTTTCATGATATCTGTGATACGAATTTTCCTTTTTTAAATAATGCAACAATGAGAGCATTTCGAATAACTCAATTATTTTTCTTTTCAGTAGTATTATGTTATTTATGGCATAATGTTCTGTTCTATCAGAATTTCCCCGTCCCAATGCAAACAAAAATCTTTAATGGCATCTTAACTGGTAAAACTGAGTTAACATTTGATTCTCAGTAAACAATTTCCAGGAAGTACGCATAATGAAGTCTTTATAAAGGGCTTAAATGAAATTGTCGAACTCAAATCTAGAATCCTAAATCATTGTCCAGAGATTATAATGGAGGTATTCTCTATTCAAGAGGAGCCGAGATATGTAGAATCCTTTGAAAATGGTAAAATATAGATTTTGATAGATCGCATTTGTTTTATTTCGTACGTGAAATTCTGACTATGTTTCCTTGATAAATTTTGTTTACATTTACTACCTTTACTGTATGAATACATATCATCTAGTTACCCGTTCTAAGTTGTTGAATTATGGTAGGAAAGCTGTTTATTTGTAGTAAGTTTATGGAAGCATACGTAAGATATTATTTTTATACTTTAATCATTTTTTCATACACAGTATAGCTTTGTTAAAGAACAATGAATGGTTTTCTTGAAGGACAAAGCTATCTTGCCTAGTGTCATTTGATAACCACTAGTGCTTGGATAGTTATCTTCGAATTGGACCGTTTGATAATCCGAGACGATTATAGACTAATATCGAGCGTACACAGTGAAATTGGGAAATATGATAATTGGATCATGATTCCATTTATTGACTTTGCTCTAATCGATTTGTCTTATGTTAACAATTCCTAAATATTTAACTATTGGGAAGTGCAAATGAAAATTTTCAAGTTATTTATGTTTATTCGATAATGTCTCATATTATTTTTCTAATCCATGATATCTGAATAGACTAATTCTTATTTATACTTACGTTTCGCAGCATAAATAAAGCGGCTATGCTTTTACTAAGATACTTGAAATTAAGATAAAAGCATCGATAAAATAATTAAAATTTAAAAGCTTTAAAATCCACATACACCGGAATTTCTTTAAATCCTCTGTAATATTAAATGTAAAGATCAAACAGCGTAAATATAATAAATAAAATCAAAAACCAAAGTGTAAGAAAAATTTAGAAGAATAGTTTTAAAAATACACTTTCACAACCAAAAAACAAAGAAAAGTTTGGTAATAGTTCAATGATTCGCTGAAGTGTAAATCCGAGTTGCTAGGAGAGAAGTGGCAGTTTTTATCTCTCGATATTTACACGAAATAGTCATCTTTTTAATTGAAGTTTTTGAAATGAATACTGATATTAAGATTGTTGAAATAGTTTAAGGCGTAGTTCTGCTTTCTAAATGTTTTTAAACTTACTTCTAGCTTAATGGAATAGAATATTTCTATTTCAGGCATGTTTAGTATATTCTTTGCTAGCTTAACTTAAGTAATGCACAACAAATGTGTGGTGCTATCACATTAGGTTTGGACATGATTATTGATGATTTATTAATATTCTATCAATAATATCCTTTATAAACCTTCATCAGATTATATTATGGAGTTAATATTTAGAATTAGCATATAGCCCGTAATATACAGAATCAGTAAAATTTTTAAATTTCGAGAATTGTTAAATACCTTATGAGCCAGGTAAAAAAATGGTTTGATTTTTCACTGAGAATGATCTGGTACACTCTCAGTAATTTGTTTATCTTCACTGTTGCATGTTAGTGTCCAACTTTAATTTGTTTTGTCATATTAAGTGATAGGATGGGCAGCAGATGTTTTAACATGGACAGTGGTTATTTGGCAGTATATATGATTGATGTCCAAAATTGAGCGAATCGATTGCAAACCGTGTGGTTATGTATGAAAAACAAACACACAAACGAACAAACTTCTTAATTTTCAAAGATATATAACTGAAACGCTAGATATTTGTTAGCCCGTGAAATAGACTCCTAGACTTTCATGAAAATAATTTGTTGTTAATGCCGGTGATAAAATTTTCATCGCAAAAAATAATCGATGATTCAAATTACAATTATCACATATGTACCTAATCTATTATTTAAGCCAAATATAAAAGTAATTTTTTTATTTTCTAATTTAGTAATTTTTTATTTAATATCTAAGTTCAGCGATAAAAAGTACAAAAATAATGAAGACGATATTTAAATAATTTAAAATAAGAAATGATTAAATGAGAGGGATAACGTCATAATGCTAAAAAATATTATTTTTACCTATTTATTATGGGACAAATTTAATCTTTTGCTCTTAACGGGGGAAAATAGGGCTCGAAATATTTGCATTAAACACTCGAAAAGGGGGGAGATGGGTGGATTTCGAACGTTTTAAAGACGGCAGTATTTTTCGTTGTGATGTGAAACGTATTTATACTTATTTATTTTAGAATCGGACTGATAGTTTTAGGAGAAGATAAACTTTACTTGCTTTGAATTTTGCAAACCCTAACTGATCCATTCCAGGTCCAACCGCTACATAAATTCGAGGATAGACGGACAGATAACTTAGGCTATTATTATATAGGAGATAGGGTAGACTCATATGAGTTTATACTGAAACACAGAAAATACCTGATCATATTTTACATTTACTTTTGATTAGTTTAATACCAAATTTGTTTCGATACATAGTAAAATCCAGAAATGAAAAAAAAAAATGAAAAAATACATTGTGTTTAAATTTAGTATATTGCTTAACACTTATCCAATTTCTTTTAGTTTTGAATTAGTGTATGTATATATTTTCAACCACTACAATATCTTTAGTTCAATTTTCATTTGTTCACTATGTGAGAAGTTTCAGTTTACACAAATTACTGGTGTACTCAATTGCATTTAAATTTCTTGTCCAAATAGAGAAAAACTGCCCTGCAAAAAGCTTTTTTGTGCTACCAATCTATCAAATGCACAGGTTTCGTATATATCTTACGAAGCTGATTGCTTCTTTAGTTGTAACATCTAGAGTTTTATTTTCGTCGTTTAAAAACCTTAGTAATCAAAGCTTTTTTGGCTCTAGTCACCTAGTGACATTTTTCTTTATTATAGTGCATCCAAATCGATAATGAATACTGACCTGAACTCTTCAGAGAAACTACTAGTCTTTTAGAAAGGAAGTTACGCCATTGGCTAACCTCCATATTTTGTACTTTTGCATGATACTAATTTTATGACATTTGATACTTATGTTTACTATGAATAATTTAAAGAATAATATTAATAAATTTAAAGGAACAATTTATGTTTTTTTTTCTTGAGCAAAATAAAAAGTATATTTTTATAATAAAACACCTTTAACATTTCCTGTTAAAGAATCTTCTTTTGAATCCACCTGACAGTTCAGTTTTTGGGATATTTTCTGATTTATATATATTGGGGTAGGAAAAACACATTATAATATTTAAGCTATGTTTAAAACTTTTAAGATTATTGATTGAATTCTCATTAATCTACTTATTTTTTAAACAATGTAAAAAAAATTATTTATATATCCCTATGTATTAAATGCATGAAACTACTTTTTTTTAATCCTTACTCAACAATCGTTTAGAAACTGTTAATTTTTTTTCTTATTTACAAGTATAATTTTTATAAAATACGTTTTAAAATCACACATCATTTAAATAAAAACGAATATGAATAAATGAAAATACATTTATTGATTTGATAATAATAAAAATGTAAACGTCAGCAAAAATATCACACAAAATAGACTTTTCTTAAAATAATAAAAATGTATTATTTAAAAAAATTTTTTTTTAATATTTCTAAAAAAACATTAAGAATCAATACCTATGAAAAAACTACAACTACAGACTTAAAAACAATAATTGATCTTTATTTAGTCGTTTAGATAAAACCACAGACTTATACGCTTTTTCATTTCCCATTCGACTTATAAGGGCTGACTGCACCAATCCAAAGGTTCTGCAGAACTCTGGCCGATTGGTTAGAGCGCTGGCCGTCGGTACCGGAGTTCGTGGGTTCGAATCCCACTATGGCATGGATGTCCGTAGCTGTTCGGAATCGGCTTTAAGCAGTAGGTCCCGGTCTCATTAGGCCTCGTGTGAAAACAGTAGAACGTAGCGCTCCAAACGAAACCAAAACCAAAGAGCCAATCCAAATGTAGAGAATGCTCTTACAACAGCAATTAAAATAGCAGTTGCTGCACACGCTTGTAATATTTAAAAAATATTTTTGAATTTAGCTAATGATTTTAAAAAGTAATCCAATGATATAAATTAAGCTTGTTATGATTATTCATATCAAGGCAATAAAAATTTCTTATATAATAAAAACTAATTTCATATTAGAAATTAATTTTTATTAATTGTAAATTCATTTATCTTCTTATAAAACCTTCTTATAAAATCATTTATTGAATTTTAGTCATTTTGTATGCATACAGAAAAATTTTATAAATATTTTATGTACTTTATCTGTAAAAACTCAATAGGCAAACACATATAAATGGTCAAAATATTGAATGAAGTTGTATTAAAAATATTTTAGATACATTATTGGGGACAAATAAAAATGGTAATTAAAAAATATATTGTTAATTTGTTTATTTGCATGAAGAGAAAAAGAAAATATTTTTTATAAATATATATGTAATAAAATCTTCTTATAAAAATGCTTTATTAATTGCTATAAAATGTACTATAATTCAGTGTAGAACCCCGCGATTGTGTTTATGAATTTAACAGCAAAATATCCCAAAAATAGCCTTCTCTTATCCTAAATTTTAACAGTATTAATTAAAAAAATATTTGGTAACAATATCTTTGAAAAAATTACAACTACAGATTTAAAAGCTGTAATTGATCGTTATTTAGACGTTTAGACAAAAGCACATACTTATATGCTGTTGCATTTCCCATTCTACTTATAAGGGCTAACTGCATCAATCCAAATGTAGAAAATGCTCTTACAACATCAATTTAGATAGCAGTTGCTGCACACGTTTGTAATATTGAAAAAATATTTTTGAATTTAGCTAATAATTTTAAAAAGAAATCCAATGATATAAATTAAGTTTGTTATCATTATTCATATCAAGGGAATAAAAATCTGTTATATAATAAAAACTAATTTCATATTAGAAATTAATTTTTATTAAATGTAAAATCATTTATTGAATTTTATTCATTTTGTATGCGTACAGAAAGAAATTATAAATATTTTATGTACTTTATCTGTTAAAACTCAATAGGCAAACACATATAAATGGTCAAAATATTGAATGAAGGTGTATAAAAAATATTTTAGATACATTATTGGGGACAAATAAAAATGGTAAATAAAAAAATATAGTGTTAATTTGTTTATTTGTATGAAGAGAAAAAGAAAATATTTTTTATAAATATATATGTAATAAATAATTCTTACATAAAAGCTTTATTAATTGCTATAAAATGTAGTATAATTCAGTGTAGAATCCCCCGATTGTGTTTATGAATTTAACAGAAAAATATCCCAAAAATAGATTTCTCTTTTCCTAAATTTTAACAGGATTGTTTGAAAAATATTTTGTAACAATACCTTTGAAAAAATTACAACTACAGATTTAAAAGCTGCAATTGATCGTTATTTAGACATTTAGACAAAAGCACAGACTTATATGCTGTTGCATTTCCCATTCTACTTATAAGGGCTATCTGCATCAATCCAAACGTAAAAAATGCTTTAACATCAATTTAGATAGCAGTTGCTGCACACGTTTGTAATATTTAAAAAAATATTTTTTAATTTAGCTATTGATTTTAAAAAGAAATCCAATGATATAAATGAATCTTGTTATCATTATTCATATCAAGGCAATAAAAATTAACTAAATCTGCTATATAATAAAAATGAATTTCATATTAGAAATTATTTCTAATTAATTGTAAGATCACTTATTGAATTTTATTCATTTTGTACAGAAAAAAATTATAAATATTTTATATATTTTATCTGTTAAAACTCAATGGGCAAACACATATAAATGGTGAAAATATTGAACGAAGTTGTACAAAAAAAAAAAAAAAAAAATAGAAGAAATTTATGGAAAAGAATTATCGGGATGAAGCTGAGATTTAAATGAAATATGGATAATCAGGTAATGTCGTGCGTTTTTTTAATAAAATAGAGATTTATCTATTTATAATATTAAATTCCAACAAGCGCTTCGTTTTTTATTATTTCAAGATTACATTTTAATGCAAAAGTAGTTAAATGAGATAGAAAATAAATCTTCTCTGTTAAAATAATGAAATAAGAATTTTAATGAACAAGTTAAATTCCCCCGTGATGCATTACCTTCTGTTTTATTTGCATAATCATTTTAAGAATCATATTCATTTCAAAGTTATTATACTAACTGTATTTTTATCCTTTTATTGGTATCAGAATAAAAATTGATTTTCATATTTAAATGAATTGCCCGTGTTATTTTAAATAATTACGAAATAAAAATCAAGCATTTTTAATATCGAAACAATGGTAGTTCTACCTTCTAACTCTAAAATATATGAAACCTACATTAATTGTATTGAACACAAAAACAAATATTGAGAACTTTTGGGATATTCTTGACAGCAGCTTCTGCTAGTTTTAAAGTGTTTTGTATATAGTATACTTTCTATGTTTAGTATTAATCAATACATATATATTAAGACACATGTACATAAAATCGATAATTTGTAGCGATATTTTACAATCTAACCCCTTCCTGTGAAGTGGATTTTGGAATGCATGACTTGAGTTTGGGCAAGAGAAAAAAATGGTATTTCAATTCCGTGAAGCGCGAATTCAGTTCGTCCAATGCATAATATTTAGTTTGCCATTTTGTTAATAGATGGCGTTATTTTCTGACAAAAAGGCGGCAGTTTCGCGCCATTTGTCGCTCTTTCTTAGATACCATAATGGATTTTGGAAATTCAAAGGAATCTGGGGGACATGGAATTTATGACAATTGATATAGATAATAACATTATTGTATTAGTTTATTATATTTTTCTAGAAAATTATGCCATTTGATTTATTATGTTGTAATTTGAGCAAAAAAATACTGCAGTCCATTAGCATTTTCCATATATGTGAAAATATTGAAAATAGTAGTTATTTCGTTGAAATTGATTTTCATAGATAATCAATTTCTAACATTTTGAAGATAATAACGAACTAAATTAAAGATATTTTTTTTCACTTTTTCATATTTTTTCATATTCCTCAAATATATTCACCAGCATTGGGTTAAAACATTCATATGCCTTTGGTGTTATAATCTTAATTAAGTGCTTTTAAGAAACTCCATTTGAGTGAAATAATAATAAGAATAATTCAGGTGATATTGTTCAATAACTTTAAGGTATCGCTAATATAGAACATATGTTTAAACGTTTTATGGGGTTGAACTATGTTTAAATCTTTTTCATTATGTATTTTTCAGAAAAAATATATAGTAATTCATGATTACTTTTGTGCAATTTAGGAAAAATAAGTTTCCCTAGAAAATATTTTCGTAACTTAAAGAGTTACAGATTAAAATGTATGAGCTGATTGATAAAATATACGTGGTAAAAAGTCCTTTTACTGAATACATTATTTATTATTCTATCGCACAACATTAATAGTAAAGAATGCATGCATTTTAATGAACTTTTCCAATATGTAAAATCTTCAATTTAAGTATAAATTTAAGCATTTTGGTAACAAAAGAACAATTTACATGCCTGCTCAAATTATTAAAAATCAGTTATTTTTTTACCCTAATACTTATCTACATTTTTTTAAATGATTAATATTAAATGAATATATTTTAGGTTCAAGATAACTGTGGTACTTAAAAAAGTATTCACTTATGTTATTCAGAATTTATAATTAAAGTATATAGTTACAAGCATGTGCAAAAGTACATACTTTACAGTTTAACTTTAATAAAAATATCTAATTTCCGTTTTACTTCACTAATTTCTTAAGGGTTTTATTTTATATAAAAAAGTTATATGAATTCACTAAATACATACTTTTAGAGCTATAACAAGCTCAAAACTCTTAAAAACTGTTCGCCAACCTCATGTTTAAGAGTAGTAAAACCCTTTAAAATTTCAGCATATTAAGCTGTAACTGTGGTTTGTGAAACACAAATGGTTTAAATGTCTCCACTAATATTTAAGATGTAATTCAGGACTCTTATGAATCAGTGAGATAGCTCTTCTTGTGTGTCATAAACTTAAAATTTTATGTATGTAAGCCATTATATGAGTATTCAAGGACTCTGTTAAGCTATTGGACTCTAGTTTGAAGCGACTGTAGGATTTCTGTTTTTCGACTTCCTTTTTAAGAGTAGTATGACCCTTTAAAATTTCAGCATATTAAACTATAATTGTGGTTTATGAAACACAAATGGTTTAAATGCCTCCACTAATATTTAAGATGCAATTCAGGACTCTTATGAATTAGCGGATAGCTCTTATTATGTGTCATAAACTTAAAACTTTATGTATATATGCCATTATATGAGTATTCAAAGACTCTTTTAAGCTATTGGACTCTAGTTTGAAGCGACTGTAGGATTTCCGTTCTTCGACCTTCTGTTTAAGAGTAGTAAAACCCTTTAAAATTTCAGCATATTAAGCTATAATTGCGGTTTATGAAGCACAAATGGTTTAAATGTCTCCACTAATATTTAAGATGTAATACAGTACTGTTATGAATCAGCTGGATAGCTCTTAATGTGTGTCATAAACTTAAAATTTTACTTATATAAGCCATTATATGAGTATTCAAGGACTCTTTTAAGCTGTTGGATTCTAGTTTACAGTGACTGTAGGATTTAGTGATTATCCCATTTCTTTCGAACAAGGTATCCACTATGTACGAATTAAAGATACTGATATACTGTTTCTTGTGTTAAACAAATTTTAGATAGCTAAAAATTACATTATTGTGTGAAATAGGATGAAAATGTTGGTAGACTAAGTTATACTTTTATCCTTTGAATTTGTTATTTAAAATCTGATTCTTTTCTTTAGTATTTAATTTTTAGATTTTTTTTTACTTCGTTTTTAAATACCTATATTTAAAAATACAACAATGATTTTTCATAAGTTACAGCCACTATATAGGCAACTATATGAGTTATTAAAGGACTGTTTGCAGCGACTAGGATTTCGTGATTATCACATTTCTTTACAACAAGGTGTCCACTATGTACGAATTAAAGATACTGATATACTGTTTCTTGAGTTAAGCAAATTTTAGATAGATAAAATTACATTGCTGTGGTAAAAGAATTAAAATTTTAGTAGACTAAGTTATACTTTTATCCTTTGAATTTATTACTTAAAATCTGTTCCACTTTTCTTTAATATTTAATTTTTAGAATTTTTTTCTACTTCGTTTTTAAATACCTACATTTATGAAAATGCAGCTATGATTTTTCATAATTTACAAAATTTGGGGAAAATTCTTGATGTTTTAATGAGCGCAAATTTGAATCATTAATGTCTGTCCGCACTCAAAAAATTTCACAACTGATATATTCATCTAAGGATATTAATTTACCAAATTTTCTTGTTAATAATAATTGGATTACATTTTGGAAGAATAGTCCTCCTAATAAATACTTTACCTATGCATCTTTGTTTAGATGTAGGTTCTTCTTTTAAAAAATCGATATCGACTTTTAAGAAACGTATCGAGTAAATGAAACTTAAATTCACCTTAAAAATATTTTATTTCTTTTTATCTTTCACATAAACCTAGATGTTTCTTCGAAAGAATCACAAACATAATCCAAGTACCAAGAATATAAATGAGAGGGAAATTTTCTTGCTCATTTAAAATCAGATTTCTACAAATATCTTAGCGATACAAAAGGAAAAATACGCTGCCAATTAGTTTTCATAAATTTGAAAACACTGAGTTTGAGAAATGAAATCCGTAGAGAAGTGCATTGTGCTTTTAGAAGATAAATAGCATATTATATTGTAGAAAAAATGTGATTCATATGTCTTTAAAGAAAATAAAATCGTTTCTAAGTCAGTTAAAATATATTTGATGTAATTTCTTTAATTCTTTATTCTTATTCTGTTACAGTAACAAATGACTATAGCAAAATTATTTTATATTTCAAAATAAAATAAACCATTTGTTCCTAAAAATGTATTCGTTATTTCTTTTGTCTGCCCATTTGAACTCTGATTCTATTTTATATTTTCAAATCTATAGATAGTGAAAACTTTTTGAACATACATTGGGACTATATTGGTATATTTCACTAGGCATATAAGTTCCAAAAGACTAACCTAGGTTTATCCTTCAAATTAATGTATAGAGGAGTTTCAGGAAAGAATCTTCGGTTATTTTTTTCCATAAATGCAAATAGAAAACTGTAAATAATATGTTATTATAAACGAAAAATATTATTTTTTTTTCACAAGTGTTCAATTTGACTTACTTTAACCGTTCATATAATCTCCTTGCAATATACCATTTCCGGCAAAATATGTTGTAATATTTCAGTATTAATAGTTTATAAGGATCCACAAATGCGTTGTTTAAGTTCTAACAAATTTGTCAGAAGTTAACACAAAATTTTTGACATATCATCAAAGAAAAAGTCACATTGATTTAAGACAGGTGATATTGGAGGGTTGCTGTATAAGACCAAATCCTCGTCTGTACTGACTGAATGATGTCCGATTGTTAAGATGCTGGCTTTCGGTACCGGAATTCGTGGGTTCGAATCTCACTGTGGCATAGAAGTTCATAGCCTTTCGGAATCGGCCTTAAGCTGTAGGTCCCGGTCTCATTAGCCCTCGTGTTACGAAAAGTAGACCGTAGCACTCCAAACTCCTCGTCTGTATAGAGACCAATCCTATGGTGTGGTAGTTCTCTATATAAAAATTTACAAACCTCTAAGTGCTAATGAGACAGTGCACCATCACGTTGAAAAGGAAATGTTTTATATCCTCCCTCAACTGGAAATTTGACTTCCATATACTGGAAACCAAATTTCCATCATATCGAGATAGGTAACACCATTCAAAAAATTTTGGGAGAAATGAAGAAAACCCGTAAGCCTTTAATAAAGATTGTCACCAAATTCAAAACAGATATGTTGCAAACTAAAAATTTCAATGACAGTCTTGAGAGGTCTTAGGTAGGAGTACGGCTCAGAATTACATATTGTTTACATAAGAAAATATTTTTTGTAAATATATATGTTATAAATAATTCTTACAAAAATGCTTTTTTAATTGCTATAAAATATAGTATAATTCAGTGTAGCATCCCCCGATTCTTTACAATGTCATGCTATTTAAGTTAATTTTACGTTTGTAATTATGGAAATTATTAAAGTTTGCAATTGGATTATTACTTCATGCACTGTATTATATTTTTAAAGTTTATTTTCTTTTTTCTACTATACTTTTTTTTTACTGAACTGTTGTATAAATTCGTTGACAGTAATTCGATGTGTGTCTTGAAAGGTTTTATATAAGAGTATGGCTCAGAATTACTTATTATTTACTTAAGAAAGTATTTTTTATAAATATATATAAATAATTCTTACAAAAACGCTTTATTAATTGCTAAAAAATATAATATAATTCAGTGTAGCATCCCCCGATTCTTTACAATGGCATGCTACTTATAATTTTAAGTTTGTAATTATGGGAATTATTAGAGTTTGCGATCGGATGATTACTTCATGCACTGCATTATGTTTTAAAAGTTTATTTTCTTCTTTCTACTATAGTATTTTTTACTGAACTATTCTGTAAATTCGTGGACAGTAATTGATGTCAGTCTTGAAAGGTCTTATATAGGAGTATGTCTCAGAATTACATATTATTTTCTTAAGAAAATATTTTTTTATAAATATATATAAATAATTCTTACAAAAACGCTTTATTAATTGTTAAAAATATAATATAATTCAGTATAGCATCCCCCGATTCTTTACAATGCCATGCTACTTATAATTTTGAGTTTGTAATTATGGGAATTATTAAAGTTTGCAATCGGATGATTACTTCATGCACTGCATTACGTTTTTAAAGTTTATTTTCTTTTCTCTACTAGAGTTTTTTTTATTACTGACCTATTGTGTAAATTTGTTGAGAGAGATTCGATGTAGTGAGAGGTCTTATGTAGGAGTATGGGGCAGAATTACATATTAAGACCGGAAATATTACGTTCAAAAAGTCTTTTAGCCAGTAACAAGTATTTGAAGGAACTGCTAAGTCTACAAAACATTGGCGATCATCCCAACAGTAAGGAAGCAATATTTTTTTCGGATCGATTTCTAATTATCTGAAGATAGTGTATAGCAGCCCCATCCAACTCCGTTTATTCCGCGAGCCACCTTATATTTAAGAAACATTATTGGGGACAAATAAAAATGGTAATAAAAAATATTGTTAATTTTTTTATTTACATGAAGAAAAAAAGAAAATATTTTTATAAATATATATGTAATAAGTAATTCAAACAAAAACGCTTTATTATTTGCTATAAAATATAGTATAATTCAGTGTAGCATCCCCCGATTGTGTTTATGAATTTAACCTCAGAGTATTTAAACAAGTCGAACTACGTTCTCAAATAGTATTGGTTGAATTTTGAAAAAAAGATCTTAATATTTAGATTGCTTATACATTTGTCCACATTTAGGTATTTTAATACATTTTTGTCCTATCCAGCAGATGCGTATAGTGTTCTATTTCCATTGCATGAGCCCTCACGTATAAGATTAAGCACAATGCATTTCAATAAAAAAAGTGCATTTGGAATAGGTATAATTATTTTAATTTTTATTTAAAAAAATGATTTTCTTTGATTGGTTTCAGTTTGATTCAATAATCAGTTACCTTAGGCGGGTAGTTAGACTGCGCTGCTGAACAGGTGTGAGAGTTCCTTTATAATATAAGGTATAGTTAATGAATCGCGTTTGTTTCTTATAGAAAGTGACTGTTAGTAGAAGTGATTTTTATATTATTATGGTTTTTAAATTCTTTATTACAGAATTTTTAGCAATACTCAAATTATTTATACTGTAACGATACGGACGAAAATGGAGAAATAAGATAAAGCATATCCTGAAGATTTTTAGTAACTCCAATGTGTTTGACTTAAGTATAATATTAACAAACATTTAAAGTTTCCCACTTATAGAAGAATAAAACACTGAGAGCAGAATAATACACTTAGTGCCAATAAAAAGTAGAATTTTCTAAGTTCAAGTATACCCAAAATTTCATACGAGAGATAGCTCTATCATGGTTCGGCTTGTAGACAAATAAAATCCGATAAATCTGGAATATTGTTAAGTCTTACAGAGATATATAATCTACCAAGGATCTCTGAAATGTAAATTTCTTTGGTCAATCTGAATATGCAGCATGAGTTATTATTCCTTTGTAGATCGGCCACTTGAACCACCGGCGAAGTCTGAGACTTAACTTTTAATACTCAAATATATTTCTTGATGCATCTAAGGCACAAAAGAGAACTTTTGACGTGCAGTCATACCCAACGATCGATTTCACTAATCTCCGTTAATTCCACTAAGAGAGGAGGAAGTAAAGAACACGTGTCTATCAGACGCATGACAGGGGGATTTCCAGAACGCCAGATGGGTAGTTAGCCTCTACTGTTCTGTATCAGAGTCCACTGTTTCGAATCTCGATGCAGGCATGAATGATCGTATCAAATCGGAATCAACTTTAAGTAGTAGGTCTCGGTAATATTAGATTACGTTTTGCAAAATATTAAACCATAGTGATTCAAACCAAACTAAACGAGTTATTCGGTGAAAACAAAGCGTTTCCCTTTTATATTCAAGAAGATATCATTAGTTGTGAATGAGGTTTCATTACATCTCCAAAGATTACCTGTTATTTAATTTACTCTTGAGATAAAAATATTATTTTTATTCAATTGGTATGCCAACAGTTTAAGAGTTTTAAAATGATAAACGAAAGCGAATTTTCCCCAGTCTCTGGTGATTGAAGTAATTTAAAAATATTATCATCCATACATTTTCATTAAAATTAAAAATGACAGCCTTGATATTAAAAGTATGATATTTATGGTGGCTGGAGACTGACAAACACTTTGTATGACAATGGATAATGGGGTTAATTCTGATTTGATTAATAACGAACTTTCTTCTATTAAAAATTTATGTAAGTTTGATGATTTATACGTTCGTTTTGAAATAATCTGTTTAATCTAATATATAAATTAGGCTAGTATATTAAGTATCTCGTGAATAAATTTACTTTTTTGACATCTTTCATATAGATAGTTCTTTATATATCTCTTTTTTATAAAAGAGTTTGCTTTTAGATTTGTATTGAAGATTTTCTGTATAAAAAAGGAATATTAGCCATATGCTTTAAAAAGTAATGTAAGGTTATCAAAACCATTTAATATTTCTGTAAAATATTTCTAAATTGCACTAGATATCTGAAACTGCAACTTGACATAAATTAATTAATTTGAATGAGGATTAGAAGATCTTTAGATACTGTCTTTGTTTACATTCAATGGACTACCTTTGATGCTTTATAATAAAACATATGCTTAATTTTTTATAAACATATAAAGTATTTTTATACGTCTTATCTTTAAATATTTATTCTCAGTTGTTTAATAGTAATTTATGGCACCATTTAAAAATCTAAATTCAATAAAAATTGTTTGAAGTATTTAAAATACATTTTCTCTTCATAATAATACTTGTTAAACCCACATTCCCGAAGAGATATCTGAAAACAAACAGTTTCTAACACATTTCTAATATTAGGCTAGATTATTATTTTATTCATTGTGAAATATTTTGTGAAAACGAAGTATAAAATAGGGAATTTTCTCATTTAAAATGTAAGGTCTGAAATCATGTTCCTTTCCTAAGCTTAAAATTTACTTTGGAAAAAATTATACGCATGGTAAATCTGCCCTGCGATAAAAAGAGATTCATATTCTGATCCCCAGCTTTCTTTTCCTGTCTTTTATAAGAAAAGAAAACTTGATCCTTCCCAAACAAAGATAACTCTTTCTTTAGGACTGATTCAAACCTGAGAGCAAACAATGCTGCCTTTTTGCAAGGAAAAAATATCGTTCTTCGCATCCACAAAAGACAAAACAATTGGAACCAATCAATGAAACAAACTCTAATATGTTTTTCATTGTAAATGCAAAGAAAATGCAGAGTACGTCTGTTTCAGGAACTATTTTTACGAATTAAAAAAAGTTTTTCGAGGAAAAAAGGTAAAAATTCTGTTTGACACAGTTGTTTATTTTCTTCATTTTCAGAACTAAAAACAAACATTAAACATTCGAAACTGAGAGTGTGTTTAAGAAAAGTGTAAATGGGAAACTTTTTATCTTTCTTAATGCGATTTATCAGGCATGATACTGTGCAACAGGATAAAATTTAAACAGGATTAAACATATGCACAATGGATTTATTGTTATGTGTTTGTGTATAATATGTTTATGAGGAAAGAAACATCTGATTACACAATTTAATATATTCCATATTAACCCCTTAACAGTTTCATTTTTTTTTCACTAATTCGATCCAAAAAATGTAGCATTTTTTTATTTCCTATTTTTGTTCGTTTTACATTTGTAAGCTGAAAAATGTTATTCAAAGTTATATTTCTAATTATTTTAAGTATGTATAACAACTTTTTTACGGGAAATAAAATAAAAATTTTCCATGGAAGTTGTTTTTTCTCTCTTATGTAAGCCAGACCGGGAAGTTACATTAACAGCTGTGTATATATAAAATACAAATATTTTCGATTACAATCACTAAACAGTTATTTTCGAATGCAAGTACTACACGTATATTTACTAATATTGTTTCTTCGATGATGAGAGTAGTGCGATAATAATGAGAGCAGTGCGATATTTAGTGCGATAATTCCTGAGGGCAAGAGGAATAATCCAAATTCACAGTCTGAACAAAAGTTCCTAGTTTCTTTTCTAATTCTTTTGCCTCTGTCATTTTTTTTAGTGAACACACATAGCACTGGTTCTCAAGTCTTAGTTGTCTGCACCAACGAGGACATCTATCTTAAAAAAAAGGTTTAAGATGTTTTGGGTGTCCCCGGGTGTACAATCCACAGCAGCTCTTAATATACAATGCATTATAGTAAATACAGTAAAAATATCTCAAACTAACACATACAAATACAAAACAGACAAAATAACACTGGAAATACAAAAAAAGTAAAAATCATAAAATTAAAAAAAAATTAAAATTAAAATTAAAAAAATTTTAAAAAATGATAATAATTACAAGATAAATGCATATAAATAAATACAAAATCGCAGTACAGTGAAAGCTATATATTTAGATTCAGCCTTGTTACGGGGCCTGCAGATTCTCTGAATTTTCCATTAG
>CM063502.1:100254343-100264343 GCA_032207245.1 Pardosa pseudoannulata
GAATGTTGGCGTTATTAAAATGCATTGGATGTGAATAAACACTAACGTATATTTTATGTAGTATCACATTAACAACACATTAACATACATTACACATATAAGTTTTGCAATCTATACGAAATTTTTAAAAAATGCATTAAAATAAAATTTGTTCCAAGGAAACTTCGAGAAAGAAATTATTTATTATGTCTGGAAATATCTGAAAATATTTTTGGTCTTACAAGGAAAATTTAAATGCAGAATGCGTGTGCCAAATTGCAGTTGGGGGCAGTTTCTGCTTATGACAGTAGGGATGTTAATTTAACCCTCCGTTGTGCTCGCGGGGGTCATATATCACCCTTGACAATTTAAAAGTTTCATATTTTTTGTTTTATAAACAGAGAGGACTTGCAGCACCTTCCATTTCAATTCTTATGTTTAAGGTAAAGGACTGGGTTCAAGTAACATAGTTTGAAAAACAGCGAAATTTAATAAGTGAACAACTATTTTTCCAGTATTTTCAGTTATAAAAAAGCATAGAAATATAAAATTATTTTAAAATTTTGCAACAACTTCCAAATGTAGGTTTTAAAATCAGGCAGTTTTTTATACATACTGCTGAAATTGAGAGACAAAATATATCAATCTAGAAATATTTTGGGTTGCATACATACATACCCCCTACACTCCCAGAATGCAACAATCCTAAATCAAATACCAGCATTAAAATGTTTAGGCGATATTTATCTTAAAGTTCACAGTTCAACATTTTTAAAATTTATATATTTTATAAAAGAGGACTGTAATATTCAAAAATTACATTTACATTCAAACTTTCAATTCATTATACTCAAAATATTATGTAAATTATCTTCCGTATGCTTCATAATTCTATAATAAACTTTTTTTTATTAATACATTTTTCCCGAGTAATAAAAACTCAAAACATAGTTTGTCAGTTTTGAATATTCTTAAATTTTAAAAGTCTTAAATGTTTAAAGATTATGGTTAATAGAGTAATAAAGATAATTAGCTTTAATTTGATATAAAAATTTAATTTCTAATATATATATATTTCAAAACTTTTCTTGGATATACAATCAATTAATTTTTTCGTTCCAACCATATTTTCTTGTTATTTTTTTCAATTTCTAATTAAATTTAAAAAAATAAATGAAACTAGAGCAAAATTTAATAACTTGTAAAAAATTATTTTAAAAGAAACAGAGATCTTTACTTTACCCGAAACAAAGGTTGTTGTATTGAAGATTTTAAGCCACGAAATGCAATATGTCCCTTTAAATAAGAAACAGAAAATAAACGAAATGCATTTTTTTACATTTCTAGATATTTTTATTACTTTTTAATGTGTAAAACTGTTTATATTGTTGCTTTAACAGATATTATTTTGAAATGGCAGATAAATAACATGTTTTCTTAGCTTTACATAAATTTCCAAAACTTACGAAGTTGTTCTACATAAACGTTTCTTAATTTTTCATGCGAGTTTTATATAAGTTAATTTGATTTAAAGAATGTCAGAAAGTGAAAAAAGGTCAGATATTTTTAAATTAATAATCTCTAACGACCCTTTTTTGAGAACAGTTGAAAAAAGTTCTAGAATTTTTTGACCGACTTTCCTTTTTTAATGAAGGTAGATGACAATATATGCTATTATTTATAATTTTGTCATTGGGAGACATAAAAATTCATACTTCTATCATCTGTTATAAATTTTTAAGACCTTCAAGTGCATTTTTTTTCGACAGAGGCATCAGCTGAAATAAAGAATTGTACATACTATAAAAGTTCACTTTTCTTAGTCCAATATGATATCAAATAAATATCTTATTATGAATTTTTTTAGATGATGTCTACTGATGTTTAAATAGCTAATCATAGCAAATGAAGACAATCTGTAATAGTGAAAGTTATTTAAATTCCATATGTTTTACTAATATCAGCCCCTAAAAACTCAGATTAATTATATTTATCAATGAACTAGCATATAGCCCGTTATATGACGGGATCAGTAAAATTTTTAATTTTTCAGAATTGTAAAGTACCCTATGAGGCAGGTAAAAGTTTTGTTTTTTGGCTGAGAATTATCTGGTACATGCTCAAAAATTTGTTTATCTTTACTGACAGCATGTTAACTGACAACTTTAAATTATCTTGTCATATTACATGATAGGTTGGACATCAGAGGTTTTAATATTGACAGTGATTATATGGAGGTATATATGAATGATATCTATAATTTATCGAATCTATTGCAAACTGTGTGTTTTGTAAAAGACAAACACACAAAGAAACTTCTTAATTTTCAAAGATATATAACTTAAACTCTAGATATTTGTTAGTCCATGAAATAGACTCCAAGACTTTTATGAAAATAATTTGTTGTTAATACCGGCGATAAAATGTTAATCGCAACCAAAAATAATCAATGATTAAATTTAAAATTATCACATATGTACCTAATCTATTATTTAAGACAAATACAAAAGAAAATTATTTACGTAATATATAAATTCAGAGAGAACGTATGAAAATAATTCAGACAATATTTAAATAATTTAAAATAAGAAATGATTAAATGAGATGGTTAAATTAATGATGACGTATGGCTAGAAAAAAATGTTATTTTCATCTATTTATAATGTGATAAATTGATGAATTTAATCTCCTGCTCTTAATAGAGGAAAATAGGGCTTGAAATAATGACATTAAACAATCTAAAATTTGGGAAGGGGTGGGTGGATTTCGAACACTTTCAAACTCGCTTGGAATTTTGCTAACCCTAACTCATCAAGAATCCAATATGGATGCCTCTATCTATTCCAGGTCCAACTGCTTCATAAATTCGAGGACGGACGTACAGATAACTTAGGATGTTATTATATAAGGGATTCTGTGTCAGAATACACTTCATTTTTCTGGTTAGAGCAATGACTAATTATGTAGGGTTTTGCCTTTTGGTACTACAGTTTGAGGTTTCAAATTCCATTGATGCCTTGGATATTTGTAGCCGTTTGGAATTGACTTTAGACAGAAGGTCACTCCTAATTAGCCTTTAAAATAATTACAAAAAATGTAGATTACTTCTCCTAAATAACCAAATTTATCGTCAAAAATATTACTTGATACTCACATCTGCGCTCTAATATCAATGTAGATAGATCATGGAATGATAATTCAGCTGGGCAGCATTTGAGTAAAATTCTCGTAAATATCTGAGAAATATCTATATGAATTTCTAGTAAATGTCAAATAACTCATATCTAAATTAAAGTTCTAGTAAGTATAACATGTAAATTTTTAACTATGCCTGCAGGCGTTTTAATTTAGCATTTAATTTCTCTCACCAAGATTTAAAATGTTTAATTTCTTATTCTATGTCTGAAATTACAAGATTCAGGAACTACTGGAAAAAGTCTTTGATAAACCATACAAACAACTAAACTGTACATGTTATTGCACATGTTTTTATTTGTAAAGTATGTGATAATGTGATTCATGTCAGATATTAGACATGAGTCATAGTAACAGATGTTTGTTATGCAATGCATAGGGAATTCTGATTATTTGTAAAAGCACATGCCTCACTACGTAAACTGCTGATTTGTGTACTGATATACTTTTTCCATGTTTCTTTTCCTAACTCTGCTCTACTTGCTTTTACTCAGAAATTTAATTTTTGAAAACTATTTTCACAATTTATGGTTTGCATTTACCATTTATCTTAAATTTTAGCTCTTTAGTTGAAGCTCTTCGATTAAGGAGACCTAACGAATCATTTATTTTATGCCAACTTTTATGTCTTTTAATCTTTTATGACTAGTTTGGCTTCATATTGTACTTAATGGTCTTCAATTTACACAGGAAGTTGTTTGGCGATGTATTTCTCCCAATTTATGGCTAGAAAACACTAACCGACCAATACGAAATACTGCAATGATACTTATTTTTAAATAACTATGATATTTTACATCTTTGAATTATCTTTTGTCTCTTTTTCAGATTATGGTCTTCAATTTACACAGGAAGTTGTTTGGCGATGTATTTCTCCCAATTTATGGCTAGAAAACACTAACCGACCAATACGAAATACTGCAATGAAACTTATTTTTAAATAACTATGATATTTTACATCTTTGAATTATCTTTTGTCTCTTTTTCAGATTATGGTCTTCAATTTACACAGGAAGTTGTTTGGCGATGTATTTCTCCCAATTTATGGCTAGAAAACACTAACCGACCAATACGAAATACTGCAATGAAACTTATTTTTAAATAACTATGATATTTTACATCTTTGAATTATCTTTTGTCTCTTTTTCAGATTATGGTCTTCAATTTACACAGGAAGTTGTTTGGCGATGTATTTCTCCCAATTTATGGCTAGAAAACACTAACCGACCAATACGAAATACTACAATGAAACTTATTTTTAAATAACTATGATATTTTACATCTTTGAATTATCTTTTGTCTCTTTTTCAGATTATGGTCTTCAATTTACACAGGAAGTTGTTTGGCGATGTATTTCTCCCAATTTATGGCTAGAAAACACTAACCGACCAATACGAAATACTGCAATGAAACTTATTTTTAAATAACTATGATATTTTACATCTTTGAATTATCTTTTGTCTCTTTTTCAGATTATGGTCTTCAATTTACACAGGAAGTTGTTTGGCGATGTATTTCTCCCAATTTATGGCTAGAAAACACTAACCGACCAATTCGAAATACTGCAATGAAACTTATTTTTAAATAACTATGATATTTTACATCTTTGAATTATCTTCTGTCTCTTTTTCAGATTATGGAATATATTACTTTTATTATTTCCTTCAAAATCAGATACATCCGAACATGTATAGGTTATAAATTTTCTTGATACCTCAATTTTTTTATTTCTGAATCTACTTCAATATAAAAGACAGTTGTGAAGATCTTGGATCCTTCTGTCGGAACAGGCGACAAGAACTATTTCTTGTGATCGAGAATAGGTGAAGGGAGAAAAAAGAAATATAACGGACAAAAGAGGGAGAGATAGTGCCCCTGAAAGAAGGAGATAAGCTGTTCATTGTGCAAGAGGAAAGACGGTGACAATGTTCTATAAAATATTTCGTCATTTAATGTATATCTAAACATTAAAATTAGAGCCAATGTTGTAAAGATGTTTTACTTGAAAGGAGACGATAGATTAGTTTTTATAAAGGAACCAATGAATGTATTACGGATAATAGGGTATTAGAATTATAGAATTTTCTATCTCGATGAAATATTTTTGCTCCATTCCCAACTATTTACCCGACTAAAATACAACTCTTTTTAGTATATAAAATTCTTAAAATTACTTTATTAAGCATGTTTACCCTGGAATGTAACCAATTATACATTAGTACTATTAATTTTTTTTATGAAACCTATACTTATATCAAAGTTAACATTTATATCAAGTAAAAGTATTATATATTTGATGAAATTAAATTTAGCCTACTAATAGTATGCTGATTGTTAGTAATATTTCTTATGCATACTAGTCATATGATATTGGGAAAAGTGAGGATTGCGTTTTAATTCCATATGCCTGGAAACACATCACTATTCAATGCTTGTGGTCGCTTGAAAACTGCTTTAATTAGAAAATACATTACTTTTATGATCCGAATATGTCAAATTTGACTACTGTAATACAATTCAAACTGTGTATAAGATAGTAAATGTTAATGATAAGATTATTTTGTGGTCGCTTGAAAGCTGCTTTAATTAGAAAATAATGCTCTTATTTGTCACGAAAATGTCAAATTGGACTACAGTACTCTAATCAAACCGTGCAATAGAAACTGTGCTCAGAATTGCAATAAACTAAAAAAACAAGATTAAAAATTTGATAGTTGTTTTCTAAAAGAAAAACAAAAATATGTGCCTTTGATATAATTTCTATACGCATAAAGTCCCAATCTTAACATTACTGTTTTTAAAGTGCAAAAAGCATATCTTCTTTTAAATATAGAACAAAATATTACTCTTACAGCTATACTCCTACGGTCTAAGGGGTTCGTATAAATTCGAAAATTAGAGGAAGTATCTAACCGATGAAATGTTATTAAGAATAGCTTTAGCAACCTAATAATTTATGAAGCAATTTAATGAAAACTAATATGACAGCTTAAACAGTCTCTTAGGTTTATATAAATGCGTTATATTACAGTGTTGACATGTTTCTTATGGTTTGTCGAAAACGTACATATTAAGATATATATTTTCTTTGAAATATTTGGAGCATTAAAAATACTAAATTACACCGTAATTAATCCTTTAAAAATAAACTAAATCAGTAAAATTTTAAATGTAAAACTTACTGTAGGCTTTAAGTACAACACGTAGAAGGTGAAAATACATGTTGTTTTACTTTTGATGTAATTCTTTTGTAAGCTGCTTTAATTTAAATAAACTTTATTTATAAATCTAAATTTTTTTGTCACCAAAGCCATTAAGTAAATTCCACTGAAGATATTAAACTTTAACCGTTGAAGAGAATACACAAGCTGATTCATTGTTTTAGTCAATTTAGATAACAGTTGCTTGATTGAAACTCATTACGCATTCCCCAGAATTAGAATAATCTGAAATAAAACTTCGGATATTTAATCAAAAATTGTATTATTTGTATATCTTTTAATCTCTTGGTACAAAGGCATTAAACAAGCCTATAGTTAAATTAAAAAAGTCTTATACATATAAATAAAAGGAAATCAAAACTTTTAGTTTGTCTGCTAAATAAAATATTAACATATTTGGCAGAATATTTCAAAAAATGTATAGTTAACAGTTATGTAAAAAAAACAGAATGATAATTAAAAAGCCTTATTTAGCGTGTATATTATGAAAATACATTACGTATATTTTCTTTTAACCATAAAAAATATAGAAGCATTTTGACAACATTAAAAATATCCATCGTGACGGGTAATTAAATTACATTTCTCTTTTATTACAAATTTCAATTAAAATTGGATTTTTAAATTTTTAAAAGTTTTTAAATATGATTAAACTGTATAAAAAATTCCGTTTATTAAGATAAAAACATTTTATAACTCTATGTTAATTTTTAACTGTATAAAATATAATAAATAATTCCATACTTATAAATAACATTAAATATATATTTTTAAGATCAGAATTAAAACAATGGAATTAAATAATAATGTGTTTATAAATTCGTTAAAATATTGGCAGAAAGAATCAGTAAAAAAGTCACTAAATTAAGAATTATTAGCTAAGTAAAATTTATTTAACTTAATAAAAAGGTTATTTACAATATATATCTGTCTTTATATTAAATATTAGTTAAAAAATTGGGCTATTTACTTTAATTCTCTCGCTGTAATAAGATGCATATGTACTATATCTTTCTAGACTTTTTAAAAGTAGATAATGAAAACTATCTTATTTTTCTAACAAATCAATCCTTTTTAGTTACAAACAAAATATTAATTTAAAACAGTTGCTTTTCTATTTGTCAATATATTTTACTTTTTTTCAAAATGAAAGAGATGTTTCTAGGAATTTGGCTCTTGATTTTCATAATCTTCAAATTAGCTTAATTAAAGAAGTTTCGAGGATTTACATTGATCTATGTCAGTTTAATAATTTTCTAAAAGTACTGAAAGATGGACAAATGACTTTTTCTCATTTCGTCAAAATTAAAACAAAGAAATCCGGTCGTATTTTAAAGATCCTGATTAAAAGGGGATTGTGATCGGGTGTACATTTTGATCTTGTTATAACAATAGTTTGCTTGATATTAATTTCTACAAAGTGTCTTTTTTTATTTCTAGAAATACTCAACTTAGTTTTCAGATGAAATGAACAATAAACGTAATCTAATTTCTGTTTATGGGAAGTGATTTTTTATGTTGTCAAGAAGGAATTATTTCAAAAATTTAAGACATGTTCCTTTGGATTTGGCTCTTCAGTTCCTAATCTTCAAATTAGCCTAATTAAATAAGATTCAAGGATTGATTTATATCAGTTTAATAATCTTCGAAAAATAAGTATTGAAAGATGGACACACGATTCTTTTTCTTCATTTTGTCAAAATTAAAACCAAGGAATGCGGCCGTATCTGAAAGGTGCTGATTAAAAGAGAATTGCAAGAGGATGTATATTTTTATCTTGTTATAACAGTAGTTTGTTTCATATTAATTTCTACAAACTTTTCCTTTTTTAAGAAGTGTTCAGCTTAGTTTTCAGATGAAATAAACGAGAAACGTAATCTAATTTCTGTTCATGGGACGTGTTTTTTTATGTTGTCGGGATGGAATTATTTCAAAATTTAGGAAATGTTTCTTTGCATTCGGCTCTTCAGTCTCGTAATCTTCAAATTAGCTTAATTAAATAAGTTTAAAAGATTTATATTGATCTATGTAAAATTAATAATTTTCGAAAAGTATTGGAAAATGCACAAATAATTCTTTTTCCCTATTTTGTGAAAAATAAAAGAAAGAGATGCGGTCGGATTGAAAGATCTTGATTAAAAGAGAATTCTGACAGAAGGTGCATTTAGATCGTGTTATAACAATGGCTTGTTTCATATAAATTTCTAATATTTTTCATATTAATTTTTCTTTTTATCCCTTTTTATGAAATACTCAGTGTAGTTTACAGTAATAAAAGAGAAATGTAATTTAATTACCCGTCACGATGGATATTTTTAACCCCTTCCGTTATGATTTAATAATGAAAAACTGTGCATGAAATAACCATTTAATTTTTATTTAAAAAACTTGTTTCATTTTACAATTCTTACATATTCTTAATTAAAATCCACTTTTTACAGTTACCACTTTTTAGTGTTAAATAATATCAGAAACAGTAAAATTAAGAAAATATCAAGGCAAACCATTAATAAGGTATACGGATAATAGTCTTCAAGCTAGTGGTATTTTTCAAAACAAAGTGCAAATGAATTCTTAATTGTTTACACCGCCAAGTAGTCTCACTTTTAATTTGATTCTTGTAACACACACGGCATTTCTTAGTAGGTTTTCTTTTATTCTGACTCATTAATTTGGCAATGACTTGTACCAAGAAATTCTAAGTAAACAATATGCAATAGTGACTTGTGATTTTCACAAGTGATAAAAGTATTGCCAAATTCAGTACACTAGAAAATTTAAACTAAATTAATTATCATATTTAACAGTAACTTTAATCGCATGTCGAGTGTAGCTCGTCATTGTGCGGTATGGAATGAAAGACTAATGACGAGCTAGACACCGGAAGGGGTTAATGTTGTCAAAATGCTTCTATATTTTTTATGGTTAAAATGCTTAAGATCTGTTAAGCTTTACATGCTAATAATAAAAAGTATTCATAAAAATTCATCCCATAACTGATATATTTTCTATAATTAAAAACAGAAAAAAATAAGCAATATATCATTGCAACGAAAAACTGTCAAAGTTTTAAATTGTAACATTTCCTCTCAAATAAATATTGTGCAGTATCTTCATGAAAGGTTTAACTCTTTATCGGACAGTGGTTTCGCAATGAGACCACATTTCAATATCTTAATTTTTTCTTTACTTTTGTAGACATATGAATGGTTTTTTTTTTAATTTTTTATGTTTTGACAATTTAAACCTTAATATATGACAGCACTACATTTAATTTATTTTTTTTTCTTTTAGAATATATGTAATTAAACTTTCCTTACCTGGTAATTGGATTTTTCTGACTTATATGATTATTACTTATTTGAAATAAAAGTATCTACCAAACAACACTTATAAAATGTAAAGTTATTTATTTATTAAACTATTTTTAAGCTATTTATTTATTATACTATTAGTTAAGCTACTTATTTATTATACTATTTGTTTAGCTGTTTATTTATTATACTGTTTGTTAAGCTATTTACTTATTATTCTGTTTATCAAGCTATTTATTTATTATGCTGTTTATTATACTATTTATTTATTATACTGTTTGTTAAACTGTT
>CM063502.1:100269343-100301843 GCA_032207245.1 Pardosa pseudoannulata
ATATACATATATATATATATATACATATATATATGTATATACATATATATATGTATATACATATATATATGTATATACATATATATGTATATATATATATATATGTATATATATATGTATATATATATATATATATATATATATATATATATATATATATATATATATATATATATATATATATATATATATATATATATATATATATATATATATATATATATATATATATATATATATATATATATATAAATGTGTGTGTATGTGTATGTATTAGTGGTTGAAATCGATAATGACAAATGAGAATGAAAGAATAAAAGATGGGTTTAATCATGTTGTATCTCATCAACAGAATCCATGAAAACCATTAAATAAAGGATTGTTTTTGAAAGATGTGATTGGCACAATAAACATTTCTGCTAGTACTTTATACTAACCGCTAATATTGTTAGGGGTTTTGGAAATAATAAACCAGGAAGTTAAAATATGAAGAACTTTAATAGGTCAGATCTAATACATAAATATTATACTATGTTTCTAAACAGCTATTCTAAACCTGCACATAGCACACACATATATATGAGTATACGCATAAAAGGTGGTATATTATAAAGCAATTAGAGTGCACACTAAAGAGGGAATAGAAAATAGTCTTGAAATAATAGAACATACTCATGAAAATAACAAAAACAGTGACAACTGAACATAGTTATGAAAAACTGATCAGGCATCTGGTTTTCTAAAATTAGTTATAAAACATATATATCTAAAATTATAGTGTGTATACGATTTAATGTATCTCACATGAACGGCATTACTTCCTTTTGTGTTTCTTCATGTGGGAAGAGAGACATTGGGGCTCATTTAAATTAATTATATTTATAATGAATGTTCAATATTTAATCATGTGCATGCCACATAGGGTATTTACATACTGTTGGAATACTCAAGAGAAATAAATGCGCACATTTTCTCAATACTATTAAATTTCTCTCTTAACCAATATCCATCTATGTGCTTCGAGTATATACATTCATACTTGCATAAGAATAAAAGTTTTTCTAAAATAAAGATTGGTTAGATACAATAATGCTGACTTTCAGAAGAATAACTGGTGTATATTAAATCAATGCATTTATCATGTAGAAAATCCTTTTATTAAACTAAAATATTTCTTTCGTTTTGAAACTTAAACACTTGAAGTTGGAAACTTTTCAATATTTTGAATATTTTATTTTTAAAATTCATAAAAGTAAAATCATGACTTCAGAACAGAGATTTCAAATTTATTTCCTCCTTTTTTCAAAATTTTAAAGTTGATACACATTCACTCTTATGTTTCATTTATTTATTTTCAGGAGCACTTTAAAGTTTTCAAATATAAGTATTGCAGAATAATTCTGACGATCAATTTTCTGCAAGTTTTATATTTGTGCTTTTTTTTTCTTTAAACTTTCGATCCTGCATCCAAAACATTTTCACATTTTTCAAATTGTTGTTTTAAATTCACAAAGAAGTAGGGCTCATATGGTAGCGGGGAATTTCCCTTTCTAAATAAGAAAAATAGAATACTTTCTTCTAGTTGACGTAGAATGTAAGACCACTAAATTCTTTCTTGTAAATACTATTGAAAGGAAAATATATAAACCATGTGCAACAAATAGTTTTCCAATCAATACTTTTAAGAATATATATATATATATATATATATATATATATATATATATATATATATATATATATATATATATATATATATATATATATATATATATATATGTGTATATATGTATACATGTGTATATATACATATATATATATATATATATATATATATATATATATATATATATATATATATATATATATATATATATATATATATATATATATATATATATATATATATATATATATATATATATATATATATATATATATATATATATATATATATATATATATATATATATATATATATATATATATATATATATATATATATGTATGTATGTATATATATATGTATGTATATATATATATATATATATATATATATATATATATATATATACGTGCGTGTAAAAAATTGAAAATTGTAATAAAAGGCATGTGGACAAAGTATCCTAAATTTTTAATTCTTCATCCATTATTTGGAGATATATCGCCAGAGGGGAGGGGTAGCGAAATTCTGCAGTTTACTGAATTGCATTAAAATTAAAGATTTATTTTGAGTATAATTTTTTAAACAATATTTTTAAGAAAAGTTTAATTAAGAATTTTAATATTAAGAATTTTTATCAATATTTTTATCTTTCTTGTTTTAGTTCCAAATTGTTTTATGGATTAACTGAAACATATTACATGACTGTGCAGAGACCTATATTGTTTTATTTATAATTTCTTATGTGGCTCTAATTATTAAATATCAACATAAAATTTTACCTGTTTTCTGTTGAATTTCATCTTTTTATCATTAAATATAGTAAATTATCGAAGAGGGCTTAATTCAGTTTGAGAACTAAATCCTGCTTACGGTCCTGATTAATTTTTTTCTGAATAATGCATATGTTTATCACTAAAATATGTTTACAAAATAGAAGTCTCATTGTCGATGCAAACGTTCTCTTATTTCCGAAAAGAGAAACATTTTCTTGAGAAAGTGTTTTTGCATTTAATTTTCAAAGTTTCCATCTTATCTAAATTTCTTCCGCATATACAATGAATACAGTGCAGGATGTTCCCTGGAAGGTATAAAAGAAGGATTTTGACATGAATTCCATATCAGAAGACTTAGCTGTCGACTAGTGGTTGAAGCACTTTACCTTAAAGAAAGGTAAAATTCTCAAATACTAAATTTTTTTTTTACGGAAGGGAGGCAAAAAACCTTAAACTGTCTTGTAAAGAGGAACTATGGACATACTAAATCTGTAGATTAGAGTTATTTTAAAAGCTTGTCACGTTTACGAAAAAGGAGATCAAACTTGTTCAATATATCTGTTTCGTGTACCAAGTAAATATTGTGATTAGAACTATGTTTAAAAATGTTTCAAGAGATTTAAATTTAAAGCTATAGAATTAGCAAGAGATTAAATTAAAAAATTTAGTCATTAAAGAATATAAGAGCTATTGCATTCTTTAGATTTCTGAATGTATAAGAAAACTTGTAGATTAAAAATATATAAGTTTTGTATACAACGAAATACAATCATGATCTATATGATTTCGTTCAAATACATTTTAAGTACTTAATTTTATATTAAAATTTATGTTCGGAAATTGTAAATCACCCATTATTGCTTCTCTAATTTGATATCGTATTTCCACTGTTCTAATGCCTTTGTGAAGTTTTTCCATTTTAATTCTGAGTTGGATTAAGTTACAAAGCTCTGCTCTTAGGATTACACATATTTCATCTTTTTGTTTCCTAAAAGTACTTTTACCTTTTCCACAAACGAATTTTTACTATTGTTCCAATTCAGTTGTGGATTTGGCAAGCCCTTGCTGTGAGGAACAGATCGGGGTGTAAAAGTAGAATATTTATAAATTCAATTTTATATTTTGTTTTTCCATTATCTGGAAAAACAAACCTTCTGTTTTCGAAAGGCAGAATAAGCAATCATCAAATTGATTAGATAGTTCCTACTACAGTATAATATACACATATGGCATAAAACTTATCCCTTCCCTCCATTGAACAAGAAGGACGTTGTAACTTAAGCAGCCTACACGAGGAGCTGAAGTTTTATCTAGTTTCCAACTTTGTAACCAAAATAGAGAAAAAAAGCTTTGTTCATGCAAAATGGTTAATGTCTACTTATGATTTTAACATAAATTCCCGACAAAAATACCCAAATTTATCGGACACAGTTTTACAAGATCTACATTGAAAACTTTCCGTTTTATATGAAAATTGTAGTTTAAAACACATAAGCACTCCAAATAAAGAAAGTCTCTTTACTTAAGAATAAAAAAAACAGATAATGCAATGATAAAAGGTTGAAAAATAGAGTTGTCAGAATGGATGTACCACATGGGATCCTTTGAATGTCAAATAAAAATTGGAGAAAGTTCCATTTCCTGATAATCAAGCAAAGAAATATGACGCTTTGGATTATTTTACAGATACTTGAATAATAATCCGAATCAATAACAAAAATAATAATCTAGCACTTGGTACCAAACCACTGTAGAATAGTATTATAAGTCGGCATATATTATACTGTAAAAAGTTTATGAACTAATCATAATTCAAAAATTCTTTTGACATTAGGATAAATTATTACAACCAAAAGAAACAGATTATGCGAACTACTAGGAACCTTCAAATATGGGGTCTAATAGATTCCAACAGACCCATTTCCAGATTTCTACCGTCCGCATTACAGTAGGAAGACTGAAAAGTGAGGAACCGGTGACCTGGACAGGGAGGGTGTGCATTTTACCATGGATGACAGTCAGTTCTAGACAAGCAAGAAGACAGAGCGATGTTTTGGCGAAATTAATTTAAATGATCATTTGCATCGGAATATATCCTGTCTACAGCAGAGTTGTTTTGCAGTTCTATAGCACTGAAATGATAATAAGATACGTTTTATCTAAACAACCATTTATTTTTTTCAGCTCCTTGTTTTACCATGTACTGAACTCGGCACTTATATATTTTACATGGCCATCATAGCATATAATCAACATCTATTCTCTATTATATTCACTTGTTAAATTATTTAAATCACCACCTAACAAATAACTATTTAATAAAATAGTTCAATTTAACCAAATTTGTATCTTTTTCATACTGAAAAGGTCGATAAGAGTGAGATCTTGTTCTTTGTTACTTTTACTATGCTACTACGTAATGTACTTCTTACTCTACTAAAAACTAGAAATTGTGCAGTTGAGTAGCTTTATCTAATTTTAGTAAATTACATGTACACCTAATTTTACTACAGACATATTTCATTGCATTGAATAAAAGTAACTGCCATGATATGTTTTTATCTAAGTTTAAAATTTCTATTTTTCTATAAATAATTTTTAAGATTTTTAGTAACAAAGGAAATGTCTAAAGATTCAATGTATGATGAAAACTTATCATCTGCACATATGTTATGTTTCGTTCTAATACTGTAATGCATCCCTAATGAGATTTTTATTTTAAAATTTCGAATAGCAACAAAATAAAAATCTAAAACTCCACAGTCACTAGAGTAAAGATATTGCAAGTAAATCTTATTATTCAGTGGGTTTATTCTTTCTCTTCTAAGAATATAAGATCAATATCTAATTTTAAAGCGCTTATTTGAAAGAAAACAATGCAATTGATGTTTATCTAAGTACAAGGCATACAACGAATTAAGTTTCTGTCGTTTGAAGTTTAAATACTGGAAGTTATATAGAAAATAAATTTATTAAAATCAAGCCGCTTATAAAAATACATTTTTGAAAACATACAGTTAGGAATTTTCATCCTTCTTTGGCGCAATGCCACCCACGCATGTAGACATACTATTTAATGTAAAGACAAGTCTTTAAAAGTACTTACGTCTTCACCTATTTTAGTAAGCTTAGGACATGTGAGATAACACAATGCTTGGACGAATGATACAAAGCTTAAACGTGTTTCCCAATTTCCTGTAAGGGATATAAAACAGTGAAAACTTATTAAAATTCAATTTTTCAGAAAAATGTATGTATTATAAATATATTTTTCTGAACAATAAGATTCTCTGTAACAATAAGCTAGATTCGGTTCAGCTTTTTTTTTTACTTCTTCTCGTGAGTCATCGTCAAAGACATATCAGAACAGTACCAGTTTGAAGTAGAAAGAAACTTCGTACTTCTCCCAACCAATAGAAGGGTCCGTTGGTTTGAGGAATTCCGACCCCCCCCCGCTGTTCTGGAGTGGACCCCTGTTTTTTCTCCTCGAGGTTGTCTCATATTTTAAGAGGACAAGGTTGTGACCAGAGGAGAGTAGAAGGTGAATACTGCTGGTATCTGCGGCTTGAGGGATAGACCTTTTAAGATAAATCATCGCCATATAGTTTTTTGGCCGGCGCCGACTCGAGAGTAGTCTTCGATATCTACAAATGATAAGTTGATTACAGTTGTATTCCTTATGCATTTATTTAATTGTATAAATTCATTTAATCAAGCTATATTTGTCCATGGGTTTATTAATGATTATTAATTTCTTCTTTCTCAAACACTAGGCCAAAGTAACATTATTTTTTAACATAAACATTTTCAAGATCCGTCGTGTTTCATTAGTTTAGTCTATAAATTTGTTTTGGTTAAAATGTATAGAATTCATTTAAAGCAATTTCTATCTACGATGCTTTAGGCCATCTTTTCTAATTTTTAATTCAGGATATTCCTTGGCAGATTTTAAATATAATAGAAAATGAATAAATGCCTATGAATTAAGCTAATTTTAATTATTTTATGAATTTTATCTACGATATTACTATAAACATAAAAGCTAAGAAAAAAATCTGTGAGATTTTTATTTTCTAAATTTAGAACAGCAGCGAAATGGAAATATAAAACTCCATAGTTATTGCAGTAAAAATTTGGTAAATAAGTATTATTATTAGGTGGGTTTAAAGTTTCTCTTGTAAAGTGAGAGTTATTTTTACTTTTAATGTACTTCTTTTAAAGACAATACAACAGATATGCTTACATCAGTCACATGTATCAAAAAACTACCTTTGTGTCGCTATAATTTTAGCTTCTAAAAGATTTCTAGTAAATAAATAATGTTCTAATAAGGATACATTTTCGATCCCATAAATTTAGAAATTTCCAGTCTCCTTTGGCGCAACGCCACTCACTGATGTAGACATACAATTGATTTTCAAGACATGTAATTAAAAATACTTAGTCTCCCTCCATGTTTGTAAGAGTAGGATTTATGAAAAGATGCGGTATAACACATTAATTGAACTAATGATAAGACAATGCTTAAACATATTTCTCAATTTCCTGTTAGAGACCTAGATCTTTTAAAACTTTAAAAATATCTTGTAGGAGAGTAAATGTATGTATTCAAATAAACTTTTCTGTACATTTAAAACAAATCATGTGTAAAAAATACAATATTTCAGGAGTTATGAATATAAATATACTTAAATATACTGAAATGTTAAGATATAATATAAATATCTTAGGATAATTGTATTAGATAAATGTTAAGATATAAATATACTTAAATGTTAAGATGTAAATAAGTCATTTAAAGCAATTTCGATTTATGAAGCTTTTTTTTAAAAAAACGGAAGGGCAAATCACTTAGTTTTGTAAATACAATTAACAGTACATATATTAAAAATCTTGAAATTGAAATAATGTATTTTAATCAAGAGAATCATATTTATTTAATTACTTTAATGTAAGAAATTATCAAATTAAAAGTATAAAATGAGATGTATTTTTAAAGGATCATTATTTCTGGAAAAATTTCATAAATATTGAGTCGTAAATCAAGTATGTACAAACTTATAAGTTGGAAATTGTATATTATGAGCCTTTTATAGTGACTAATGCGTCATACTTATACGTTATAGAAATTTTAAATTTAAAAATTAGAGCAATTTTTCTCAGAATATATTTTAACATTAAATGAATAATAACTTTTGAAGTAGACCGTAATTTTCAGCAAAAATTTCAAACCATTGTTTTAAGGTTATAATATAAAACTCAAAGCTACATATATTTCTATTGATTTTCTAAGATAAAATTTATTAGAACATACGTATTATCTGTTATCTCTTTTAACATCTTCGTAAAACTATGGATTTAATAAAAAGAAGCTGAATAAAATTAAATGCTCAAACTGAATAATTTTACCTTGGGTAAAAAAGTATTTATAAAATGTATATTTTCAAAATATATATCGGTAATAATTATTAACATTTTTAAGCACAAATAAATTGTATTTTTTATTTTAGCTCAAAAATGTGTTTTAACTCTATGCTTATAAAAAGTATTTTACAATATGATAGAATAAAGAAGTGGAAAACAAAAACAACAAAAAAATTCTAAGAAAATTAGTATGAAATACAAATTTTGAATTTTATATTATTTATTGTGTATTCCGTTTTATAAGAGAGTTATGTCTCCCTTCAAAAAGAACGAGATTAGAATTTAAAAATGAGCACATAGTTTTTTTTTATGCTGAAGAGAAATAAATCTTAATGAAATGAATAATTCTTACTATAGCATATACATAAAATAAACTAATGTCACCTTTAAAATTTAGTTCCTCAATTTTAACGCAATTTAAGCTTAATTTTCTCCTTTGTAATGTATAATTGTGCAAGACAAAAAATAAATTGTAATTAATAGTCTGTACACTGCAAATTTTTACTAATAGTCATAATTTATTTTTATTTCTAGAATAACAATATTTTAAAAATTTTATTATTTGAAGAATGTAAAATAACGTATACCGTTAAAAAAAGAATAATTTATAAGTTTTACGGAATAATATAAATAGTGTTATAAATTTATGGGTTCATAGACGGAATGAACTTTCAAAGACAAGAATAATATCGAATTTGTTAAATAAGAAGTAATGCATAACAATATTACTAATCAGGAAACTAACTTCTTTCAATACAGGACAATAGTTCACAAGAATACCGTGCACTAAAATACAATCAAGCGTAGACCGGGCCCATTTAGCCGTGAGGCCCTCCAGGCTCACACTAAAATACAACAGACTTGTCGTACAATTACACCTCTGACTATACAGCTTATTAACACAGATTGTTCTGTACGACTAACTTTCAGAATGCGAAGAAACTGACTAGCCTTAAGGATATTCGATCAGCAGGATTATCTGGACCTAGATTTCTAATCCTGAAACTTATATCAGTGGCTACAAATAACTACAACTGACTAACAAGCTTAAATCTGATTTTTATATAGCGAAAGAATTTTTTAAGAACTTAATCCTCTGGAATATTTTGAACAACAATTGTCACTTAACCCAACTGGACGAATTGAGTGACAAATTTGCCGACAGAATTTAGCAGTCCTAAAAACTACCAACAGCTAATATCTCGCTAATATAGTTAGTTACATTAGAAGACCTATGTACACAATGGGCCTACCGAAGTTGAAATAATCTAGGTATCACGACGTGTCAAATTCTGGTCAATATTTCACAGTTATTGGTTTCATTTTTGGTTAATATTAGTTAATCAAACAAAAACATCCGAAAAAGATTTTAAAAGCATTAAATTAGTACCTATCATCACTCATGTTCTTTGGATCTGAATCTGAAATTTCTGGGAAAAATTAAAACTACGGTAATAGTAAAAGAAATATTAACAATGGCTTTTAAAGAATGAAACCTTTCACAAAAAGAAATGATATACTTATGTTAGGAAGGATATACTTATGTATACTTATGTAAAGTTAATATCGAATTTACTCAAACCTACAGTTCTTCCTTTTCCTCCTGACACTATTTCTAAAATCAATATGTTTGTTTGATTTAGAACAGTATGTTTATTTACTCGGAACATTTGCTTTTCCTAGTAGGATGGGGTCTCAAGTATTTAATAATCGCAAGTATTTAAAAATGTTACTAATTTACTAATATGTGGCGATAATCGTGCATTAAGTTGGCACATGAGTATGGTAAGTTATATCAACATAGATGAAGTGTTATTTTGGGGTATACTTTTCAAGATATAGGAACCTATTGTACATTCGATGGGTTGTTCCTTATACCTACAATGATTTCAATGCTATCAGCTTATTCGTTTGAAGAGTAAGGCTTTGTTTATAAACCTGCTTGTAGAGTGAATGCATGAAAAATAAGTACAATGTCTATGTCAGTATAACTCATAAAGGAACTGCGAGTGTCACACAGTATTTAGATTTTCTGTGTTAAAAATTTTCAAGCGTAAATAATTTTTATAATTAAATAGAATAACGTTTACAAATATATTAATACTACATTCATGACATTAACATAATTTCTAAATGAGTATAAATACCATATGTTTGGAGAGTGGACCTCTTGTACCACAAATTGGATTCCTTGTTTTTTACTTCATTTTAGGTCCAAGATACTTCCAAATTTAATTTTTTATTTTTTAAAGGTAAGTCAATTCTTAGGACAATTACATGAATTTTCGTAACTAATATTTATTTTCTATTATTTACGCGAAAACAATAGACGTTAAACTGATATATATATATATATATATATATATATATATATATATATATATATATATATATATATATATATATATATATATATATATATATATATATATATATATATATATATATATATATATATATATATATATATATATATATATATATTTATATATATATTAAAATCCCTTATTTACGTATTTTAATATTAATTTAACTTTTGTTCATAATGTACGTTCGGGGTTTGCGCGGTAATTCTGATTTTTCCCTCCAGACAAGCTATAGACTTAATTAAGCCACTGCCTGTACTACTTTAGCCAATATTTAGAGCGTTCTCTTTAAACATGGGTATTTTTTATCACGTGATCAATTGTGCTTTGGGATTATTCGCAGTTTTTTTTTTTACCTGAGGAATCCCTACTTGAAAAGCGTATGTGCGAGATCACATTGTCTAGTTGCACGAGGCTGTAAAAGTGTTTGCCTGTTGTATGGAATTCATGTTTCTTACCAGAATTAAACTGTGTTGTGATTTTGAATGAGTCTCGTCCTTATTACACACACACACACACACACACATATATATATATATATATACTTGTCATAATTTCTCTTTGTACTGCAGTAACATTCAACTATTGAAAATAAATATCATTCTAATTATTCTAAATATCTCTTAAAATAGAAAGAAGTACATTTTATAGTTGATAATTGCAATAAAATATCAATTCTTTCAATGTATATCATGACGTTGCACCTTGGACCTATCAGAACTTTAATTTCTAAATGCCAAGAAATATAAAAAAAAATTATTATAAAAATTGTGAAAACGTACATGTACTCAGTAACAGTATATACTATCAAAATAATGAAACAGATTTTTTTTTTTCAAAATTGAAGAAACATGTAACAATATCTAAAATTAGGACCATAGTACAACACTTTCCGTACATTTTCACAGTACATTTTTCTTTTAATATTTATAATAAGAATTTCAATGCTGTGTCTTGAAAAATTTATTTAATATCAATGATGTAAAATTTAACTAAGTTTCACTAAAACTTTATCATGTATGTTATTTATCACTTGAAATACAGATCTATTTTTACCAGGGAAAACAATTATATTGCATGCAGGTATATGCTGAGGGATAAAAAATTAACCCTCTAAGTGGTTCGCACGTATAATTCCGCCCAGCCGATGATGTCTTCAAAGTGATGCTCACGTACAATTTTCGACCTACAAAAACGCTACAAAAATAGATGTAACTTACATTTCTGCCAGTGATTTCCTCCTCGGAGTTTTGCGGTAGGAGGGTCCAGTCGGTTGTTTGGGAACTGTACCCCTGTTTGACTGTCATTTATTGACGAATACCCCATTATTCCCTGAAGCACAGGAATTTGTTGACATTTAACCTAAAAACTGCTTTGTAAACCAGATGAGTCAAAACAGTTTTTTACTGATCGGTATGAAATAGCCGAGAGCTTCACTGAACGCCGTTTGGGTCAAAATATAGATAAGACCTGTCACACTATAAGACTATATTGTACGGTTTAATCATTGAAGCCCCTGGAAGCAGTCTCTCTGGGAGGTGGACAGGTAGTAAAAGGACAGTAAAGAGGGTGTTTCCCTTCGAAAAAGTGGGTAGAAAAAAATTCACCAAACGCTTTGGCTACAAACACAGTAAAACACTATTGTATTTTTTGGAGACATTTCCTTCTGATGTGTTCCACTCGGAGGGTTAAAAACTTTTCAAATTTATGTAATCTTACACGTTTAATATGTAGTAAAATAGTATTATTTTATCATAGAGCAAATGTCTATCCAAAAGTTTTGAATAGCAATATATTTAAGATTTTGGCTGTAAATATAAATTTCCTCTTGAATACTAACAGCAATATTATTCTAGTTTATAACTTTATTTCTAGTAATTTATTTGTTGGCACTGAATTAAAAAAATCGTCCATTGTAAAAGTGGATATTAAAAAATAACTAATCTTCAAATGGCAGTGGTCTGAAAAGATATTTGTCTGATTTTCTATTTTTTTTTCAATTTTATCATTATTTCCTAGTGATTCTTTTTTTACTCAGAAAATACGCGATTTTCTAGTAAATTTACAGTGCATTTTTCTTGTCAAAATGATAAATCTCACAAGGTGAATTTTTGAGATTATAACACCTTCCAAATTTCCTTGTTTTATACGGGTATTAGACTTAAAGATAATGTACGGAGTTTTATATTTCAGGAAGATGCTTAAATCAGTGTACATTTTCCAGACATTAATAATTCCACCTTTATAAACTATTTATGGATATTAATATGTCTTTATTAAAGCATCAAAATTAAGTGCTATCTGAGAAAAATCTATCTTTGTTTGCCTTTAAGGATATTATAATTAACTTTGAAATTTTATATGAATATTGAAATATTCTATATAAAATAATCTTTAATTCACTTTTGATTTAAAACATTAGTAAAAATATAAAAAAGTAATTCATTATTTCTCTCTGTGGTATGGTTTTTAAACTGATAAGTATCTTTTAGAAGAGTCATCAACTAACTAGGTGACAACATTTAAATTATTACGATTGGAAACATATTGGTGGTACAGAAATAAACAATAAAATTTTCAGTAAAACCTGTTCGGCGTGAGACGAAATTTAGTCAGCCATCTTTTACACCTTAATCGTTTGAGAATGTATAGATCTTCATCACCAAGAATGCACAAATTAAATGTTTTTATTCTTAATGCTTTTTATGCTTGTATAGTAGTTTATAACTATTTTCACACTATTATTCATTCTTATAAGTAATTTATGTTTAAGTTCTGGCAGCTACCAAGATGTCACAAAGTAACCGTGGTCTGACTGTATAGTAGTTTTATTCTTACCAAGAAATGCATGGAACAATATTAATGTGTTCTTGTGTTATATTGTTCAGAAAACATATATTTCTTTGTTTTAAATGCAGATACCAATGCTTGAAAACACGCCTTCTTTGTTTCCTGTAAAATGTCCTAAATGTGACTGTCATAAAATGAGCATAAAGATTATTTCCCTTTTCAGACTGTTATTATATTTAAGAATTCATAATCCTTTTTTAATATAGAAGGTCATTTCATTTGGCTATTGGTTCGAATAATAGGTCAAATCAATCGGCTAAACTGAATGTAGTTTAAATTACTTTTATTACGTGTAACAGCAATGATAATTTGACGTCTGTGCTAAACCGTCATTTCTTGTAAAAGAGTCATAAATAGGACTGTGATGGTAACATGTCGATATATCAACAGAAGTTTGTGATTTAGCTCGTGGCAACAAAAAAGTTGTTATGGTGGTAGTTTTTTCGTTTCGAGTTCGTAAGAAAAATACAGCGTCATTTTAATATAATAAAAATATGCTATTTTGTGAGTAAAAAGTAGTTATTTATGACATGCACACACTGCCTATCAAGTATAAAGATCTTTCCCACTACAGGTTCATTTACTGTGGCTGCATCGAATCATCGCCTTATGAAGTGGAAATTACCTATTTTGTCTCATCTTAGAATATATCATTAAGTCCCCTAAGAAAACACCCAAGCAGAAAAATACACATTCTAGCAAATAATCTGTATTGAGATTAAAATATTACTTTTTTACAATTTTCGCATCCACACCAAATATGGATACGGGAGTAAGTGCTTGAGCAGTATTTTAGTTTCATCTAATTACCCAAAATAATTATAATCTGAGAATTAAAATCTGCATTAACATAACTAACATTATTTTTAAGCTGCAATTTGACTTTGAAATATTAATTTTTACGAGTAATTACTTTTATTTTCTTTTCAGAATAGAAACTTAAAAAAACACAGTAATTAATAAAAACAACTTTTTGAAAAATTAGTCATCTCAATAAAAAATATACATATCATGAGATATTTTAATAGATATCCAACTAAAACATCTTACTAAAAATCAATTTCAAGTGTGAAACGTTTGAAGAGAAAGAAGTAAAAACTCATTAAATTAATCACAGTTGTCGCTCCTTTAATTAAGCAGTCAATTATTTTCTGTGACCAAGTAACCTCATACTCTTGATACTTGTCTTAGCAATCATAATTAATCTTCTGAAATGAAATTGAGATTTCAAATCGCCGGGTTTCCATTTCCTGTATTTCACACTCCTTTCTATTTTCTGCATTCCCAGTTCAAACAAGAATTGCAATTCAAATAACCCATATAAATTAAAATATCTCCTGAGAGGTCTCAGATAGAAATAATTTAGATAGAATCATGCACAATGCCAAACTAAAGTGGGAATATCCTTATTCCAGAAATCCTGTTTAAAATTGGATGGTTATATCCCTGTATAAAGCAGTTTTATTTTATTCTAAAGCTTTTCATAATTATAAACGATTTAAGTTTATTTTTAATACTACCCCAGTAGAATTGTCCCAAATATTTATTATTTTATCGTAATTTTTACTGACCAAAATAGAAACAAATATTAAATTTAAAATGTTTCATTACATATTATTGAAATTCATATTTTGGAACATTTACAATTTCTTTTTTCATGTATAAATTCATAGAAATTAGGATAATTTAAAGCACCAAAAATATACTAAATTGTACTCTATAGACTAAAATATACACTATAAATTATGATTTTTAGTCTAATTTCTTGATTTTGCTTTTTTCACCCAAATTTTCATCTTTAGTGACAATTTGTATGCATCTAAGCTTCAATAAGGATTTCAAATTTGATTTAGTCCTTAATGACATTTGGTAACAGATGTAATTTAAAGCACCAAAAATACACTAAACTATACACTATAGCCTAAAATATACACTATAAATTATGATTTCTAGTCTAATTTCATGATTTTGCTTTTTTCAATAAACTTTCATCTTTAGTGACAATTTGTATGCATCTAAGCTTCAATTAGGGCTAAAATTTTGATTTAGTCCGCGATGACATTTGGTAGCAGAAGTAATTTAAAGCATCTAAAATACACTAAACTGCACACTATAGCATAAAATATACACTATAAATTATGATTTCTAGTCTAATTTCATGATTTTGCTTTTTTCAACAAACTTTCCTTTTCAGTAACAATTTGAATCTAATCTTCAAATGGGGTTTCAAATTTGATTTAGTTCTCGATGACATTTGGTAGCGAAAAGAGTTTAAAGTTAGTCTCTCCGATTTGTTGAATTGACCACTGAAAAAATTTTTTTTATTGGTTTTTAAGGCTTAATAATATTAATATTCATGAACTACTATTTGTAATAGTATGAAATATTAATGTAGTGAGACATATTGTCTTCCATATCTACTCTTTGTTATTTAAGGTTAAGTAAATTCATTTACAGCCTCGCTCTCAAATGATTCAAACCTCTAATGAGACTTCTTGATTTTTAATTAAGATGATCATGTCAAGACTCTAGCTATAAATGGTGGGGGGGCGACGGACTCATGATACCCTCCTCGAAATTTTGAATTTTAATGTACTACATTTTAATGTTGTAATAAAAAATCTAATTTAAATTAAACTTTTTTTTAATTTCAATATTTTTGCTCCAAATTGTTTTATACATTCACTAAAACAAATTAAACTTGATTGTTCACAGATTTATATACAGTATTAAATTTCAATGTAATTTCAGTGCAATAAATATCAAGTATTACAAGTATAAGTTGTTTTGATAATTTTAATTTTTTTTATTGAAAAAATAGTTACATTTTGTATTGGTATCTCTGTGTAATTTGAGTTCCTCATCTGAACTTAAATCCTGGCTATGGCCCAGGTCAATACAAAGTGAATTATACCTTTTATACCATGTTAAGTATAAGAATTCCTTTATCATTTTTCTCTTTGGTTTTAATGTAATAAGTGATCGAGGGTGTGAAATTCATTAACTCTAAATATACATATATAATACTTATTATCAATAATATTATTATAGAATGAAATTCATTTCTGTATGCTCATAATTTTTCTTCTTAAATATTTTAGTACATTTGTGCTGTCTATAACTTTGATGGTATTAGATTTTTTCGATAGATTTATAGATGAAAATGGATTATGTTTAAAGATGTTATAAATTATTGTTAAAAAGTGCATACCTATAATTTATAAGCTTTTTAAAGAAATATATATTTTCAAAATTCAAAAGTCGTAGTATGTTTTATTTCTTAATACATTACATAGAATTGCCAAGAATTATTAAGAAACATTCGTTTGCAATCTTATATCGCATCGTTTACTCCTAGACTTTAATCAAAAATCTAGTGAAAACTTCAGTAACCATGGTAAAGATGAACCTAACACAGAAAATCGATTAAATTAGCTTTAGAAATTTCAGAGTGAATACGTGCTAGTAGTTGATGTGAGGGAAACTCAAATTCTCTCTTAAAGTGTCTGTTCCCCAAGATTGAATGATACGAGCCATGAAAGGAAATTGTATTTTGTCTCTTATGGACATCAAGCAGAAGATTACAGTAATAACAGACTAAATGATGACATTGAAAATAAATTTGCAGTATCATACTTGTATATTTTTTACTTTGTAACGGGAACAAAAGATTTCTTTTGTTCTTTGTTTACATCTGCACGAATCCAATAATAGGATACTATCCACAGATAACCTGAGAAAGGAATAAATACATTCAGGTTTTTAACTTGCTTATTCAATTAAATACTTGATATTTTTAAATACAATCTACACAGCCTTTAAAATATATGTTTATTTGAAATGATTTAAAGTATATAATTTTAACTGGTCTGCAGGAAGAGTTTATTTAACAATTTAAAAATCCCCCCCTAAGGAAGTTCTAATATTTTAATACCTCTAATATTTTAATTGATATCATTACTAGTCCTACCTAGATATTTCTTTAAAAAATATATTTATTTAAAATGATTTAAAGAATAAAATTTTTCAACTGGTTTGCAGGAAGAGTTTACTTAAGAACTTAAAAATTCCCTCTAAGGAAGTTACATAAGTAGTATAGTCCTCAAAGTTTACCTCTAAGATTTTAATTGATGTCATTGTTATTCCTACCTCAACTGGTTTGCAGGAAGAGTTTACTTAACAATTTAAAAATCTCTCCCTAACGAAGTCATATAAGTAGTATAGTCCTCAAAGTCTACCTATAAGATTTTAATTGATGCCATTGTTAGTCCTACCTTTCATCAATTTATCTGAATCCAATAATAGGATACTATCTACAGAAAATCTGACAAAAGAATAAATATATTCAGGTTTTATAACTTGCTTATTCAATTAAGTACTTGATATTTTTAAATAAAATCTACACAGCCTAGATATTTCTTTAAAATGTATTTATTTGAAATAATTTAAAGAATATAATGTTTTCAACTGGTTTGCAGGAAGAGGTTACTTAACAATTTAAAATTACTCCCCTGTCTAAAGGAAGTTATATAAGTAGTATAGTCCTCAAACTTTACCTCTAAGATTTTAATTGATGTCATTGTTAGTCCTATCTTTCATCAATCAATCTGTGTTCATGTATTATTATTATTATTATTATTATTATTATTATTATTATTATTATTATTATTATTATTATTATTATTATTATTGTTATTATTATTATTATTTGTTATATTTTTTATTTAAATACAATAAAATCGATTTTGATTCACAGTTTTTGCAAACTAGTGTAAACTGTTAATATGGCATTTTGTATAATCAGTTTCTCTGAACTAAAGCAATTATATTTTTTTACTATTTCCTTTGAAATAAAAATTGAATTATTTCAAAAATATGACTGGAATCATTAGTTAACTGTAAATTATTTAACGGAAACTATCGTGTTCAAATTCTCTCGTAGTTCACTATATCCGTTTAGTTATGTCTTTTATTCCTTTTATTGTTATATTTTAATTGTTATCCTTTTTGGATATATATTGTTATAAATTATTGTTATTAATATTTTACGAATAGTGTAAACAGATAATACGGCGCTTGGTAAAATTGGTGTTTTGGAATTAAAGCAAATATATATTTTATCATTGTCTTTAAAAATGAAATTCCAAATAATTTCAAAAATATGACTCGTGCCATTGTTTAACTAAAATTTATTATAAAATACAATTTACAGGAAGCCCTATAAATTAATTGATTTTAATTCTTGTTGCTATTCCAATAACTATTGCTGTAGCTATGAGAGGCTTTTCAAATTTTCGTTTAATTTTTTTTTAAAATATTGTTACGAATCGCTATTAGCAAGGACTTGACGCTCTAGCAGTATTCTCAAATTAAAAGCATGTTAAATGCTCTACCTAAGTTCAATGAAAACGTTATTGATTTGTGTGCCTGAAACAGACAGACGACAGTCTTTAATTTATAAGTATTGTACTTGAGTTACAATACCATAATCAACGCCGAAATATATATCGTAAGCAATAATATGGTTCAATTTCATTCTATTAAAAACAATGTTAAATTTAATATTTTCTATTAAATTTACAATTTTTTTTATCTATGATAACTTGTTTACTTTTAGCTGCCTAGTTTTCCCTTAACTTTTATCACAAATATATTTTAACTTGCACTTTACATGGTGTTTGCATATTTAATTTTTGAAATTTATTTTGTGAACTGCTGTTTAAATAATCCATGAGACGCCACTGACAAAGTTACAAAAATGCATTTCTCGGGAATAACTCTTTATTTAAAATGACAGTAAACTTTCAGCTAAGTACAATTTCTGTGAATTTTCAGCTAAGTAAACTAACAACAAAATGTTTCGTCGAAATATAGCAGAGAATTCTATATTTGTATTTCATTGACGTGGGAAATAGAATGAGGAATGAAAAAAAATCGATTTTTAATATCCCTTTTTCTTGCAACAAATATAAATATCAATGTTTAGAATCACATTAATGCTAATAATAATTTTAAATGTTTTTTAAAAGCAAAAATCTGATTTTAAAATTATTTTAAATAATCCAGATGCTTTTCAAGCTGGTATTTCTTTGAAATTTATGGATTGTGTACCTTATACCTTATAAAACTTAGTTAACTCTTATTGTGTGAGATTACTTGTCCATTCCTAAATTTTAACTATAACTATTTTTTTCTTAACAATTATTATGAATTTTATTTAAAACCAATTTTTACTATAACGTTTAAAATTATGTTTTTTAAATATTGGTCAAATCATGCTTAAATGAAAGACGCATAAAGAAGTTTTCTTTAAGTGCATTTGCAATAAATGACAACTTAAAACATTCAACATAATATATAACTTCTCTTTAAACTTTAACCAATTTTTTCATATATATGTTACTAATTATATTCTAAAGTTTGTAGGAGATTAATTACAAACAAAATAAATTCATTTTTATTCTCAATTTTTGCCCTAAAACTCTTTGATTGCTTATACGACAAACTTTGTAGGTATATATTTTTCAGAGTTTAAAAGTCTTTAGCATATTTTATACAATATCTTTGAATCAAATTTTATTTAAAATGTCATAGTACCTTTCGAGCTCAAAAGTCTTCAGTATACCAACCTATTCTTGAATCAATATAAAATAAAATGTTCTGCTCTTTATAATTAATATGTCTAAGTTTGTAAAAAATCATCTGGTTTTGGTGAAGGAAGGCATACTTGTTTTAAAATAAAAAACACTGTATACATATAAAGCCCTCTAAATGGTTCGCACGTACAATTCCGCCAAATCGATGATATCTTCAAAGCGGTTGAAACGTACAATATTCGACCTCCCAAAACGTTCCCAAAATGGATGCAATTCACATTTCTGCCAGTGTTTGAGGTAGGAGGGTCAGGTAAATTGTTTAGAAACTGTCAGTCAAAGAGGGATCTCTTTGACTGACATTTATTGAGGGATGCACCCCTACTCCCTGGGGCACAAAGACGCTGATAGCTTTTTATGGCTTTGTAAATCTCTATTTCGAAGTATTTCGTTTGCGGTAACAGATGTATCTCTAATTGCACCACTTAAATATCTTGGATAACTTTTGTAAAAAATTATAAATAATTTTCTTAAAGAATATTTTTATTTGTACTTTTAGAATCCATTATTTCTTATGGGATGATCTTCGAGACTTGACGATCATTGTGTATTAAAAATTAACAATCTGTAATATCTATTTATATATCTATTTATAACCGGAAGTAAAGGGACAGTAACGAGGGTGCGTTACCCGTATTCCATTCTAGTCGACAAAGGGTGAAGTAAAAAATCATAGAACGCTTTGGCCATTGACACAATAAACCTTTAGAGTATTTTTGGAGACCTTTTCTAATCAGTGGGTTCCACTCGGAGGGATAGATAGATAGCTATAAACCGGTTGTTCAATGTCTTTCAAAACAGAGCGAGATTAAAATCAGAACGAGAAAAGCAATTGATTTATCAGAAGTTTAAAAAGATCAAATTGTTGTGGCTCGGTGACTGGGAACATTAATGTCAGAAATGGCGTGTTTAGTGGGCTGTTGATGTGCGTTTGTTGTGAGCACATATCGAAAGTTATTTAGGAATGGTAGAACGACAAGTCGCCGGCTATCGGCATGTCATTCACAGCGGATACCAGAAGAGAGCGGAGATTTTTTGTCATGGCTGAAGAGGTACAACAATTGGAATGACCACCATTTACAACAGTGGCGAGCCAGACAGTGTTTCTCAACACATTCTGCACCTTACATTACTGCGTATGGGCTTACGCACTCAGAAGCCGAAGCATGTCTCTGCATTGACAGCATTTCATCGCCAGCTGTGTCTGCAATGAGCCAAGCAATATCGGAACTGAACATTAGAAGAATGGAAGAAAGTGGCATAATCCGACGAATTCCCTTTCCTGGCCCACCACAAAGATTGTCTTTCCCGAATACGCCGAATTCCAAAGGTAACCTTGGCTCCCGGATACACAGTTGTACGGACACAAGCCAGTGAAGGGAACATTATGGTGTGTTCAATGTTTTCATGGAGAACAATAGGACCCATAATTCCCTTAGGAATATCCTGAAGCCTGTGCTATGGAACATTGTTGCAGATCAGGTTCATCTATTCATAACAATAGTATTTCAGGCGGAGGTTTTTATTTACCAACATAATGCACCGTGTCATTAGAATCCAATCATTAGGTTCCAGAAGCATTTCAATGTAATATCTTGGCCTCCAAATTCACATGACATTAATCCAATAGAGCATTTGTGGTCCCACCTGGAAAAGTAATTTCAGGCTGACACGCTAGCCCCCCGAAATTTTTCGAAATTGCAGGAAAAGTTGATGAGCACTTGGTACCAATTACCTCAGACTACCTATCAGCAAATTGGGAAGTGAATGCTGAGGGTTTTGATTTCTAAAGGTGGTTCTACATGTTATTAATAGTGTGGTCATAATAGTTGTTCAGTATATATAAATCCAATTAGAACAATTTTTTAAAAACTTAAAATAGGAAACAAATTTTTATTTGAATAAGAAGCTTATTACCTTCATTATTCTCAGAAAATTAGTTTCATTAATACATGAAATAAGTATTATTTTACAGCAAGACAAAAAACATAATTTTTATTTTTTTTAAATAATTTCTTTATATTTTTTATTTTAAAATGTCCTATATCTATAAAGTTTAAAGTTTAGAGAAATATAAAGGTATTTATCTTAAATTTTACATAAAAATTTTATTTCTAATATGCATATTTTGAAAATGTAATAGTAAATAAATTTAATTTTGATCATTTGGTGAATATATATAATAAAAAAACACTGCTATGACAATGTTAAAATTACAACGTTATTACAGACCTTTTAAAAAATTCTAAAATTTGCAGTACTTTATATTTGTGACGAATAGAAAAAAAAAGCTGTTATGAGGAAGATTTTTGAATTTGGAAATGTACTATACTCCGTTAAAAATCTTTTTTATGATAGTTAAAATAATATGTATGCACTATATTTTAACTCTATCATAGATGTATATTTGAAGTTTGTTAATAAACATTCCATAAGTTTTACATTTAGGAAAGAATAATTACATAACTAGGTGATTAAATGCTAATATTTTTCAGGCAAGTTGTAAGCTTGATCTCAAGTTTAAACATGAAAATCTCATTAGGTTTTTTCTTCTGTGATATTTAGGAGTTGTATTTTAAAATCACAGGCAGTATTCTAAGTACGATAATCAGAAGAATTTTAAAATACCCTTCATCATGTAATACATTATTTTTTTCCATAAGACATACACAATTATTACAAATAAAAATTGTGAAAAGTTTATAAAAACTGAAATTCTTTTATGTTTTAATGTATTAGAATCGTTCCAGATATATTTCATATTATTTAAATGATATTTTGGGTTAAATCCCACATCCAGTTCCATTTGACTTTTTTAAACTTTTAGGCTTTTTCTGATCTTTATACTGTTTTTTTCTTTCGTTTTTTCCACTTTTATACTTTGTTGACGCATCTCTCTGTTAAACTTTAAAGCCAGATGGTTTTCTCGATGTTACTTGTTTCCTTTTTTAACTTGTGTAGAGTCTTTATATACAAAAAAGTATTTTACTGTGGTTTTATCACCGTCTGCCGGGCTTGTTTTATCTTTTTTTTTATTTTATGCCTTTAAACCTCACTCAACCAACTAAATGCATTTTTAATTGTTGCATTCCTTTGAAATTTATGAATATTTACCTTACAAATAAATAAATTTAAAGTTAAATAAAACTGTTCCATTTTGAAACTGAAGCTATGTTTATTTTGTACTTAAAGGAATAGACATTTTGGTCAAAGAAATTCATATAAAATTGATGCATGTGTGGAATATTTTTTGAAAGCTCCTTTTGAAACAATTGAGAAATAAAGTCTTGTAAAATAATCAGCGAGTCGTGGTAGCTCCGTCCGTAAAGGTAGGGATCTTTTAACCAGAGGGTGATAGGATTGAGGCTAGAGTCGAATAAAGATTCGCCGTGTTCATTAACGGCGTTTGAGGAACGTAAACTAGGTCCATAATAAAAATGTCCTCCAATTTCTTTAATGATACCTATGAAGATGGCAGCCCAAGCCTTGGCGTCTTCTGCTAGGTCTCTGCTTCTATACTACGATGACTCATTTTTGAGGTTAAGTTAGTGTCTCCTAGTTGAAAATGAAGCACCATATTACCCTTCTTATCCATGGATTATTGTGACTATTTGAACTAGTCTAAGATTTCTTTAACCAGGGTAATGAGTAACAACAACTACAATATAATCAACATTTCCCTTCGAAATTCAAAAATTTTTAGGAAATTTATTAAAAACCAATTAAATTAGCTTTGAATGATTGGGATCAGATTAAACAAGGGAAGAAAATTCACGAGTAACATAATTATATATTTCTAACAATAAGTTACATTCGGTTCACCCCATGGGTCTTCGGGATCATGCCGGGGCAGGACCGGTTTGAATGCAGAGCGACTTCGGACTTCTCCCAGCCAAGAGAGGTGTCCGTTTGGGGAATTTTGACTCCCCCCCCGCTGTTCTGGAGTGGAATCTTTTTTTGTCTCCGCGGACATTGGAAAATTTTTTTTGTAGAGGACAAGGTTGTTACGAGAAGAATGGGAGGTGAAAGGCTGGCTTCCGCGTTTTGTGGGAGAACCCTTGGCAAAGAGATTTTCGCCATTTTTTCTTAGGATCGACGCCGACTCGAGAGCAGTCTTCGATCTACAAATGATAAGTTGATTCAACTATTTGTATTCCTTAGGCATTTATTATTGTATAAAATCATTTAACCAAGACCTATTTTTCATGTTTTTCTTAATGAGTTTTAATTTCTTTCTCAAACACTAGCCCAACGTAACATTATTATTTTTACAAAATTTTAACTTTATTTATAGAAATGTAACTATTTTAATAGTCAAGTTTTTGTTCTTACTTTTACAAAATATATAAACACTATCAGATAAATATCTTATATAACGCTAACTATATCGGACACTATATCGAAAGTAGCCAAGCAGAAACCAGAAGTTGCAAGCAGGTATAGCGCTACTTCCAGTTTCAGGAAAAAACCCAAAAGTTGTCTGAAATTTAAAATTTTATTATAATGAATAAATTCAAAGTTTGGTTTCTGTAATTCAAATCATATTCGAGTTATCGTGTTTACACTGAGAGAATTCCAAAAGTGGTATTTTCAGACCCAGGAAGGTGCAAAACTTGGTGATAATTCAAAATCTTGAGGATTAAATTTTGCACTATAAAATATTTCTCCTATTTTACGTATATGGGTTAACACAAAAAAATATAAAATGTCAATTCCTACACAAATGTTTATTGCGTATTTTAAGACTCTTTAAAAACTGTTTTCTCTTTTCAGATATCTTCTAGATGAGTATGGTTAGAATGTACTAAGAATAGAAGGTTTATTCAACCAAATGGAAATGGAAGAAATAACATTTCGAATATCTTAGAAAATATCGAAAACTTCTTTTTTTAAAAAATTAAGGGATTACTTGATGTGTCATACGATTTAAAAAAATTACTTTTATGTTGTAATCCTATCAAAGGCTCTACATAGGCAAGTATAACGAATGCTTTTAGTGATGTACATTAAGAAATACACGTCAAACCGTTAAGTCGTTTAAAAAAAACTAAATGAATTTTATAAATAAATTATATAAAGAAAAAAAAAGAAACTTTAAACCAAAACCTAGAAAATAAAGTTAAATTTCAACTCAAAGCTCTGAAAGGTTGGCCAGTTTTTAAATTTTTTATTTGTATAGCGGAAATTTGAGGTATATTTTTGAACATATTATTTTCGTGTATTTTAAAACATATATGTACATAGGAAGAAAATTGTACTGTATCCATTTCTTTATATAGGATTTTTGCACTTTCATGTATAATTTGTTCTCCTGTATTATGTAATAAAATAATTATCTCGATTTTCTAAAATTGAAAGATTTGGTGAATTAAAAAATAGAAAAAAAAGAAAGAAAGAAAGAAAAAAGAAAAAATATGAATTATCATGGTTTTGAGTTTAAGATCACCATTGGGATATATGACTTCTTATTTCTAATATTTCTGATTGTTTAGAGGCACTATGTATTGTCTATTACCCCAAAGACGCTTCTAAAGTTTTTCGCTACAAACTATCAAACTAAGCAAATTTATAAAAAATCTTTGTTATGACTTGTTTTAAATTCTGGAATATGTGACATAGAAGCCTTTACTTCCTATGTACATATTTCATTGAGCATTTCAATTATTTTATTGTTAAAATATTCATTAAATCTTTTAGAATGTTACAAGCTCTCCTAAAAACTCATTTAAAGCAATAATTATGTTTCTCTATTAATTTTATCTATTTTTTTTTGTTGATGCAAAAATCATAAACGGCAAGTTTAAAAATTTCTCAATAGCACTTGCTAATGAAGAGTATAAAGCTTTACTCCTGACAAAGGAATTTTGTGGGTTTAATTTTCAGGTCAGAAAGGTGATTGAAAGGGAGATATTAAATGAGATAAAAGAGTAGTGAAGCAAAATTTATGGATTCTAATTTGAGCTAAATAACCTATCATATGATATGGGAACTTGCTGGAGAGATCATTAGTCCGATACAATAAGTACAATAGAGTTACTACTCTCTCACCTACAAGAATTACATTTTAGAGAGAACGGACAAAATGCATGTCAGAAATAGGATATTGAAGTTTAATATTAAATAAATATTTGTCTGATTCGTGCTTTTCAGAAATAATAGAATTCTAGATGGAATTCTTAACATTTTTCATTGAACTGCATAAAATTAGTGAAAATTTAACATTTTTAAAGTGATGTAATGAAATTATCTATTTTATTCAAATGGATAATGCAAAGGATTTTACAGTCTTACCATTTAATATAGCACAGTATTTTAAAACATTTTTCTTTTTGTGATCTGTTGCAGATTTTATGAGTTTTATAAAGTGAATTATGCTTCTTTTAAATATTCGCAATTATGATTTCATAAATTAAGCATTACTGTGATGATGCGATTTAGATCAGTAATATAATTGATTAATTAATACGAGAAGTAAAATGTTTGGGATCTAAATCTGACCTTGTCACATCTTTTGTAAAGAAGAAGAGGGCCAATAAAAATTATTTCAACGTCGTGTGCGGGATCCTCGGGCGGGGTTCTGATCCCAGTCCCAGATTATAATCACATCTCCGTACATGACATTAAATAAGAATGTACCTTTGTGGAGTTATTTATGAGTCCCGAAGGGACAGTGCCCAATTTGAAGTGATAAGGTTTTTCTACGTTTGCGGTTTCAAGGCGGGTAAAAGAGACCAATTGGATTTTTACAGATCTCCTGATTGGACGAAGAGAGATAAGAATGGACACAGATGAAAAATACATAAAATAAAGAAAAGTCAAGATAGTCGAGTAGAGAAGTCCGACTGTTAAAATTCGGAGGTTGAGAGTTTGACAGCAAGTGTTCAGGACTCGAGGACAGAGTACGGGGATTAAAGGGGTTGCCCCCCCCCCCAAAAAAAAACCTCGACATCTCGCAACGACCAGAAGTTTCCAGCTCATCCGCTTTTTCAAAATCCCCCCAAGTTATTTAGAAGACCCCAGGCCAGTAGTGAGACTGGAGTCAACGTTGTCGTCCCACCAATTGAGATAATGCGCAAAGTATCTACGTCATTTCACAAGAGCGTCTGACCGGAGTATCGCCTTGTACACCATATAGACCCCCAAAGGTACCTATTATAAATATTTTGAAATTGGTATTAGATCCTCTCTCCTATATATAATTACCTAAGTGATAGAAATTATTGTCAGATCTTAATTAGTGTGGCACCTAAATTGAACGTGTTGAAAAAGTAAATTTTATGAAGATTAAATCAGATTGTTTGCATATAGTTATGTATATATCATTATAATAAATTTGCTTTTTTATTTTAAGTTGACTTCAGTTACTCTTAATTTAGCTTATTAGTTTATATTTTATTTTAAGTCTGTATTCTCTCAGAACCTGTAGTTGAATTTAGTACTTAAATATTTACACAAAGCAACCCAAATAATATTTAGTCGTTGTGACTAACCAAATAAATAACCACTATAAAATTTGATCATAGGTAAATGCCTAAATTTAAAAGAGAACTACACCACAATTACTTCTATTAGTTCAGAAAAAATATAGTTCTGATGATGGAAAATTAAATTATTATTTAAAATAGGAAGTTAATATACTTTTAATTACACCTTCTTATGTATAATTAATTTGTCAACTTTTTGTCAAGAAAATATTTTGCTGTAATTTAATAAATATACTAAATATTATTGGGCAATCTATTAAAAACTGAAAAGAAATCTTATTTTCAAGCATTTTCACTTTTACAATATTTCCCAGCTCTTCTCTAGTAGCAGTGCATAAATAATGTAAGTACATATTTGCATTAGAAACTAAGGTAAGTAATCAATTTTAGAAAAATTAGTAAATCAGTTGAAGTCAACTTCAGTGTCTGAAAGAGAATTACACACATTTTCATTAATATTTCGTATTTTCCTAATAGTCTTTGGTTATCGTTGTACAAATGATAGTATGTTCTTATATAGGTAACATAATCGCATATTTTCTCTTTATAAAATTATGATAAATGATATAACTATATGCTTGTAAAGTAAATATTCCATAAAACTATTGACTAAGTTGTAGGAGTAAAACTAATCTATATATACCATTGAGGATATAGACCTACAAGAATCGTTTAAAGATTAAAAAAAATTAAAGATGGGTTAACGTTATTATTATATATTCTTTTTAAAAATCTTTTAATTAAAGTTGTAATAATAGATTAAAATATGATTCAATCCATTTACTCATATTTCATTTATTAATTTACTTGCGGTAAAAAGGAGAATATAGCTTGTGATAAAAGGGAGTATGAAATAGAATTATTAATTGAAGTACTTCACATCTAACGTAAGATGATTTATACATTACCTATTAACTAAACACCTCTAACATAAATTGAGTATATTTTTTATCCAATACCTATTTCGAATTTAAATATTTAATTGATAGTTGTAAACAAAATATAACCCCATCTGATACTTCATAGTCATGTAAACACAATGTTAGGTGATGGTATGAAGAACTTTTTTTAATTAAGTATTGAATGTATTTTTTCCTGTCTTCGTAACACATCTTTTAAAACATAAGATGAACCCTCCTCTCTAAATATTGAATGAATAAACTAAATAGATCTGCACAGAGAAAGCAAATAATATCTTTGATTATGAAGTTTATGTAACTCTGTTTCTCTTTGTCAAATACAGATCATAATTGATATGAGTATATTGTTAAACCTTTTAAAAAAGTAATAGCATATTTGAAATTCTCAATTAATTGGTAACAACAAACCATCGCTCTATTATACATTCTTTAGAGAAATTATGATAATTAAATGTTTCGAATTAATTACATTTAATTTCCTTCAGAGATATTGACAAAGAAATAATTGCATATAGGGAGCAAAAGTAAAAGAATGAAGCTCCAATTTCTATTTAATAATGGATAAAATCAAACATATGATGCCTTTTTATATTGATCAGTGCATAACAATTTCCTTCATTAAAACCATTTTCTCAAAAATATGAATTTTAAACTTGAAAATCTCTCGAGACAAATAACATTGATACTTCGTATCAATCAATATTAAATCAATCGATATTTTTTATATCATAATGTACGGGTAAACTAATCATCCCCTATTAGATATCTATGTAGTTTAATGACTTCATATCCTTAATATATGTCACAGAATGTGTTAGATATTGAAGATTAGAAGTCATTAAACTACATAGTTATCTAATAACAAGTGCGGAAAGATTTGGTGTATTTATTGTATGAGCACATGACTAAGTATACTAATTAGATAATTTGATAGAAAGTGTATGAGTGCATGACCGTAAAACCATTCATATGGTACTTAGTTAAATTAATACAGTTATAACTGTATTCTTTTTCTCTTAATCAGTATACTTTATTGCTTTCGTGTACTTGGATTCATCTCAAATCTTTATTCATCTCAAATCTTTGATTAATATGAAATATTATATTCAGGATTATTAAGGATCTTTATATCCTCTTAGAAATATCGAATAAAATAAAATTTTGAGCGTTTTAATGGGAGTTTTAAAGGATTATCTGTACAAACCATCTCTTCATTTTTATATTGATCATTTTATATGGATACTCGGTTGTGATGCCATAAACGTATAAATTTAAAACTCTTAATCATGATTAGGCCGTACGGAATTAAAGTAAAGCATAATGAGCTGAAGTTATTTTCAATTGAAATCAACTGAAATACTTTGCGTCAGTAAAAGTTTCAAGTCAGATCTATATTCAAACCATATCTCTTCGTAAATGTCTTTGTTTGTTTATAGCATTGTATAACTTTTTCTTAATCTTATGTTTACGAACGACAGTTTGAATTACTCAGATAATGTAGAACTGCGTTAATTCTGCCTTGATTATATAAGAAATGGTGAATAGGTTTTCAGATCCTTATGAAAATCTTTGAATATTGATAAATAGTTTACAATACATTTGAGCTACATACGTTAGAGATTTGGATCAAAATTAATACATGACAAATATATCTTTTAGAGAAAGGTTTTAGAAAAATTATTTTGCACCTACGTTTATATTCTTTAAACCATCTACCAAAATATCTAAAGATATTATAATTGGTATTAAACTATGAAAGTAGTCTTGTTCGATAATGCATTTGATTGATTGAAACTGCTATTAGAAAAATGGTTTATCTTACGACATTTCCTTAAACTTTCTTACAAGTATAATAACTCAGTTTAGTTGTCTATGGAAACAGATTGCTTTTTTATATTTAGCTATTTCTAATTATCAGACTTTAGATTTTAAATTTTATGGAATTTTGATTACAGACATATTTTACATCATTAAATAGTACAAATATTTCTGTAGCAGATAGAACAAACCTATTAAGTCCATCTACTTGTCATTAAAAATGTCCCATTTATTGTGTAAATAATAATATTCACTTAATTATAAATTGAATTATCGTATTGAAATTTATTAATATATTTGCCCTTCTAGTACTTAGTTATGTCTGCTTTAGACAAAAGATATTTGATGTTGAAATTCACAACGAGCTTTAGCATAAATAAATGTAAATGCCTTATAAATAAGTAGAATATTTACATGACGTCCATTGCTTTTATACTATACATGCTAAAGTTTTATTTTCAGTACACAAAATTTTTAAAGGTATTTTTTAAAACTGCCTTCGTAAAGTGATATATCTCCAAAGCTTTATTATTTTTTAATAATAAGTCAAATAAGTGCAACCTGAGTAAGAAAAAACTATGACGTTAATAAATATGTTAGAGCTTTTTTTCATCATTTTGCATATGACTTTAAGCTTCCTTTTAATTCAATTGAGTCTATAATCACTGTTCTCCCTAAATTTTCATTATCGAGGTACTTAAGCCTTTAATGATATGTGAATGTTTATATTTTTAAATATGATAAATATTTCTTTTTATCATTATTTAACTTTTATAAGAACTATGAAAGATTTTATGCCTACTTTAAATTTATTATTAATGTCACCCTGAATCTCAAACGTGTGATATTTAACTTCCTTTTCATGTTGTTTATCCTTTAATCATTACTTTACAAATATGCAGACAGTGTGAATCACTTCAAATCCCCAAATTTATTTTTTGCAAATATATTGATATTGCTGGTTCACTTTCAATCATTTTCACGTATCACATGAATACTTCATTTCCAGGAAGAAGCATATATTGTAAAAATACTCAGTCGTGACTAGTGGTTATGAGACTTTTCTGGTATGAATATAATTTGTCACACCAAAATATATAGATAACGGAAAAGTAATATGAGAATATGCGCAACCCGAGTCAATTTTTAGCCGAAATAAATGTATGTTTCTTCTGTGTGAAATTTCCGTTGACGGGATGGGACATTTTACTTGAGAAGGATGTGCATGATTTATTAGCTTTTATATATTTACGCCACTGAAACATCAAGAAAGAGGCTTTCGACAGAAATAGGATAGAGAGAAAATCCGGTTTCTTTTTACTGAAGCAGACTGATACTTCTCCGTGGGTATATTTTTGTAAATGGGAAAAAAAGAGAAAGATCTTCAGTAGGAAAAAGATAATGAATCTAATTCCAGAACTTTTATTTTTTATGTACTCACAACTGTTGAATGTATTGCATATGGAGATTTGTAAGGAATAAAAGTTTTTTTATTGCCATTTAGGAAGCTTAATTTAGCAAGAGGGAATATAAAATTTGTATGCTGAGAAAAAGTGTTATATTTTAGCATTGTTTATAAACTTTAAGAGTTCTTATACTTGATTCTACGAGTTTTGCATTACCTCGTTCAAAATAAGATTTAAAACTTTTATACGTGCCTCGTTATGCATTGCAAAACTTCTGCAACTACTGGAGAGATTCAATTTTGGAAAGAAGTTTCCTTGTCTTCATCAGCTAATGGTAAGAAAGAGATACAACATTTGACCTCAATATTTTACTCCGTTCTTTCCAAAACATTCGTGTTTTACAGATTCACACACATCTCTTGGGAATAAAAGAATTCTTTCTACCAGAATATTAAACATCACGAACAGTGAAATTACTCTTCCACAGTAAAAAAAAAACCTCCTCATGATAAAAATTTGACTTCGTAACAGTATTTTTTCTGGAATACTTCAAATTTTCCCGCAAACCATTTCACATAAAGCATTTCAATATTACTAAAATGCTTCTACTGAAATAGAATTCTTTGCTCTGCTGTTTTGTTCAGTAAATAAAATAAAAGGCTTTACTTCCTTAACCTTTAATTTTATATTGATTAAAAGATGAAAATGGAATCAAGGAATGAAAATACTTCCAGATTTAACAGTAGATTACGAATCAGAAATCTTGATACTATAATGCATTATATTTCATCTTCTGTTAATAATTTATTTTTCGTTAGGTTTGCTACGGCTTCCACTCTCTATCTCTTTTCTCTGCAGCAGCAAAAGCTTTCTTACTGGACGAGAAAAGAGGATATTGCTGATTTTGAGATTATTGAGTATAATGCACGTGAAGATCGAAATAGACGACCGATTTAAATCTTTTCAGCCAGGAGAATTAGAGTTAAGGAAGTTTTAGGACGATGAATTAACTACCCTTTTCTAAAATAATGGTAACTCGTTCGGTGACTCTTATCTTGTAAGATAAATAGAGAGAAACGTAGTGTTGCGTGCTTTAGTCAAATATATTTCATTACTTTTCTGAATCTAATAATAGGTTTA
>CM063502.1:100311843-100336843 GCA_032207245.1 Pardosa pseudoannulata
TCTATCTTCTTCACATGAGTGACATTAAAGACTCAAATCCTCTTTAGAATTTAGAAACAGATTGATTCAAGTGTATAAAATGTCATATAGGGGATTTTAAAACCCTCTTACCCACCATCTTCACACACATACATGATAAAAAATTAACAGTAAGCAAGTATATAAAATTAGTCGACTGGCTATTGTTGAATTATTTTCAGGAAGGAAGTTTGTATTTTTTATATTACTCTGTTTCCATGCTGAAACTAAACAGGAAACCATTTATCTGGGGGAAAATGAATGTATTTCAGTGAAATTAAGAGTTTATTTGCCGCTAACAAAATGTGATAAAGAACGCTTCATATTCGAAGAAAATCATCGAAGAAAATTAGATATCGATAATATCAGTTTATTCATCAGGAGTTTTCTTTAAGGATTTAACAATTTTATCTCAACACAAAGCTTAAATATATACTTTTTGATTTGTGTAATGATTATTATAATAAACATTATTTAAGGAGAAAATTAAAAACTTTTGATTTTGCTATTATATAAACAATACGAAACTTAAAAATTTACATATTGCTTCAAATATATTAAAAGTTATAAATTTTATTTAAATACAAGAGGATTAAAGATAAATCTAGCAAATACATTTCAGGCTTAAGAGATTAAAAATGTTGTTCTTAAAAGATGTTTCATTAATTAAGATGAAGATAAATGAAAAAAAATAAGGAAATAATAATTTTTACTGCTCTTATCAGTGATTATCAATATTTATCTTTTTCCATGTATGGTTTGGAGAAACATTCTGTGGTATTACGAATTAAAAGAAGTACATTTTATTTGCAGGTTGATCTCTTATTTTTAATCTTCCTGTATAAAAAAAATTGTTGAGTGAATTTGTTTTATCATTGATATAAGAATACCATGTAGAAACATTTTATAAATTTTACATTAACTATTTCATTGATAGCAAGATATTTAAATGAATTAAAATTATAATATTTTAAAGAAAAGATTATTAAATTTAGTTGACAATGCAAGTAGGATTTTAGCACAAATGATGTACTTTTTAACGGACTAAATACTTTTTGCTAATTTTTGAAACTAATGCTGTAAAAAAAAAGATAATTGTTGTAACTTTTAACTCCTTGCCGGTGGAATATATTTGAAAAAAAACGTGAAAAACATGAAATTTTTATCTCTTTAATATTGTTCATTATTTTCGTCAAAATCATAAAAGTAGATTTAAAAAAAAACATTTAAACGAAATAACTGTTCTCTTCAATATTTTCACATACATGAGAAATGCTAATGGGTTGAAAGAATTGTTGTTCAAATGCAAGTGAAATAAATCTAATGACATAATTTTCTGGAGAAATATGATAAACTAATACAGTTATATCATTATCTATATCAACTGTCATGAATTCCATGTCCCTCAGATTCCTTTGAATTTCTTAAATCCCTTAAAATATTCGAGAAATACCACAAATGACGCTAAACTACCAAACTTTTCGCGAGCTGATATCTGTTTTGAGAAATTGTCAAATTAAATATTATGCGTTGGAAGAACCGATTTAGGGCTTTACGGAATTGAAATACCGTTTTTCACTTGCCCGAACTCTGGCCGAGATTTCCTAAATTGGCGCAATTGCGTTTCCCGAACTCAATTTAAGACGCCCGAACGTTCGGGCGTCACAGGCAGGGGGTTAAAAACGTTTTTGAAGCATTTAATGTATATAGTTATGTATTTGATATAAATATATACGAATGAATAAATATTGCATAACTTTAATTTATTTTAGAGTTAAAAAGTTTTGTTAGGTTTAGATTTGGAGCACTTCGGACTTTAGCACACAAACATAGGGCTGGGACGTACTTCTTAAATTTATTTTGAGTGGATACAACATTCATGCCATGACTCGGAATTGAACCCACTGCTTCTAACTCCGAAAGGCACTTAACTAGTTATACGCCTATCACTCATTATTTCATATATATTATAGAAGATAAATGACAACTTGCCTTTAAGCACACTGAAAGTAAACAATTTATGCGACTTTACCTCCAATCTTGTAGAAACGACATATTAAATAATAGTGAATTTGTATTGTCTTTCCAATTTAACAAACTTTAGCTATTAGATAGTGGAATAAGATATTTAATGTAGCATTAATATAAATCTGGGAAATTATTTTTTAATTAGTGAAATATGATAATTAGGTTATATGTACCCCTAAACACTGTGTAAAAACATTAAAACATTTTAGAGCTTGTACTAACCAAATCTTTTATGTAACGTTCCAAAACATTTCTATGTATCACGCTTCATTTAATCTTTTTAATATATTCTGTGTCCACTAGTACATCATAAACTCTGAACTAATTGCTAAAATTTACGTATTGTTCTCATATAGGTCCCAGCAAGTGGAATTTCATTTCATAATGGGTTGTGTTGGGTTTTGGAGCGCTACGCTCTAGCACACGAGGGCTAATGAGACCGGGACCTACTGCTTAAGGCTGATTCCAAAAGTCTACAAAGATCTATGCCATAGTGGGAATCTAACCCATGAACTCCGGTACCGACGATCAGCGTCCTAACCAATCAGCGTTCGACCATTTCATAATGTGTGTAACACAAGATAAATTTTAAATGCGATAATATCCCAGTTTTTGTTTTATTATTTTTTTTTAAATTTTAAAAATACATCTCATAGTTCGGTGACTGGGTTTATATCATAGTAATAGGAATAGAGTGAATAGTGTGCAACACTATAGCTTTTAAAATATCCTGTCTGTGAGTTAATTCTCTTAAAAATTTTCTTTTAATGCATGTAGAGATTAAATCTATTATATGATTACAATAACTAACATGTTTAGTCCTAAATTAAAAAAAAAGTTTATAATTAATTATAAATATATTAAATATTTGCAGTGGGAAAATGTCATCCATATCATTTAATCTACAAGTTTCGAGCTTTAACTTGGAAGAACTCCTGTTATCAAGAAAGGATCACCTACAGTATAACGATCTATTTCTTTTGCGTAATTTCCTCGATAAATAAAACACAGAATTGTGTTCCATATCAGAATAATACGCTCTGTCTAGATATCGCAGTATATAAACCTGGATGTTAACCAATTTGCTTGCTTGAATCATTACTCTTTAGTAAAAAATCAGATAAATGATAATATTCTCACTCTGGTCTACTAAACAAAGTTCCCCTTTTTCTTCCTTTCAGTTCTTAAAGAGGGATAATAAAACAGAGTTTGTAAAAGGAGTGAACTTTTATTGTTTTCTCGCACACGAGGAAAAAATTATTACTCTCATAAAAGCAGTGCGATTTATCTGTTTAGAAGTGTTTTTATTTTAGAAACTGAAATATTTACTTTTAATGTGGCAATTTGTTTGGCCGTTTTTTCATCAACATTTATCCCTAAATTCAAACATTAGTCTCAGGAAATGGCACTCATTTCTTAAATGAGAAGGGGGGAAATGGGAACACTCTGATTAAATGTTGCTGCAATAGGGATTTTAAATGCGGAATTGCTTCGATTTCTTTTCCCTGTAATAAATAATAACCGAACTTTATTTGTATTTTGTGTTAAAAGTAAACAGTTTCGAAACTATTATTTGTTTTAAGTATCATATTTATATACTTTATCTTAAAGCACGGGAAATTACGTCAATTGAAAGTCCATTGATAGAGTCCTTATAGTATAAGAAAGGCTTAAGTGATGAGAAAAAAATTACAAAACGTTTTGTTAAAATCATTTATGTTCTTGAAATTAAAAGAATCTTAATGTAAATGCGTAAAATGTATGCATTTAAATATAGCTAAAATGTATGCATAAAAATTACAGTTATGTATTTTAACCAATTAAATTGACTACTTTTGTGCCGAAATGCAATCAGTATGACCTGTATTTAGAACTATTTTAGTCATCTAATTATTATCATTTATACTACCTTCAAAGACTAATGATAGTTATGCGTAGTTGTACTTAGTGTATAGTATAGAAATAAACTGTTTTCAATTCTAACTCTATTAATTCTAACTCTATTAGCAGGGTGCAAATCAGACAGTATGGGACCCTGCTCAAATGTGAATTCACCCACTAAAAGGGCTAACATAACCTTTAAGAGGTTTCATAGCTTCTAAAATAGTCTTTGGATAGGCTGAAAAATAAGTGTCATACATTAAGAAAGTGCTACTGAGGACACTCCTTCTGTAAAATGATTTTTAACAACTTTCCAGATCCGGAACAATTTTATTCAGTAACAATGATGCATATCATTCCCCGATGACCGAGTACGTTACTGACCTCGGTGAATAAACAGGAACTTGAAACTCTAATATTTTAGTTCCTACATTCGGTATTTCTAGGTATTTACCGAATAATCCGAATGAAAGTGTGCTTCGTCTGTCCAGAGAATATTCCAAGTCAATTCCACATTAACCTCAAAGCTAACAAGAAACTCAAGTGAGAATCGGTGTCGAGCAGGGTTGGAAAAAAATCATGATTTAAAAAAAAAATAAAAAAAAAATCAGATTTACTTGATTTAAATCAGATTTATTTGATTTTTTTCTGAATTCTAATTTTAATTATTGTTGTGTTTTTATATTTTTTGCAATATACATAGAATAGTTTGTTATAAGTAACAACTTATCTATTTAGTATATTCTACACACTGATTACCTAAAATTAAATACATAAATTTTAATCTAAATACATTTCATTATTTTGTAATTGGATGGTGCAAACTAAATACGATGTAAATTTAAAGAACAAATTAAATATTCATTTAATGCAAACTCTTTATTAAAAAACAAAAAATTCACAATTATTTCAATACTTTTTAAGCAACGAATTATGGATTTAACTGTTTCAATAAAAACACTAGTTTCGATGTCGTATCCACTCCTAATTGGTTACGAAGGTTAGAATGAACAATACCAAAAGAAGAAAACTGTCTTTCCATTCCAGCAGATAATGTGACGGCTGTTGTTATTTGGTAGACAAACTGGATTTCGACCCATTACATAAAATGAATTTCACTAGTCATAACTAGTCGTACCTACCTCTAATACATACTTTCTGATAACAACCCCTAAATTCTTAGAAAACATGCTATCTATTTACACTTATTTACTTATTGGTATTTCTGTGCTGACTGATTCCCAATTCTCCTGTCTTTCGAATGTAAGTTTTAAGAGAAGTGAAAAAAAATTATTTAAATCATTGATTTAAAAAAAAATCAACTGATTTAAATCAAGATTTAAATCATGATTTAAATAACCTGATTTAAATCATGCCAACCTTGGTGTCGAGTATCGAAATCAGGTGTAAGTAACCTCTGCATAAACTGATGCTTGTACGTGTTATATCGGAAGATATTTCATATAACCTTCTGGACAGGTGAAAGTGGTTCATTCAATGCTTCTGCAACACGACGGATACTGAAATTAGTCTGTTCGTTGAAAACTTTCTCCTCCCCCACCTGAAGTGCAACTTTCTCTAATAGTTTCTACGAAAACAAGTTTCCTTCCCCCTTCTAAAACGAACATTTAAAGAACCAGATTCCTCAAATTTCACCACCATTAATTGAAGACCTTTAACAATTAAGGAACATTTCCGTATCCCCTTCAAACTCCAAAATTTTCGTAACGCTATTAGTGCTGAATTGTCCTTTGGTAAAACAATTTTGCTAACAAAGCTCGATCTGGTAAACGTAACAATTATTTTCTGACTATCAATAGAAGCAAGCACATTGTAAACAAAATCTCACTGAAAGTTTCAAGGCCGTATAACAGCTACTGATCTACATCAACAAAAATCAGTTTGCATATATTTTGTTTTTCCTCGTTTCTTCAAATCTGTTCTCTGAAAATAAGTTATTGAAAAGTTTCCAATCGACTTTGCAATCACTTTGAAGAATTTAAAAATTAATAAATATGAGTTATAGCGATAAGGTAACCTATGAATAAATAGGTAGTTAAATAATTTATTATATAAAAAGATAGTTAAGCAATAAGTCGAAAATGTGTAATTAATTAAAAATGTCCTCTAATGGAGCACAACATTTCATAACTTTCTGAACAATAGTTAGAATCAGTATATAATAGTTTCCACTATGGACAACTTTGTAGAATAGGATACATCACCTTTAATCAACTTTAAATGGTAGATTTTTCTTTTTTTTTGCCATATTATATATTTTTTAATTATTAACGTAAATGCACTTCTTAATTTGTTCTCTATTTTTATTTCTTTAGTTTTACTGAATTTACTTTGCTTCTAAATATTAATATTTTATATAAAGTGGAAAATGAGAGCTTGTTTAAAAAAATTTAAAATTTTTCTGTCATAATATGCGCAGACATACAACAGAACATATTGAGTTTTATTAATTAGTTTTCCTTTTTCCATAAACAATAATTACTAGATACAACTCCCATAAAAATTTTAAAAGGGTATCAAAAATATTACACCAGGCGATTGAATTATTAAAAAAGCTAAAATAATGTTAAAAAAATTCCATTTCAAACACTATAAATATTAAATGATTTGAAAGCAATATATAAGTTTTATCGTAGGACTATAATGCATTTACTGTGAAAATTTGAAATGAAGAATTTCTTTTTTATTTCCAGTGCACTCAAACTAAAAAAAATATTTTCAGTAAAATGCCTTTAAACTTTTATAGTTTTTAAATCTGTGATTTTAAATGAAAAGATTGTATACTTTTACATGTTCTAATTCAAATATTTCAACAGATTTTGTTTTAGACGCTGAAAAATGTCCAGAAAATTTCAAAATGTAAAAATCAAATAATAAAAATTGAATTTTTGAAGTTTTAAGGTGTTACGTCCTTCTCATTTTGAATAACCTGATTATATGTTTTGATATACCATTAGTGTTTAATACTTCTCAATGTTTTAAAGAATGTATGATACGATAAAGACAAGTGTGACGCCGCTACACCACATTGGCTTCACAAAGAGGTTTTCTTAAAGCCCAGGGCAGGGTGACACTCTGTCTGGGTTTTTGACACTACACCACAAAGGGTTGTCACTTCGACCACTCCTTGAGATGTCCAAGGTGAATCGGACGGACGAACGGGACAACGAAAAGTCAGACAGTGAGGCGCCACCGAAGCAGCCAATCAGAGGCTACCAGGACAGTGACGCAGAAAGAAAAAGCCAATGGGAAGAAGCTAAAGGTGACTTTAGGTGGCGCGAGTTTTTAGCCAGAAAGTCTCCAGAAAAAGAGAACGATCAGAGGTTCAATTACGGTCGTTGGTTTTTTTGGATAGTTTTAACCCCAGCTTTTTTTAGGACTCAAGGAGGCCCAGTTGTACACCTGTACAACGGTATCTGTCGGCACCTGTCCTCAGATTGTTTTTTTTTTAGATTCGTCTTGAACCTGGGATTTTTAGTTCCACACCAGCCCGCCTGAGCTCTGTGATTTCCATTTGGAAAATTTGTACATATTCCATTTTAATCAAGAATAAACGTTGTTATAGTTTCTGAGCTGTAACGTGTCATAACCACTTCGGCACCCACACGCTATCCTGTGACGTGACAACAAGATTCAACTTTTGCAAAATCAGTATGTAATTTGATTTAAAAAGAATATACTGAAAACTGATAAACAATTAATGGAGGAAATTTATGAAAAAAATATTTACTATTACTATTCACAATAATGATTAATTTTGAATATTGGTAATTTATTTTAAAGCAATCTTTATACAAACTTCTGTAAAGCATATCAATATTACAAAAAACTTTTTGATAAAAGAATTTTAAAAACAGATTTATATATAAAAAAAAGTTAGATGTAGAATTATAATGTAACAATTAGTCACTCAAATTAACCTAACTGTTTGATTCCAGGGTTAATACTTATTTCTTCTATAGGTAAAACAACTCAATAAAAATAGATTAGGCATATTTATTGAAAATAATTTAAATTTGATAGAGCGTGTTTTAAGATATACTTTTAAATCCATCTCTATTAGTTTCTGTATATTTTATTATACCTAATTAAGTGAGATAACTTCCTAATTATAAGAGTAAAAACAGTATTTGAGTATCTCTCAAATGTTTGTATAATTTTATCAAGTATTCAAAAAAGTATAATTAATCAAAAGTGACACAATTTTAGCATGATAGAAAACTTTTTTATACGGTGTGAGTCCTTTAAAATATTCAAATACAGCTCTAAATGTTAGATGTGTTTTCTCCTTTTATCACATTCCTAATACAAGTAACACAATAGCCTGTTAATCAGTATACTGAATACAACTGAAACTTCGTGATTATTTAACTTAGTTTTTCAATTATAAGAAATTTTGAAAGTATGAAATTTTAAGTGTATTCAGTATGCTGTATAATAATCATACTTATCAATTCATTAAATAATATTATTAAGCGTATTGCAAGTTTAAAAAAAATAACAATTTTTATGAATAATCTGTCTACCATATTTCAGACGGTCCTTTGTGCTGAACATTTATTGATGAATATATTACATCTAAAATATTATGAACAGGTAACGTGAAATATATACCTAATTTAAAACCCTTTTTATATAAAACAGTACATTCTTTAATAATAACCGGCTGCATTTTGAACATCCTATGATGTAATTTATAAAAAAAAAGTTCATGGTGACAGATTTATATGGTATCACAAGCAAAGAAAGTGCTTTAAAGTGAAGCTTTATAAAAGATGTAGATATCTATCGGGATTTCACTCGATGTTTTTAAGAATTTCCAAATGAAAAAAATTATAAGTAATTTCAGATTTTAAGCAATCTGGTAGGCTGATCATATGAATATCATATCTCTAAATGTAAACGCCATTTCGAGAAAACACAAAAATAATACAAACCAGTTTTTACCTGTCCCTAGAATGGGACGCTAGGCATTAAGGGGATAAAAAAAAAGCTTGGAATGTAATAATGTTGATAAGAAACAAATATGAATGAAGTATGTTTTACATATAAAGAGTTAGTAGTTATTAATTTTAGTCACTTAATTAGACAAATATGTAATAGCATAAAGACTTGTCTTCTCTTTATTCTCCCTGAAAATAATTTCAACGGTCAAATGAAAATGTGAAATACACATGTTATATACATTTTATATAGTAATAAACCATTATCTATTTTATACATATTAATAAATAATAAAAATAATTTAGTTATTTTCTTTATTTAAAGATATGCTCTACGTAACTCTAAAAATACGAAGATAGTTATAAGACTATTGATTAGGGAAAAAAACTTACATGTTATATTAAGAAGAAATAATGTTTTAGATAATTATTTTAATTTTATATAAACTATGTATTGATTTTTAAATGTTGAAAAGAAAATTGGATAAATATATTACATAACTTGATAAAAATAAAGTTTACTTACTGTGATAGTAAAAATAATCAAGGTGGTGCATGTAGAAGTATTATAATATTAACAAGATTAGAATTGAGGATTCAATAGAATAAGAACGAGTATGAATTCGTTAATCGTGGAAATACTCATCATGTTAATGAAAATTTTATTTTCCTAACTTACACTTAAACTGACTCCTTTAGCACCAAATAGATTAAAGTCCTGAGATAAAAGTTATTCCATCATTTATTTCCCAGAAATTTAAAGGCAGTAATTAAAGGTATCTTCTAAGAAACCACTTTAAAATATTCCACCGTGAAAAATATTACTTTCGCATGCATTACTCTCAATTTGGTAATAAGTGCATATCTAGCTCTCATTAAATTTAATTCAAAAACCTAGTTTCTTCCATAAATTTAGGAGGCTTAGTTATTCTATACAAAATTTTAATTTACCAAGAATATTTAGCTTTTTACAACTGAAAAAAAGTCTGCTGTGATATATGAACATTATTTCTTCTGGCAGATATTATTTAAGTTCTATAGCAGAAATTAAGATAATGATTTGGGCTGAAAATTGTTATAAGGAGGTTGTTATGCTATAAACATATTTTTAATGATCAAATATCATAGTGAAGGCAGCAACCATTTTGTTTATTTTTAAATATAATTCAATTTTAAAGTAGTTTTATTGGACAGAAAAATATTTTTAAAAGTATTTTATTTGTCCTTTAATTGAAGTAAATAGATTACTTTGAGGATATATTTTTAATACTTGTACTATTAATCAGTTTATAACTTCAATATTGTCAGGGAATTTCAATAAATTAGAGTTTTTATACAATTGAGAAACTATTTCTATTTAAGGGCTTCACAGATAAGTAAATTTTTGTTCTTTTTTAGCCAAATAAGTGATTTGAGTTAATATAATCAAGAAAAATAATTTTTCATAAAAAATTATTGTAGCGGGATTAATGTTTAATTAATGAAAATGTTTTAATAAGTTTCACATATTTCTCTTGCGAAGATATTTGAAGCTTATTGTGTTGCATTACTAATCACCGTAACATAAATAGAATGGGGGTATCTAAAAGCAACCTCAGTAATGTTGAAGCACCTCTCACGAGCTTCAACACTATTCAATGGTAGAGAGATCATAGTTTGTAATACTCATGATCAATCCCGTAGAATCAAGAAGCATTGGGAAGAATGTCTGGGATACAATAATAACTTTATTTAAATTTTTAAGCCACTTTTCTTTCTCCGGGAGAAACGAACGTAAAGAAAAACATTATTAGGAAATTTGAGTAGTGTTGGAGAAAACTGGACTGACCTCTTATAACTGACAAATTTAAGTAACATTTGGCTGAAACTTTTGCTAGTGGGTCTTTTAGTTATTTCTGAATCAACTTTGTTATATTATGAGGAGGATAACCAGAATTGTGGCGTTTTGAGAATTGTTATACAATTAAGAAGCTATTTCTATTAAAGGGCTTCACAGATTTGTAATTTTTTTTTTAGCCAGATAAGTGATTTGAGTTAGTATAATGAAGAAAACTAAATTTTCATAAAAATTTTATGACTAATTTTGCTCAAAATGTTTTAATAAGTTTTACATATTTCTCTGGCTTGAAGATATTAGAAGCTTATTATGTTTTAACACTCATTACGGTAGCATAAATAGAATAGGGTATCCAAAAGCAACCTCAGTAGTATTGAATCTCCTCTCACGAGCTTCATCACTATTCAAAGGTAGAAAGGTAGTTGTTTGTAATACTAATGATGAGTATTCACAATCCCGTAGAATCAAGAAGCATCGGGAAGAATGTCTGGGATACAATAATAACTTTATTTAAATTTTTAAGCCCCTTTTCTTTCTCCGGGAGAAACGAACGTAAAGAAAAACATTATTAGGAAATTTGAGTACTGTTGGAGAAAACTGGACACACCTCTTATAATTGGCAAATTTAAGAAATATTTGGCTGAAACTTTTCCTAGAGGGTCTTTTCGTTATTTCTGAATCATCTCTGTTAGAATGTGAGGAGGATAACCAGAATTGTGACGTTTTCAGAATCGTTATACAATTAAGAAACTATTTCTGTTAAAGGGCTTCACAGATATGTAAATTTTTGTTTTTTTTTTAGTCAGATAAGTGATTTGAGTTAGTATAATAAAAAAAACTAAATTTTCATAAAAATTTTATTGTAGTGGGAAAAAGTTTGCTCACAACGTTTTAATAAGTTTTACATATTTCTCTTGCTTGAAGATATTTGAAGCTTATTATGTTTCAACACTCATTACGGTAACATAAATACAATGGGGTATCCTAAAGCCACCTCAGTAGTGTTGAAACTCCTTTCACGAGCTTCAACACTATTCAAATTTTGAGAGGTCTTTGTTTGTAATACTCATGCTAGGTCTCCATGATCCCGTAGAATCAAGAACATCGGAAAGAATGTCTAAGATACAATAATAACTTTGTTTAAATTTTTAAGGCACTTTTCTTTCTCCGGGGGAAACGAACGTAAAGAAAAACATTATTAGAAAATTTGAATACTGTTGGGGAAAACTTGACAAACCTCTTAAAATTGGCAAATTTAAATAACATTTGGCTGGAACTTTTGTTGTGGGTCTTTTAGTTATTTCTGAATCATCTTTGTTAGAATGTGAGGAGGATAAACCAGAATTGTGGCGTTTTGCAAAATCGTTCCTGTGCAATAACAACGCTTCTCTTTACATTGCCTGTTCTTCGCTATTTGGATCCTCAAAAGGGCACTCTATTCCCTACGGACCTCATTCTTTCATCTTGTCTCCCATAGACTTCCAGTTGTTAAAGAAAATAAAAAGAATCCTGAAAGATAAGCGATTTTAAGATGTGGAAGAGTCAAAGAAAATCTGCAGGCGGCATTATAAAGGTTCTTAATAAGAGAGGAAAAATAGAATTAAGTGGTGATTAGAAAGAATATCTCTCAAGAGTTAAAGAGATGTTGTTTCCAGTGGAAAAGAAAATCTCATAAATGCAGAGTATGAAATAAAGAGCTTTGAAGACATTGATATATATACTTCAGAAACTCAATACTTTAAATAAAATATCGTAATTGTACAACAACTAAAGCTTAAATCTGAAAATTCTTACATTCATACTTTTATTTATACTCTTTAAATATATTTTATTATTATTTTTTCTGAAAACTTGTATTTTTATTACATGAAACGTTTATATCAATATTCTTGATATCATTATATAATAATCAAAACAGCTGATAAAATCCCTATTATTTTATATTTCCAAACCTTATTTTAAACATAATTTTGCATATGCGAAAGAATTATCTGATTCTGAAATGTATTACTTTAAATTTCTTTTTCGATTTCAAGGAGAATATTGTCAAAATATTTATTAGATACTTGTTACAAGATTAAAAAGGAATGAGATAAATGAGGAGAGTCAAATCATATAATTTACTTCCATTTATTTCTGTTGTGCATTACCTAAAATTTCACCTGCAAACAATCTTCCAACAAATAACAGCCAAACAATATATAGATTCATTTGCTTTAGCCTCGGGGTGAGCTGATACACGCTGCGCTGTTTAAACAAGATCAAACAGAATAATTCAAACAGCAATATCCCTCTGGATTCCTACCGCAAAAATTAAGAAAGTTTTATTTTATGTTACTCATGAGGTGATTTACTTCTACCACAGAATAATTTTATCTAACTTAGGGTTCTAACAGATAGGCGATGTTGCAGCAATTTTGACATTAATTACTAAGAAAAGATTTAGTGTTTTATTTACATTTTCTAAAGAAAATTAACTTTTGTATTTGTTTTCGAAAGGGATTATAAAATATGAAATATATAGTTGGGTACAAGGTATATTTATGTATGTGTGTTTGAGCTTAAAATTTTTAGAAAATTATTTTCAAAAATTTTCAGAGGGTCTAAATATTAATATGTGCAGCAAAATTTCTTCCGGTGAGCTTATTTTTATCCCAACTAATTCTTAAGAAATTTATCATTATTTCTAACTTTATTAGTAAATACTGTATTTTTGATGGTGTGTGATTTGAAGTAAGGACACAACATATTTACCTATTACAATAGGATTCAGCGTCTTTATTTTTAGACAAAAAATACACCAACTATGCAAAATATGAAAAAAGAAATAAAACAGCTAAATAATCCAATAAATATTTATGTTATTAATAGTTGTATATAGCTTTAGCTGTGTATGTAGCTTTAGCTTTTTGAAGACAATTTTTAGAAAATTGTTTTCAAAAATTTTCAAACGGTCTAAAAATTAATATCTGAGGTAGAATTTCTTGCGTAGAGCTTATTTTCATCCCAAGTAATTCTTAAGAAATTTGTCTTTATTTCTATATTTTTTAGTAAATGCTGTATTTTTAATGGTGTGTGATTTGGAGTAAGGACACAACATATTTACCTATTAAAATAGGATTAAGCATCTTTAATTTTAGATGAAAAATATACCAACTATGCAAAATATGAAAGAAGAATTAAAACAGCTAAATAAGTAAAGCTAAATTTTCTATTAAGCTAAATAATTAACTTAATAGAAAATTATCTTCAAAAATTTTCAGAGGGTCTAAAAATTAATATCTGCAGTAAAATTTCTTCCGATGAGCTTATTTTTATCCCAAGTAATTCTTAAGAAATTTGTCTTTATTTCTAAATTTTTTAGTAAATACTGTATTTTTAATGGTGTGTGATTTGGAGTAAGGACACAACATATTTACCTATTAATATAGGATTCAGCATTTTTTTTTAGATAAAAAATATACCAACTATGCAAAATATGAAAAAAAAAATAAAACAGCTAAATAATCCAATAAATATTTGTGTTATTAATAGTTGTATATAGCTTTAGCTGTGTATGTAGTCTTAGCTTTTTGAAGACAATTTTTAGAAAATTGTTTTCAAAAATTTTCAGAGGGTCTAAAATTTAATATCTGCAGTAGAATTTCTTCCGATGAGCTTATTTTTATCCCAAGTAATTCTTAAGAAATTTGTCATTATTTCTAACTTTTTTAGTAAATACTGTATTTTTAATGGTGTGTGATTTGGAGTAAGGACACAACATATTTACCTATTAAAATAGGATTAAGCATCTTTATTTTTAGATAAAAAATATACCAACTATGCAAAATATGAAAAAAATAAAACAGCTAATTAATCCAATAAATATTTGTGTTATTAATAGTTGTATATAGCTTTAGCTGTGTATGTAGTTTTAGCTTTTTGAAGACAATTCTTAGAAAATTGTTTTCAAAAATTTTCAGAGGGTCTAAAATTTAATATCTGCAGTAGAATTTCTTCCGATGAGCTTATTTTTATCCCAAGTAATTCTTAAGAAATTTGTCATTATTTCTAACTTTTTTAGTAAATACTGTATTTTTAATGGTGTGTGATTTGGAGTAAGGACACAACATATTTACCTATTAAAATAGGATTAAGCATCTTTAATGTTAGATGAAAAATATACCAACTATGCAAAATATGAAAGAAGAATTAAAACAGCTAAATAAGTAAAGCTAAATTTTCTATTAAGCTAAATAATTAACTTAATAGAAAATTATCTTCAAAAATTTTCAGAGGGTCTAAAAATTAATATCTGCAGTAAAATTTCTTCCGATGAGCTTATTTTTATCCCAAGTAATTCTTAAGAAATTTGTCTTTATTTCTAAATTTTTTAGTAAATACTGTATTTTTAATGGTGTATGATTTGGAGTAAGAACACAACATATTTACCTATTAATATAGGATTCAGCATTTTTTTTAGATAAAAAATATACCAACTATGCAAAATATGAAAAAAAAAATAAAACAGCTAAATAATCCAATAAATATTTGTGTTATTAATAGTTGTATATAGCTTTAGCTGTGTATGTAGTCTTAGATTTTTGAAGACAATTTTTAGAAAATTGTTTTCAAAAATTTTCAGAGGGTCTAAAATTTAATATCTGCAGTAGAATTTCTTCCGATGAGCTTATTTTTATCCCAAGTAATTCTTAAGAAATTTGTCATTATTTCTAACTTTTTTAGTAAATACTGTATTTTTAATGGTGTGTGATTTGGAGTTAGGACACAACATATTTACCTATTAAAATAGGATTCAGCATCTTTATTTTTATATAAAAAATATACCAACTATGCAAAATATGAAAATAAAATAAAACAGCTAAATAATCCAATAAATATTTGTGTTATTAATAGTTGTATATAGCTTTAGCTGTGCATGTAGTTTTAGCTTTTTGAAGACAATTCTTAGAAAATTGTTTTCAAAAATTTTCAGAGGGTCTAAAAATTAATATCTGCAGTAGAATTTCTTCCGATGAGCTTATTTTCATCCCAAGTAATTCTTAAGAAATTTGTCTTTATTTCTAACTTTTTTAGTAAGTACTGTATTTTTGATGGTGTGTCATTTGGAAAAGAACACAACATATTTACATATTAAAATAGGATTAACAATTTTTATTTTTAGATAAAAAATATACCAACTATGCAAAATATTAAAGAAGAAATAAAACAGCTAAATAATCCAATAATTATTTGTGTTATAAATATTTGTATATAGCTTTATTACCCAAAGTTACAAGTTTTGTCTAATTTTCTGTAACCACACACCTAAAATAAAGTCTTAAAAATATATGTCTATTATTAGAGCATTATCTGATTGATGTTGGAGTGGAATTCTAAAAAATTAACTCTGTTGATAACAAATAGATTATCCCTTTGGAATATGTGTTAGAATAATGACCAATGTTCCCAGAGGAAATTTAACAAAAACATTAATATATGTATATGTTGAAAAAACTGTTTTAATTTGTAAGGGATCTAAAGGAAAAAAGAAAATACTATACTGCTCCCTGTTTAACTGCACATAGTAAAAGTAATTCAAAAAGAAAAGAAAGTAAATGTAGAAATTCTTAAACTATCTATTATATGCATTTTTAGTTTTACAATATAAATTGATAAATTGTAATTTAGCATGGCATGTGTGAAAGAAGGAAATTTCTTTTTATAATATAAAGACTGAGTTATATATAAAACCTTATAATATTAAAATATTAGTGAGTAAAGTAGAATATTTACAATTAAAAATTTAATTTAAAAATATAATTTTAAGAGAAAAATCCACACTTTATTCTACAGGAAAATAAATGTTATTATAAGATATAATTAGACTACACTTTATAATAATACATAAAAAGTAAAATGTTAAATTCTATAAAAACAGTTAATGTGTGATTGACTAATACAAAAATATAAATAATATTAAACTTTTTCTTAGAATAATTAATATACTTATCATTACTTTAACAAATATTTCTCAGTAAATTGACAAATAGTTTCATTATGAATAAAATTAAACGATAAGTAATTGAAATAAAATTAATTATGTAAGAGGATATTTTGTCTAAATATTCATGTAAGCTTAAGAAGTCATATAATATGCATTACTTATCTAAATATATTTTCATAGCATATCAAATATATAATATTTAATTAATTAAAAGCATAAATCTCAGAAAATACTTATATATTTCCAGTACAATTTTATGAACAGATAAACATTGTAAAATTTCTAACTGCTTTTAACTTAAAGATTTCTATGTACAGTAAAGAAACAGTCATTTATATGACTGTATTCATATGAAAAATTCTATTGCAATCTATAAGTATACGTATATAGGTATATATATGTATATATATATATATATATATATATATATATATATATATATATGTATATATGTATATATATATATATATATATATATATATATATATATATATATATATATATATATATGTGTGTGTGTGTGTGTGTGTGTGTGTGTGTAAGGAAAATTCTCAGGGGTTTTCAAATCTGAAGTCAAGGACTAAAAATTTCCTCGTCCTCTTGCATTCCCCTTTTTAACCCCTAACCTAAATTGACCACTAGGGCTACATTTTACGCCCACAGATAATTATAACTCTACATGCAGTGTTATAAATGGTCAGACCCTTTCTCTGAATGAGTAAACTGTAGCCCTAGTGGTCAATTTAGGTTAGGGTTAAAAAGGGGAATGCAAAAGGACGCTAGAAATTTTAGCCCTTAACTTCAGATTTGAAAATCCCTGAGAATTTTCCTTATATATATATATATATATATATATATATATATATATATATATATATATATATATATATATATATATATATATATATATATATATATATATATATATATATATATATATATATATATATATAACAAAAACAAATTAAAACCTATATCCGAGAAGAGATTCACGCTTAATATAGTAAGAATTAATTCAAATAACTGACTGAAGTTCATAAGTGTTTGACTCAGCAGTACATAGATAAATGATGATATATATTTATCATCTTAGCAATAAAACAATTTACAGAATATATTTGCTTGTCTTAAAAATACAACAACAAGCAAAATGCAATGAAGTGGGAATGACTCAAAACAACGTATTATATGAATTACATAGATACAAATTTATACTTAATTATAAAAGAATTTACATTATACTTATCAAATTATAAGAGAGATCCGATCAGAATTCCAGTATTAAACTGATTTAAAGTATTTGGAAAAGAATTATCCTCAAATCAATCATAGTACTGTAACCCTATACAAGATGCTCCACTGAACCATTGTTTAAACTACACAAACGTGAAGGACACCTTAAATTCCAGCTTGATGACTACAAATAGCACTTTAACCCTTAAAAACTTGATTATTATAAAAATTACTTTGTAGTCCACTGTCACTAGCTTTAGAATAGGTGGGGTATAAATCAGCACATCACACAGTGCTACGATTCGCCACTATACTTATACTTTATAGCAACTTTCTTCAAACCAATATCAATGTTTCATTAAAACTTAAATTAAAATTTACTGATATAATTTGAAATTTTATAAATAAAAAGTATTTTTGTATCATTTTTAATATTTTGTAATATTTTATTAAAATGTTCAACATTAGATGACTATTATTTTTTATGTAATCATGATATACTTTTACAGTTATTTTATTTATGCCAGGCACTTTCAGAAATTAAAATATTTCATATAATGTTTTTTTTTTTACTTTACAGTTTCTTGTACCATACAGGTTTCATTAAAAAAGCATAAAAAAGAAAAAAGAAAGGCACGGTCAGAGGTTTGTTTTAAAATTTATATTTCTTTAACAGCAGTAATATATAAGCTGCTCTTATTCTTCTTTAGATGTTTTCAAAAATAATATCGAACAAAACAAAAATTTCTAAAAAAAAATATAAGATATATATATGGAATACTTTTTCATTTCTTTAAATGACTGTTTTATGAAGCTCAAATAATTTATCATAGAAGCTAGGCTGTTCCCTTTAATAAATAATGAATTTAATCTCTTAAAAATGTATACTGATATCTGAAAAACATTTACAATTTCATGATAAATTGATGGAGTTTGAACTAAAATTTCTCTACAAAATGTTGGGAAAATAGACTCTTAAATATATGAAAAAAAAAGAAAAAATTCTAGAGGAAAATGAAATTTCATATATTTCAAATTATATAAAGTTTCATTAAATGTTTTTAATGTGTTTTCTTTTCGGTATTTTGGTGAAATGAATTAAAAATACCAGAATCAGTTTTACTTAATAATTTTATTTATGTCATTAATTATATCGTTTTTTCATTTTAATGCGTTCTTTACAAGGTATTACCAGTCCTCGTGGAATAGTTTTTATGCACCTAATCAATATACATTTAAAGCAGTATGACGCTTTTTACATAATGTAATAAATGAGAGAAAATTTTAATATAATAAATTTGTAAGGTTCGTCAAGGAAAAAAGTATATTATAATATTCCCTGGAATCCATGACTTGTCTGTATCTACTGTATGCAAGCTGAGTTTTCCATGCGGTATCATGATTGTCAATCATTGCTTTTGAATGTTTTTGTGTTAAAATTTACAGTTTCTTGTAACATACAGGTAGCTTCATTTTACAGTTAAAACAAACATACAAAAGAAAAAGGAAAGGTATGGACAGAGATTTATTTTAAAATTTGTATTTCTTTAATAGTAGTAATATATAAGCTGTTCTTATTCTTCTTTAGATGTTTTCAAAGATAATTTCGAAGAAAACATAAATTTCTAACAAAAATAAGATACATATCAGGAATACAATTTCATTTATTTAAATGACTGTTTTATGAAGCTCAAATAATTTATCATGGAAGCTAGGCTGTTCCCTTTAATAAATAATGAATTTAATCTCTTAAAAATGTATACTGATATCTGAAAAACATTTACAATTTCATGATAAATTGATGGAGTTAGAACTAAAATTTCTCTACAAAGGTTGGGAAAATAGATTCTTAAATATAAGAAAAAAAGAAAAAATTCTAGAGGAATATGAAATTTCATATATTTCAAATTATATAAAGTTTCATTAAATGTTTTAATGCGTTTTCTTTTCAGTATTTTGGTGAAATGAATTAAAAATACCAGAATCAGTTTTACTTAATAATTTTATTTTTTTCATGAATTATATCGTTTTTTCTTTTTAATGCGTTCTTTAGAAGGTATTTCCAGTCCTCGTGGAATAGTTTTATGCACCTAATCAATATGCATTTAAAGCAGTATGACGTTTTTACATAATGTAATAAATGAGAGAAAATTTTAATATAATAAATTTGTAAGGTTCGTCAAGGAAAAAAGTATATTATAATATTCCCTGGAATCCATGACTTGTCTGTATCTACTGTATGCAAGCTGAGTTTTCCATGCGGTATCATGATTGTCAATCATTGCTTTTGAATGTTTTTGTGTTAAAATTTACAGTTTCTTGTAACATACAGGTAGCTTCATTTTACAGTTAAAACAAACATACAAAAGAAAAAGGAAAGGTATGGACAGAGATTTATTTTAAAATTTGTATTTCTTTAATAGTAGTAATATATAAGCTGTTCTTATTCTTCTTTAGATGTTTTCAAAGATAATTTCGAAGAAAACATAAATTTCTAACAAAAATAAGATACATATCAGGAATACAATTTCATTTATTTAAATGACTGTTTTATGAAGCTCAAATAATTTATCATGGAAGCTAGGCTGTTCCCTTTAATAAATAATGAATTTAATCTCTTAAAAATGTATACTGATATCTGAAAAACATTTACAATTTCATGATAAATTGATGGAGTTAGAACTAAAATTTCTCTACTAAAGGTTGGGAAAATAGATTCTTAAATATAACAAAAAAAAAAAGATAAAATTCTAGAGGAATATGAAATTTCCTATATTTCAAAGTATATAAAGTTTCATTAAATGTTTTAATGCGTTTTCTTTCGGTATTTTGGTGAAATGAATTAAAAATACCAGAATCAGTTTTACTTAATAATTGTATTTCTTTCATTAATTATATCGTTTTTTCTTTTTAATGCGTTCTTTAGAAGGTATTTCCAGTCCTCGTGGAATAGTTTTTATACACCTAATCAATATACATTTAAAGCAGTATGACGTTTTTATATAATGTAATAAACGAAAGAAAAATTTTAATATAATAAATTTGTAAGGTTCATCAAGGAAAAAAAGTATACTATAATATTCCCTGACATCCATGACTTGTCTGTATCTACTGTATGCAAGCTGAGTTTTCCATGCGGTATCATGATTGTCAATCATTGCTTTTGAATGTTTTTGTGTTAAAATTTACAGTTTCTTGTAACATACAGGTAGCTTCATTTTACAGTTAAAACAAACATACAAAAGAAAAAGGAAAGGTATGGACAGAGATTTATTTTAAAATTTGTATTTCTTTAATAGTAGTAATATATAAGCTGTTCTTATTCTTCTTTAGATGTTTTCAAAGATAATTTCGAAGAAAACATAAATTTCTAACAAAAATAAGATACATATCAGGAATACAATTTCATTTATTTAAATGACTGTTTTATGAAGCTCAAATAATTTATCATGGAAGCTAGGCTGTTCCCTTTAATAAATAATGAATTTAATCTCTTAAAAATGTATACTGATATCTGAAAAACATTTACAATTTCATGATAAATTGATGGAGTTAGAACTAAAATTTCTCTACAAAATGTTGGGAAAATAGACTCTTAAATATATGAAAAAAAAAGAAAAAATTCTAGAGGAATATGAAATTTCATATATTTCAAATTATATAAAGTTTCATTAAATGTTTTAATGCGTTTTCTTTTCAGTATTTTGGTGAAATGAATTAAAAATACCAGAATCAGTTTTACTTAATAATTTTATTTTTTTCATGAATTATATCGTTTTTTCTTTTTAATGCGTTCTTTAGAAGGTATTTCCAGTCCTCGTGGAATAGTTTTATGCACCTAATCAATATGCATTTAAAGCAGTATGACGTTTTTACATAATGTAATAAATGAGAGAAAATTTTAATATAATAAATTTGTAAGGTTCGTCAAGGAAAAAAGTATATTATAATATTCCCTGGAATCCATGACTTGTCTGTATCTACTGTATGCAAGCCGCGTTTTCCAAACGGAATCATGATTTTTAATCATTGCTTTTAAAAAGTAACAGTTTTAGATATTTATAATAGCCTCTTCCGAACAGTACTTAATTGATTAATTCATAGTTGAAAATCCTTTGGTGGAGTTACTTTGTTGTACATTATTTAGGATTCTACTTCAAAATAAATATACATTACGTCAATTAAAGTAGGGTTGCTAAGTACAAGATTATAAAACCTGGTTATTATCCTTTCTGGTAAACAACAATCAACGGATATAAATTAAAACAATACATTTTGATTTTTTAATTAACTCAGTGTTATTTTTAAATTAATAAAACATTTGATAATCATAAGTAACTTTTTGAAACAGAACTATTAATTTTTCTAAATCTTAAAAATTCAGATATTTTGTATAAATTATACCTCTTGAAGGAAAACTAATTATTTTCACAAGTAACTGTCATTCCTAAATGCAAACATTCACTAATTATGTAGAAAAACATCAATTTTTGATCAATAATATTTTCTCCTATTTTAAGTTCTAGAGTGATAAACACAAAATGCAAAACTTTCTACAGTCGAACGTATATAAAACTGATATTTTATGAGTTTCATAGAACAGTGCTGTATTGATCAGTCTTCTACAAGACTTGAATACTGCTAATTCTTGTCTAAACCACCTGATAATTGCTGAAATAGTGATTTCAGTGTCATTATCACTTTTCATACTAAGGCTATATTATAATTTTAATTAGTAAGCAATTCAATAATGTTATTATATAAATATAATCAAAGTTATCATATAAATATAATCAAAGAAAATAACTTTTAGAAAGAGAAAAAAAAACCTTTACTCACATGAGGATTTTGGCTAGTTGACAGGGGTTAAATTATTCTTCATAATCGTTATATCACGCCAGAGTAATATATAGTCTGTGTCCTGAATTTTGATGCCTATTCAAAATGCCTTCAAGAAGGATTAACTTTTGACTATCATTAATTTACATCCCTTACCGAGAAAAGTATTAATAATGGACTTTAAAAGCTTATAATCTGCAGTAATATTAAAAGGCTTTAAATTATTTCCGATATAAATAAATTTTAAAAAAAAATATTTAGGTTGTATAAAATATAAAAGGTTTAATGTATGCATGAGTAGTAAGTACACAGAAATGTTTAAATTAATTAAATGCTTTTTTCTATTTTTCAGTAGATGCTTTAATGTTAAAAGGGGTTACAAGGAAAGAAAATTTAAACTATATATATATATATATATATATATATATATATATATATATATATATATATATATATATATTTATATATATATATATATATATGTATATATATGTATTATATATATGTATATATATATATGTATATATATATGTATATATATATATGTATTATATATATATATATATATATATATATATATATATATTATATGTATATATATATATATGTATATATATATATGTATATATATAATGTAAATATATATATATATATATATTTTATATATATATATATATTATATATATATATATATATATTATATATATATATATATATTTATATATATATATATATATATATATATATATATATATATATGTATATATATATATGTATATATATATATGTATATATATATGTATATATATATGTATATAAATATATATATATATATATATATATATATATATATATATATATATATATATTATATATATGTATATATATATATGTATATATTTATATGTATATATATATGTATATATATATATATATATATATATTATATATATATATATATATATATATATATATATATATATATATATATTTATATATATATATATATATATATATATATATATATATATATATATATATATATATATATATATCAGTGGCGTGCGGTCCATATGTGCAGGTGTGCACTGCACACCCTGGCAAAATTATGAGGGACAATAATTTTCTGCACCTATGTGTACCTATCTTTATATGGTATATAATAAATATTATTTATAATTTATTCAAATATTATGTTGATTTGCTTACTTGAATTCCCGCAGTACGTGCGGTACCACTAGGTGGTGCACCACGTAGCTCGCAAACGAACATAGGGAGTTCTGATGTGTACACACTGCGCACTAAATTGAAAATCACTCTTTATATGTAAGGGCTACTGGAGAAGAACATCATACTATGGCACTGAGGCAAGTGCAGCTATTTTTCCTGCACTTGGCATTCAGAATCATCTGAAAGTACGGTTTATTAAACGTTTTATTAGAGCGGGGACTTACGTGCTGAAGCTCTATTGGTTTTTTAACTGATTAACTGGCCTTACGATTTTGCAGACGGTTAATGTTTAAATTTATGTATTGTAAGATTTTGTTTTCATAAAAACATACAAGAAGTATTTCATCAATATAAAGAGAAATGTGTTAGAGTGGTAAATTAATTTCGGTGATGTATTATATTTATTGAAATAATTAGCTGAAAAACGATGTTGTTTTGTTTTAAAGAAATGAATTTTAACAGAACAGTCAAAATTTTACCATTCATTGTGTCTTACAGACAGTATATAAGTTATATTATGTAACACCATATCACTGGTTTTGTTTTTAAAAATTGGGAAGATGTTGATCGCAGAATATATGATTTCCAAATGTTAAAAACAATTAATAAATATAATTTAATCCACTGACCGAACAAGAAACAGTTCGCTCTATTGTGCCAGCATGCAGCGAAATCCTCTGCACGTGGAATAGACATTGGTTTGTCGGTACCGCAGCGGCGGGCGCCATGTGGTGCTACGCTTACAGAACGTATAAGTTTTTCGTAGAAGCCCGAAGCGACGCCGATATGATATCATACAACAAAAGACATGATTTTTGCTTCAGTGCTAGTAGAATTCTCATAAGTTTAGCTGTTTTTATAACTCGACTACTCGTAGGTAAATATTTTATTTATTGTAACCTTTAAATTTATATTCATAATAAATAACCCGTTTCAGAATGGAGAACTCGATAATGTCTCAATAATTAAATATTTATTAGAAAA
>CM063502.1:100339343-100416843 GCA_032207245.1 Pardosa pseudoannulata
TTCATAAACATTATTAAACACTTTCACTTAAGAATTAAATATTTCCTTGGATTAAATTTCTTTCCTTCTAACGTTTAAACTGCGTTTTAGAAATAATTAAATCCGTTTTATGATGTATCAAGTGAAGAAATTTCTAAACTATTTCAATTTTACCTCTGAATTCATTTCAACAGATGTTTTAAACAAAAAGGGGAGAAATAAAAAATTTGAAAGTGTATCTTAAACCATGTTTACAATTATATTTCAATTTCAGCTGAAACGGAATTCGATTTTTTTTTCTCCCCCGACACTTTAAAATGAGTTTCGACAAACTTGTTTACTACCTTTTGTTATTTAACTCGTTAAATTCTTGATTTTAAAATAAGTATTTTTAAGAAATAATTAATTTCCAGATTTTTTTTTGCACTGTGACTCGAGAAGTAATGTAAAAGTTTTGCTACAATGTAATTGAATATTTTGGATATTTTTTAAAAGTTCCATTTTAAATATTCAACATTGTATTAGAGGAATACATATGTGTATATTGTATATGTGTATGTCAAAAAAGAAAATTATCCTTATAATAAAGTAATACAAATTAAAATATGCTATATAAATTATTCTTCAATAAATATATGACTGACTAATATTGTTGAAAGATTTTTTTTCTTTTAAAGTTCCATTTTAAATATTCAATATTGTATTAGAGGAATACGTATGTGTATATTGTCAAAAAAGCAACTTATTTTTATAATAAAATAATAAAAATTAAAATATGCTATGTATATTATTCTTCAATAAATATATAATTGACTAATTTTATTGGAAATGCCGTGAAACTAAAATATGTCACATAATCCTCTAGGATAATTTTCTTCTCCTTTCTTTAATTTTAATTTTTCTTCTCAATCAGACAAATTTTAAATAATATTATAGTCATGACACTATTTAGTTTTATTTGTAGCATTAAATATTGGTAAACTATTTTTAGTAAATATTTTCAACTATGTTTTATGTACGCTTTAGCACACAACATTTTTCATTTATTGTATACAATATTGAGTTTAATAACTCTTTAACTGCGAGATTGAATTTGTCATAGTAATATAAGTAACTTTCCCAGTGAGACTTTCTAAAATGGACTAACTTTTGTGAATAATTTATTTAACAAATCACTAACCATTTACGGGATACTCTTAGAAACACTCTTATTTTTAAATGGGATTATTATGAATATTTGTTTATATTATAGTTTAATAATAGTTTAATATAGTTTATATAATATTTATATATAGTATAAATACTAGTATAGATATAATAGATAGAGATATAGATAGCTTATAGTTGAAAAGCTTTTTCAGGTAGAGAGAATGAACGGAAATGAAGCCTGGAAACTAGGAGACTACCAATACAAAGACATAAACAATAACTAGTTTAATCTTTTGCACTCGGGGTTTTTTGCACTTGGAATATCTATCAGGTCGAGACGTTCTTTGGTGATCTTGGTAAATTACTTACTTTAAAAGTAAAACTATTATGCCTTTTTATAATATTACATTTTATTTATCTTTAAGTCTAGGAAGATTACTTTTTAAACAGTAATCTCTGTACTGTTGTTTAACGTTCGTTTCATCATCGAGTGAGAGAATCAAATCTATAGTGCAAAGAAATAATCTAAAACAAAACAGATTTTGGTTAACAATATGAGTACCCCCTTAATTACTATGAGTCCACGAAATTTCAGAACAAATTAAGAATAACAACAGCCACTAATGAAATCGAGTTACATAGGCTTGGGTATCTGTAAGGGAGAAGGGAATTTTTGTTTTCTAAAACTGCTCTTCATATGAATACATCGATATCTTTGCACTCCATCGATTAGATTAGTAGCTTAAAGCAGTCATTTGTTAAATTTGAAGAGTACAGATTGAAATCAAAACGGGATGTGTACAATCAGATGTTATAATAATCTTTGATTAAAAAATTTCATCATTTTATGGCGAATCTTTTTTGCTCGTTCTGGGAGATACATACGTACATACCGTACTCAATTTAACGTACTCCAATAAATCTGTGAATCGAAACAAAATTATACCTTATGTACAATAATTTAAAATGTTGTTAGATAAATTTATTTCACTTCCATTCACAATTCAGGTTGGGTATACCCTTATTTCAAATATTATATATTTTTAAAAAACACAAAATCACAAGAGAGATTTAATCTATTTTAGAGGCCTAAACTCACTTTTTATAATTATTTAGATACCATTTTTTTATAAACACGATCTAGTAAGGAATTAACGCAAATTAATCAATAATAAATGGCAAAACTGAATCTCTTTCTGTCTGTCGAAACAATGTTAGAAAAATAGGCATGCAAAAGAAAAACATCCATCGTCATCAATCAAAGCTTTAGAAGTTTGTGTGAGATTCTAATGTGAAAGTCTTTTAACGTATTTTTACATGGTCACAGCATTATTTTTTGAGGACTGGAAACTTTTTTTGTCTTTGTATGAACAGCTGGTGACATAATATTCAGCAATTAAAAAACAATAATTAATCTTTATAAAGACAATATTCTTTTACTCATATTTATTCGTATACATATTTTTTAATACGAATAAACATCTTAAAATGTATCACAAATCACCTCTTCTAAAAAGAGTGCGAAATCTCTTTCGCACTCTTTGCATGTTTTCACTGTACGGTATACAATGCAAATTCGGAAAAGGTTTTATTCATAAATAAATGAAAAGTATTAATATAAAGTTTGATTTAGCTTAATAAGAAATTGTAAAAAAGAGTGCATAAATAACCGCTATCGCTGCTATTATTGGATTTATGGAGAGACTAATCAGAAGAATTTTAGAAAATGTTTCTAATGTCCTATCTTGCTCCGACCCTGCCCAAACAGGTCATGTTTGCCCCTCACCCCTCTTTAGTGAGGGAGTGATCCGGATCGTTTACCAACCAAATGAGGGGCATAGAAAAGGAAAAATTCATAAGCAGGGGCTGTTCGACATTTTTAGCGGTTCATTGAAGACATCATTGGTCTCAAGACCTACTAGTATATAATCAAGAACTAACATTACATGTATTGGCCAAATTTTAAAAAAAATATAACACTTAAATGTGCGATGATGTTTAAGTTTCATGTTAAATCTTAAAACAAACTGTGGTCAACAGCAAGTCTTCTCTCATTTATATATTATATCTATTTTACTTGAGTTTCTCAACAAACTGCTTCATAGCTTCACATGTGTTGTGTTGCGATTGTGTAATTGAGATTTTATTCTTTTATTACCCTTTACCCTAAAATGGAATGATAGAAATAAATTACGAATTTGAATAGTAAAGTAATTCAGACTAGACTGCATCTAAATACAGAAAAGCCAAGTGCGTGTCAAAGTGGTTTGTCAGTGGTCTCATTTGGGAAATTTATGACTGATATCATTATAACTGAGAAATTAATCATTACTATTAGTCAAACAAAGAAACCAATTACCTGTACCGTGGCTTTCTTTACATGCTATGCTACTTTAGGCACTTGCTTGTGTAAGATTCAGTTTCTTGTCAGAGGAGAATTTAGGAAATATTTTGTATTTAGTAAAGTGAAAATTGTAACCAAGTTTTCTGTGCATTCTGTTTTGAATTATAATTTTCAATACAAGATTAAAGAGAATTAAGTTTGAATTTTATAGCCCAGCTCTACTTCCTTGTATAAAGTAAAAGGAATATTTTTAATCAAGATAAATACCAGGAAAAATATTTATATTGACCATGACTGACTGAATTGTGAACATTTTAAATGTTATATCTGTATGTATGTATAAGGAAATAATATTTCGATTTGAATATTCCTCAACTAGTTTTGACTAGTTTTTACTTGACGTGTGCACGTACGTATGTATGTATACATCTCTCATACCTCCATAACTTTTAACTGTATAAAGTCCAAATTTTTCCACACAGTTATAGCGACTAATTTTGCACCTACCCTTTTGATTGCATTCCGAAACTTATGTAAGAAAAATTTCAATATAACGAGTAATTAAGCTGTGGTATATAATTAAGAAATAAGTAGCCGTCAAAGATCAAAAGGATATATTCAAGACTATGAAAATGATCTGAAACAAACTCAATGATTTCGGCGTAAACATATTAACGTACTTTTGTAGCAATACTTATCAAACACTTGGAACAATGTTTTAAAGTGCTTAATTTTGGTTTAGAACTAAATATCTTAATGTAACAAGCATTAATGCTTCAGATCTTAACTAGAAGCCGGTACTTGAGCTGAACTTATCACACGTTTACCTTAAAAAAATTGCTTTTTTTTTCATGTGAATAGGAAAGTCAATGTTCGAATGGTTATTCTGGTGTCCAATCATATAAGATAAATAAAAATGTGATAAACAAGTGAACAAGGTAATCTTGTATAAACATCAGGTTTCTTTAAAATTTATAATAGATTTTCAATTACAAATGCCCTAGTAATTTTGAGATTTTTTTTATTATTTTTACTCCTATTATTTATTGGATTTATACAGGATTGAGAAGAAATTATCCATTATTTTTTTAGCTCTTGTACCAATTCTTCGGTCTGCTATTACAAGCTATTCAATTAGTATACATGCATATATACATATATATATATATATATATATATATTAATATATATATATATATATATATATGTGTGTGTGTGTGTGTGTGTGTGTGTGTGTTTATTTATCACTCTCTGTAATTATTATACTTTATATGAAGTTTGAATCTTGATATGCATTCATTAGTTTTCTCTACGGCTGTTGAAAATAATAATCTAAAATTAAAGAATTAAAAAAAATTATCCATTACTTTTTCTTTTTTGAACCAATACTTTAGCCCGCTTTTACAAGCTATTCATCTAGTATACACACACACACACACACACACACACATATATACACATATATATATATATATATATATATATATATATATATTTATATATATATATATATATATATATATATATATATATATATATATATATATATATATATATATATATATATATATATATATATATATATATATATATATATATATATATATTATATGTTTAATCATCTCTCGCTGTAATTATTATGCTTTATATGTATTTTAAGTTTGAATATTGGTATGCATTCATCAGTTTGCCGCTACGGCTGTTGAAAATAATTATCTAAAATTAAACTATTCATATTAATTAAAATATTCATATTTTCCACCCCATAAACTACATTAAGACTAATTTGAATAATATTCAAAATGATCTTAATAGGTACTTCAGGATCGCAAGAAACCGAATTATTATGCGAGAAACGAAGTAACGTTGCACTTAATATTATAAAACTCTTGTCATGTTGTATGATAAGCGTTATAAGATTTATTATATAAAATTCTACCAATATTTTGAAATCTCTCGGTTTCACTAGAAATTTGAAATGCATTTGAAAGACACATGAAACAGCTGTGAAATTTTTGTTCTTTTAGTTGATATTTGCTGAAATATTTTCAGCATTTATACATCTTCAAAGATTATACAGATAAGTTTTATTTTTTTATCATCTCTTTTGACAGACTTTAATGGAAAAGTTTCAGAGTGTTTCAGGGTGTCAGAGATACAAATAAAAAATGACGTAGACCTTTATATATATAAGTTTCGGAAAAAGAAATTTCTTTCCAATGCTGGCCAATGGGGTAAGTATGAGATAAATATTGTGAAATTTAAAAATATTCTACATATTACATAATACAAACAGCAAAAAAATCTATGCTTTTAATAAATTTGAATTTCAATATGTAATGTATAATTTTTGAGAAATACTCAAAATAAGTAGTTTTTTTTCTGATATTTTCTATATTTGAGACATATCTATTTTTACAGTTTTGTTAATTGTTTTCGATATATACTTTAAGATTTATAACTAAGCTAAATTAATTGGGGATGACAAATAGTTATAGCTATTAGAACTAAATATCCGGGATTCATATTTGAAAGTGCAAATCTCCTAAAATACATTATCATGATGAACACCATTAATCACCTATTCTTTTTAAAACGTACGTAAGTATGAGAGACAGAGAGAGTTTGTTATCGAGCATAATCTAATGAATTACTAAACCCCGTGATAGTGTCATCATACATTTTCTGTGCTATAACGATTTGAAACAAATAGAAATTATTTATGTAATCTTTTCTTTACTTGTCAGACTTTAAACTTCGCAAAATCAAAAGTGTATGTTATTTCTATGTTAGCAGTATAGACACTATCTCTATTGAAGTAATAATTACAAAATATTATATTCACACAATATTAACTTGTGGACCAACTATTTCCTGGACTACAAAGTTTCATTCAGATACATGGAATTCGACATATATTTGTGGGTGTTTAAACAAATAAGACAAAACTACTATGAATTATTGAATTGGAAATATTTTAAAGAAATAATAAGTGGAAAAGCCAGTAATAACAATATCACACTTATTGTTTCTAACTTGGTGTTGTAATGAGTTAAATCTTTAATGGATTTCAATGGAAATTTTGTTCATACATATATGTGTCACTGTAATGAAGTCGGTAGCATACCAGGGTTTGAATGTAGTTAAAATCAAAGAATATATGTATTTGAAAGTTTTTAAGCTAAAAGATAATATTTTCTTTTCTCATTTGGAAATACAAAAGTATTTGGCTGAAAGGTCAATTTCATTGTAGTTTGCCTAATAATACTCGATCATCTTAACATAAGACCAAATACTCGTGAAAATTTATGGTGTGCAAGTGGAGAAGAAGAAATATATATATCTCAGAAATAATTTTTTTTTTGCTTATTTTTGAGTTTGAGTTCCACATTCTGCTATTTTTAAAAATTCTGGAAAAACTTCTTTTAGTATTTTGTTTTAATATGTGACATGAGGCAGAATGTTTTAGAGCAAACAAGCGTACCCAAGATTTGCACTATTTCTATCACTTGAAGACACTTTTCAAATTTTATCTTCAGATTATCCTCTAAGTTTAAATATTTCTCCATAACTAATTATTTTACTCTTGCTACAATAGCTGTTAAACTAAATCAGTGGCATCATTCTCCTCTAGTTTATTCTGGATCTAAATTTTTGCTTATAGTAAAGTTTTTTCTACCCTGAGGTGTTTTTTGAGATTTCATGACAGAATATAATTTTAAATAGTTTTAATTCATAAATATCAACATCGTTTTTTGACATAATATCGATTATAACCAGCTTAAAGAATTCTTTATTTCAGGACAAAAGACAGGAGTTGTTGCATAATTTTGATATTCGTTTATTTCCCGCATTATAGCATTTTAGGGACGATCATTTCAGTAACTATTTCTAAAAAGGAAAAAAAGAAAAAAAAACCAAAATTCTGATAGTCAGTTCAGTATACGTGAATTTTCATTTTATAAATATGCTTATATAACATTAATTGTGACCTTTCTCAACACTCCTTATTCTATATTGAGAAAGGATTTTGTACAAAATTCTTAAAATTATTATTGTTAATGCAATAATAAATCTCTGTTTGAATAAAATGGAACATCACAAAGGAATCAGTAAAATCAAAAAGTTAATAAACAATCGACTTGTGTTTGTATAGAGAACAATTATAAAGGAAATTATGAACCATTTCAATTCTTAAGAAAAGTTTGAAACACTCACGAAATTTCGAGTAGTTCTTTTATCATCTAAGTCAGGGCATGTATCTATAAATTTATTTAAAAAATTAAATTTATAAAGTATATTCAGTCTTATAGTGATATTTATTATACAATACAATTTTTTTTCTCTTCAAAATATAAGGAATTATTTAAACGTTGGTTTGCTAATTCTATGATATTAAATTATATATAAACAGATTTAAATTTTTGTTCCAGAATATAGCAATAAATATAAAGTCAATGTAACACATAAATAGAAAAATAACCTAAGATGATAGTTTGAACTCACTAAGTGACGAAACAGCAGACTGAGCTAACTTTTCTTTTTTTGATAATTGTTATTTAGCCAATTTTACAAGCCACTAAGTTTGTTCGCAATGATAATGCAATAATGCACTTTGCTCGAAGCCGCGAAACAGCTTTCTTCAAGCATTAATTACATAAATTATTACTACTTACTTCAATTTAACGATGAGAGCTGAATGCATTTTTTCAAATATTCATAAAAATTGAGTCCATAATATTAAGGGGAACAACAAAACATTAAAAAAAATATGTTGAAACTATATCACCCAACAACGGGTAAAAATTACGAATCATCTGTAAATTTCACCAAAAGTGAATAGTAATATAAACAAAAGTTCTGTGCCTTTTCTTGAGTAAAGTAACATTTAAGGCCGGTCCCACCAATGTCATTTAGGTACTAGCAGCGATTAACCGCAGTTTAAACGAAGAATTGAGTCCCAACATTATTTGGCGCCATGGGTTAATCCCGATTAGCCGTTAAATGACTTTCCTGAGACCGGGCCTTAATCATTAATTAAAAAAGCATCCATTTATAAAAATTTCTATTCTTCTGTAGGATTTTTAAACAATGCGAGGGCATTTTTTTCAGAATTTATAAAAAACAATAACAGTTATAAACAATAACAGTTATAAACAATAACAGTTATATTCTTCTTTAATTTGAAAAGAATATATTAAATATTTTGGCTATTAAGCTAAATAATTTTTATCTGTGAATACGCGAGATATGCCTTTTCCTACATCAACAATTTTATACCCAAATCTATAGTGCAGCTTATATTAGAAATCCACTTGATTATCTTTAAAAAAAACTGAAGGTTATTTATTAAGCTAATTTTTAGAAAGTTCATGAAATGAGAAATCTGAACAGGGGCAATTTAAGAAGTGAAACAACATTACTATGTCACTGTTAATAACATCTTTTGTTTTTGTTTCTAATCTTTTTGTTTATGTATCTTTTTGTTTTTAACATATTTTCTTTTGTTTTTGTTCATTTTTGCTGGAGTACCACGTTTTTATAATACATATCATCAGATATTTGATATTGCATAATACAAGAATGATTGATTACCTTGTAGCAAATGGATGTTCAAAAAACACATATTTACATTTTACACATTGAATAACTATAAATATGTAACCGAGGGAATAACCTTTTACCGATAACAAAGAAATTAGCCCCTATTATTTGAATAGTCTGGGTTTACTGAGCAATTGGAAGTCTTAATCGTACTGTAGTAGTGGCTCCATTAAAGAAAGCAAAGTCGTTGTGAAACTTTAAATTTATTGAAGATTAGAAACTGTTCGTCTTTACGAGGCAAACACTTGGCATCGAATACCCAAGAAAAATAAATATTACGATGATATTTCTTACCCAAGATCTAATGATCACTCTTTTATTTACCCAAGACACTTTTGTTAGACATGGGTGAACCTTTACAATTTAAGTTACCTCGAAACCACACTGGTATCAATTTATTTATTGGAAGATTCAAACTATTTTCCTGATACGACTTAAAATGTGGTTAGTGCCCCAAAAAAATAGAATATGTTCTAGCCTTTAGTTTTGAGAGACAAGTAAAATGAATTTAATTCAGTGATTACTCCTTCAAGTACATATATATATATATATATATATATATATATATATATATATATATATATATATATATATATATATATATATATATATATATATATATATATATATATATATAATATATATATATTTATATATATATATATGTATATATATATATATATATATATATATATATATATATATATATATATATATATATGTATATATATATATATATATATATATATATATATATATATATATATATATATATATATATATATACATATATATATATATATATATATATATATATATATATATATATATATATATATATATATATATATATATATATATATATATATATATATATATATATATATATATATATATATATATATATATATATATATGTGTGTGTGTGTGTGTAATAATTTATTTCCTTTAATATATATATATCATTTATTTTAATATATATGTATATATATATATATATATATATATATATATATATATATATATATATATATATATATAAATATATATATATATATATATATATATATATATATATATATATATATATATATATATATATATATATATACATATATATATATATATATATATATATATACATATATATATACATATATATATACATATATATACACATATGTGTGTGTGTGTAATAATTTATTTCCTCAAGTCACAACAATTATGTAGCCCCTATAGTTTTTACTTGCCCGGGCTACTTGGCAAGGAGAAAACTAACGGTTAGCAATAATAAAAATGCAGTAGGCAGACATTGAAGAGAACAGCAAGAGTATAATTAAAACTTTATTTCAGAGCTGCTGAGCTAATTGTGATTAAAAAGAAAATCATTTTGAACTGTACAGATGATTGTCAAACAATTATAACACACTTTCAGTGCTGGATCCTGTGGACTTATTTCCACTATTTGTATTTTTGAAGAAACTCTATTAATGGAATATGAAGTATTAGGACTCTCTTTAATATGAACCAGTGCATACAGAAATTAAGTGTTAAATGTACAGACAATCAATGTACGATTAAACTCTAATGAATGTGTTGTATTATAAATTTCCTCAAATTTTTTCCTCAAAAATTAATTTATTTTAGAAATATCTCTAGCGTCTAAACTACCAGTCGGTCTACGCTTGAATAAAAAAAAAATAATAATAAAATTTAAGTAAGGCATAAGTAAGAAACATTGTATAATGCTTTTTGATCCATTATTTTGCAAATATTTTTATAAAAAAATATTAGGAATGATGAGAATTAAAATGCTCCGGATTGAAAACAAAGATTTCCCTGTTTATATATATACATACATATACATATATATATATATATATATATATATATATATATATATATATATATAATTTTTTATAAAAAGAAGTATAATAATTTAAACAAGAAGAAAACTCGGAACCTTGTTTAAATAAACCTCATATTAAAAGGAAGATTGCATTAGGTGTATGGTAAAGCGATAATTTCTGCGATTTTTTTTTTTTTTTTTTTTTTTGATAAGCTGATTAAGGAAATTGCACAGATAAGCTGATTACTTTGCGGTTGTGTCACACACCTATAACTTTCTAGAAGTCAATATTATTTTTTCTTTCTCAGTTTTCATTTGGTTATTTCAATATATCATCCTCTAGAGCTTTGTATTTTACTCAATATTTTAAGCGTATTAAAAACCGTAGAATATGTTCCAATTCTATCAAAATGAATAATTAATGTATTTCTTGACTTCCTATTCTTGTAATCTCATTTCATTAACTTTTCTTTTTCAAAAATACTTGTTTAAATATAATAATCAAATTAAAATTTAATGACTTCTAGCGCAAAATTCTTGATATGCTTAGAACTTTATTATGATTAAATAAATTATTTTTTCCTAAGTTCAGGAGTTTTCTTTGAACAATGCAAGTAGGAATTCTATTTTCAGGATATATATGTCATGCCTGGTCATTAAATAAGCAGTCAGGATATTTGTTTTTCCATGCATTCTTTATTCTTCTCCTGTTATTGAGGTAGGTGCAGGAAGTACTATCGACGGCAGATAAGCATAGCGAGTTTACTGGAGGGTGCCAGAGTCGTGACTTAACCGGTGCCAGAGTTGCGAAAGTCTGTACAAATTGGTAGCAGCGTCACGGGTGTCTGTTTCGTACTTTTAAATCTAAAAATCTTATCTAAGGGGGTTTCTTTGGGGGTTCTGCGTGTGACCATTTAGATTCCTTGAAGGCGTGTGTTGGGCGCTCTAGGATCTCTTCATTGGCCGTTGCTTTCCCGCCCTGCTCCCAGTGTGGCGGACAGATAGCGTGGGGTGGCTGCAGATGTTTTCGTTACGTTTTGGGGGGAACTTAAAATTATTTGACAGTCTAGTGTCAGACTGGGATTAACTTGTTTAAATGACGACTTCTGTAACGTCAAAGGGGATTAAAATTTCGTCTTTATGACCAACAGATGTTTTACATGTGTTCTAGCTATGAGGGTGTCCCTACTTCTTAGACTTAGGGGCTTTCTTTATTACTTTTTATCCTCGGGGGTGTTATTCTTCGATCTGTTTTCCTTACATTGCAATAATCCTCGATATATATATATATATATATATATATATATGTGTGTGTGTGTGTGTGTGTGTGTGTGTATGTATAATACGTTTCTCGTTGGTAAAAGTTTGAGTGTACAGTATTTTTTTAAATTTTCTGGTGTAGAAGAGCATTATAAGAAATAAAACAGACTAAGTGTTATAGAATTATAATTTTTATGCCAATTGTAGCATTGTTAGCTGTTTGTTGAAACAACATCTACCAATACTACCTGTAGACTTCATCATTTATGTAAAATATTACAGAAAAACAAGATAATTTTTGTTAGAATCACCTAATGTGTACTTACGAAAAGAAGTGCTGTTTCAGTTTTATATTAGTTACATTTTTGGAAAATTAATTACATATAAATCCCTTTACTAACTTGATCAATCGGATTCATTCCTTTAAACAATGCCAGCCAGAATTCCATGTGCTTAATTTCAAATTGTGTATACATTATAGTTTCCTCTTAGAAGTGCAGATTTAAAATATTTTTTTCACTTTCGAAGTAGAAATAAAAGCTACAATTTTAAGTTGTTCATTGCAATATGAACTTCCTGTTAAAACATGTTGCTTCAAATAACCATGAAAAAAAAATAAAGAAATAGAAATACTTAAATGTAGAGATATATACATAAAATTAGGCATTATTCATCACTGTTAAATGAGGAAATGTCAAATTAGTCGGTGGCTACAATTTAATATTAGAAATAATAATTCGAATGTTTCCATTAGAGAAAGACTAATATTTGTTTATGATGAAACATATTCAGTGATATAAATATCTATGGATTTTGAATCTCATCCAGCAAATGTGTAACGATTTAAAGTATTTCAAATAATATTGCTTTTCTGAGGTACACAAAATTTATATGATACTAAAGTATCAAAACATTTGTCTGGTACATTTCTTAATAAGTAAGCATGTAAAATATAACAATTAGTTAAAGTTTATAAATTAATCTATACAAGAAGTAAAAGTTTCTGGGAATAACTTCAACAGTATTTTCAACAATTTTCTTCCGATCTTGAGGAAATGTCTTTCACTAGAGTCTCCCTAGGAAAGTTCAATGTCTCATTTATATTTTCCTAGCACTTAAATGAACGCAGGTATTGAATAAATCCTGAACGCCTAATCTAATTGCTAAATTCTTTAAAGTACAATTTGTAGTGACACTGGGTAAAAAAGACACGCTCGACGAGGTTTACCGAAAGTTTCGGACATTCTAAAATTCACACCTGTTCGATCTAGAAGTAAATCGACTAAGAATGTAGACTGAATACTATACCTGAAATATGTATCCGTCGCACAATATTTTGTATTGAAAATATAAATTTTTACTAATTCTTACAAGTCTATTTCCAAAAGACAATATGAAACATTTTTATAAAATATATATTATTCATCCTAAGCAGCAAATATAAGTAGTTTTTAAAAGATTCTATACACTTTCGTAATTCTTTTATTTGATATGGTAAAATTTCAAAATTTCCTCTCCATAACAATGTAATTAAAAAAATTTCATTATTAGTTTTTTAGGACTTAAAAAAATCCTAAAAATACAAGTCAAAATTTAACTCAAAAACATGCAAATAACTCATACGGATAAAAAACTAATTTTCATACGAACGATATGATTTTTTAAACGTGAATGGGAATAGTGGCTAAAGCCACTATTCAGAATTCTAAAAATATTTTCCAAAATTGTAAATATTTTCCTTATTTTTGGTTAGACGATAAATTTATCTGAAAATCCACACATGACCATTATTTCCTAATCTATGGGCTGAAAAATGTATTAGTACCTTTCAACCAAAAAAAAATATTAAAGGAAACTAGAAACTGAAAATAATGACATTTCCTTTTTCCTATTGTTTACTCTATGGACAGAGAAACGTAAAACATTGTGTGACTCGAGCTTTGCTTTAAAAATAATGATTATTTTTTATGTAAAAATATTGACAGTTTTATTGTAACTCTGTAAATTTTTTCCATTTAACTTCAATTAAAATAATCAACTTTAATCTAAATAAAATACCAAACCCACATCTTTAGCCTACTGCAGCTAGATGTATAATCATTGGAAATATTAGTCAAATCTGTGCAATACTTCGACAACTTATAGACTACTGTAAGGTAACTTATACGATAAATGGCAATAGAGTTGGTTTTTTTTTATTAAAAGTAGGGCTTCTTTTTAAAAGTAAACATCGTATAACGGAATTGTTGTAAATGTAAATGTTTTAATCCAAAGTAAAATTAGGAATGTTCTCTCTACTTCTTTTATCATCAGTGTTCTGCTATAATTATAATGCTCTAAATACAAATGCGTGTTTTAATAAGCTATTTTAAGACTAATTCCTACTTAATCATAGGTGCTTTTGAATAGGGACTTCTCCATGTCTCCTATTATCCTAATCATTTTATAGCTGGTATAATTTGAAATCTATGCTATTAGCAATATACTTAAACTCTACACCCTTCTTTCTTTTAAAATTATTTACTTTGTGGTATGGGGAACATAATTATTGATGATAGGGGAAACCGAGGCACCTTGGGACACTTTTCAGTTAAACATTTTTATGAATTTTTTTTAAAGCTAATTGAAAAATATAAGTATGCAGTATGCATGCATATATTATCATCATATCTGCTTCTTAAAAACATTAAACCTACTTAATATCTCATTTAATTAAAGAGTAATAAAAGAAATAAAATACATTTCCAATGTCCCAACCTTCCCCCTTGTATGTGGTAGGCTGGGACACTAAACATCAAATACAAAATACTGTTCAAATTATTTTTATTAGCTGTTTTAAAAGAGAAATAGCTGAAAATTGTTCAAGTTAATACATTTTTTAACAAATCTTATATTTGCAGCTGATTCAAGCATATTAGCATTTACAACAGAATACTCTCTGTTTGTTTTTCTTGCTCTCATCATTTTTTTCTGAAAAAAAAAGATTAATAAATTAATATTCTGACATGTTAAATCAATTAAAAATTAGGTACCAAAATATTAATTATTTTGCTTGAATTGATATTTGTTTACACTTTTTAAAATGTCCCAAGGTGCCCCATCTATGTGTGTCCCAACCTGCCCCATTTTACATAGTATCTTTTGGTAACTACTATACAGTTAGGCTTAACAATACAATTTATTTATTAGCATAGAAATAATAATAAATAAATTTTCTTTCATAACAGTACACTTTTTTTAATATTTTAGTTATTTTTTCAAAAAAATTAATTTTTAAAATGCACATTGATGTAATTTTGGATTATTCAAAACAAAGAAAATGAAATTGTTCTTTACCTATAAGCACTATTTTCAACAAAATTCTTTGAGAAGTGAAGAGGAAGGCCGTCTATCAATACACATGAGAACTAATTCCTGGTTGCAAATTAAATCTTGAAAATAAAGGTATCCCAAGGTGGGCTATGTCCCAAAGTGCCCCACTCTCCCCTACATCTCCCTATTACTGTAACATTTTCGATATTGCTTAAATACAGAAAACATAACGGACCACATATAAAAATCTTTATACAACAGCCATGGCTGATGCGTTTAGTACAACTATTAAAAATGACGAAAACACTAAGCTATATACATTTTTAGTTTTAAGGCACATGAGAACACTTCAACTGTTTCCTTAACTATTGTTTTCATGATTGTTTCAAAAGTCTTTCCTTTAATTATTTTTGACGAATGGTCCAAATAGGTGTTGTTCATATGTAAATCATTTCCCTTCTATATTATTCTCAGATTTTATACGAAACTTTTTTTTAGAATAAATAAAGCCTTAATTCCCACGAAGCACTTAAATTATTTTTTCCCCTTTTCTTCTGGGCTTTTAAAAACATCGATTTCTCTTTTCTGTGAATGTGATGATAATGAAGATTTATTTTTAAAACGTCTTTTAAAACATTTCTTTAAAAAAATACATATTCGGTTTCTTTAAGTGCACAGTATAGTTCAAAGGAAGAAAGATATTTTTATTTGTATTCTTTTCTTTTTAAAAATCGATATTTTTTCTGTAATGATACATAAGAATATTTTTATTTTTGATAAAACTTGAAGATTTCATTATATAAAATCATATTCTTTTTTCTTTAAGTGCACAGTATATACGAAGAAATTATATTGAAAAATATCAAACATATAATAAAATTATCCTTTGACATTATATATAAATTTCTAAACTGTATTATATACAATGTATTTTTTATAGTCCTTTTCAAAAAGAATAAAAGAATATTTATATTCTTGACATTAACATGATTCCGCATGATATTTATTAATATTTTATCGACGATACTATTCCCTTTAATGATTTATTAGCATAAAACTATTCTAATTTTTTTAAATTTTATGAGACCAGAATATTAGATATAGAATTCAAGAAAAACGTATCAAGACGATATAACGGCTAAGATTTTTATCGCTTTAGGCAGATTTCCAGCGTTCCGTATTTTATATTAAAATTTCGCTAGAACTGCATGACGATGGTTTATGATGGTTGGGACAATTCTGTAATCATGCATTATATTGATTCCCACTCTTTCAAAAAGAATAAAAAGAATATCGTTGCATATTCTTGACCATTGAACATGAGTTCCGCATAGTACTATTTCATTAATATTTTATCAAGACGAAAACTATTCGCCTTTTCAATGATTTATGCCTAGCATAAAATCGTATTCAATAACTAGACATTTTCCAATTCAAAAGTTTTATGACTATGACCATGCCATAGATTGTTACCATTGTCACAATCAGATAGTTACTTCATTCGATGTAAGATTTTCATACTACATAGGTACGAACTGTCATATTCTGTATACCACCTATTCACATTAATTTACTTTATTTCATTAAAAATTTTAAATAATTACACAACTTTTTTGCTGTTACTTAAATGTATATTTTTATGTTCATGTGATTCCTCCATTCGTTGTGAGAATCCCTATTATAGAAAAACGTATCAAGACAAATCAAGACGATATTGATTCCCACTATTGTAAAGAGAATAAAAAGAATATCGTTGCATATTTTAGACCATTGAACATGAGGTTCACATAGTAGTATTTCACTACCATTTTATCATGATGAAAAGTATTCGAGTGATCAATGATTTATACCTAACATAAAAACCTTATTCAATAACTAGACATTTTCCAATTCAAAAGTTTTATGATTATGACCATGCCATACATAGTTATCACTGTCACATTCAGATAGTTACTTCTTCAAATGTAAGATTTTCATACTACATAGATAATGAACTATTATATTATTTATACCACCTATTCACATTTACGTTTCTACTTTATTCATTAAAAGTTTTAAATGATTCTATAACTTTTGTCCATATGATTCCTTCCTTCGTTCGACAATCGATATATTGTCGATATATTCAACTTAAGGAATATTTAACATTATACAGGGATTCTGCGACTCCCTTTTATAGAAAAACGTATCAAGACGATATCACGGCTAAGATTTGTATCGTAGGTAGATTTCCAACATTCTGTATTTTATATTAAATGTTCGCTACAACTGCATGAAGATGTTTTATAATAAGTGAGACAATTCTCTAATCATGCATTATATTAATTCCCGTTCTTGCAAAGTTAGCTCTCATGTTGCGAGAAAGTAGACCTTAGCACTTCAAACCAAACGCATTCTTGCAAAGAGAATAAAAGAATATCGTTGCATATTCTTGACCATTGAACATGAAGTCCACATAGTACTATTTAACTACTATTTCGTCATGATGAAAACTATTCACCTGATCAATGATTTATGCCTAGCATAAAAATAGTATTCAATAACTAGACATTTTTAATTTCAAAAGTTTTATGTTTATATTCATGCCATAGATTATTATCACTGTCACGTTCAGATAGTTACTTCTTCCGATGTAAGATTTTCAAACTATATTGGTAACGAACGGTTATATTCTCTACACCACTAATTCACCTTTAAGTTTCTACTTTATTTCATTAAAAATTTAAATGATTATATAACATTTTTGCTATTACGTAAATGAATATTTTATGTCGATATCATTCTTTAATTTGTTTGACGATCAATAATAATTTTTTTCTTGTAGATAAGTTCAACTTAAAGAAATTTTGCATTATAGAGGAATTGAGACTCTCTTTTATAGAAACACGTATCAGGACGATATCACGGCTAAGATTTATGTAGATTTCCAGCCTTCTATATTTTATATTAAATGTTTACTAGAACTGCATGTTAATTGTTGAGACAACTCTATAATCATTCCCTTACAAAGAAAATAAAAACAATATCTTTGCATATTCTTGACTATTGATCATGAGGTTCACATAGTACTATTTCACTACCATTCCCTCTATCGCAAAAACTATTTGCCTGATTAATAATTTATGCCTAGCCTAAAAATCCTAAACAAAAAACAAAAAACAAAAAAAAACTAGACATTTTCCAATTCAAAAGTTTTATGATTATGACCATGACATGGGTTGCTATCACTGTCACATTCAGATAGTTAATTCTCCTGTTGTTAGATTTTACATGGGTAATGAACGTCACATTCTTTATATCACCTATCCACATTTACGTTTTTTTTTACTTTATTTCATTAAAAAGACCAAATGATAATATAAGTTTTATTGCCGTTACGTAAATGTATATTTATTGTTATGTTCCTATGATTCCTAAATTCGTTCGATGTTCAAATATATTTTTATTCTCTTTGATACATTCAACTTTAGGAAGATTTAACATTATATAGAAATTCTAAATCTCGCTTTTTTTCCTTTGGGAAGCGTAGAATATACGACAGGAATGGTAATTCAAGAAAAACGTATCAAGACTATATAACGGCAAAGATTTTTATCGCTTTAGGCAGATTTCCAGCGTTCCGTATTTTACATTAAAATTTCGCTAGAACTGCATATCGATGGTTTATGATGTGTGAGATAATTCTGTAATCGTCCATTTTATTGATTCCCTCTCTTATAAAGAAAATAACAGCAGTATCTGCATATTCTTGACCATTGAACATGATGTCTACATGGTACTATTTTACTACTATTTCATCCATGACGAAGGCCTCTTGCCTGATCAGTAATTTATGACTAGCATAAATATTCTACTTAATAACTACACACTTTCCAATTATGATATTTATGACTGTGACCATGCAATGGTTTTCACTGTCTCGTTCAGATAGTTATTTCTTCTGAACTAAGATTTTCATACTAAATGGCTAACGAGCTGTTACATTCGTTATATAATCTATCCACATTTATGCTTCTTCTTTATTTCATTAGAAAGACCAAGTAATCATACGGTTTCCATTGCTATTAAGTAAATTTATATTCTTTTGCTTTTTTCTCTGATTCCTATATTTATTTGATGTTTCAAAAGGCTTTTATTCTTTTCTATACATTCAAAATTAGGAAGACTTAACATTATAAGGGAATTTTGAGACACTCTTTTTTCCTTTGAGAAACGTAGAATATAAGACAAAACTGGCAATTCAAGAGAAATTATTAGGAAGATATATCGGCTAAGAATCTTATCGCTTCAAGTGTTTTGTATTCTAATTCTGTAATCGTGCCTTATATTGATTCTTACTCTTATATAGAAAAAAATATATTGCATATTCTTGACCTCTGTACATGATGTCCACACAATACTATTTCATACATGATGAAAACTTTTTGCTTAATCAATCATTTATGCCTAGCATAAAAATCCTGCTCAATAACAGATTATTTCCCAATGCAAAAATTTTATAATTTTGATCATGTCTTGGTTATTACTGTCACATTCAGATAAATACCTCTTTTAATGCAAAATTTTGCAAGAGTAACGAACAGTAACATTTTTATATCACTTATCAACATTTACTTTATCACGTTATTGCATTAAAATGTCCAAATCATTGTATAATTTTTATTGCTGTTAAGTAAATTTATGTTTTATTTTGTTCTTTATGATTTCTACATTCGTTCGATTCTTAAAATTATTTTTATTATTGCCACTATATTAAAGTTTTGGAAGATTTTACATTCTATACAAATTCTAGAACTCTCAACTCTTCTTTTCAAAACTTAGAATAAGGTTAGATATAGTAATATAAGAAAAAATACTGAAATTAACCTGTTCGTTGAAAACTTTCTCCCGCATTTACATATGCAACTTTCTCTAATAGTTTCTACGAAAACAAGTTTCCTTCCCCCTTCTAAAACAAATTATGTATCTGACTGTCATATTAATGTTATTACTGTCTTCTTAATTAAGATTTCCATACTACATCTATTACAAACTGTTACATTCTTCATATCACCTATTTATTTTGATACTTTGTTTTATTTTTTTAAGAAAATCTCTTACACACTTTTTATAGTTTATGGACACTTATGAATGCATGTGATAAAATTAATGAGGGAAAGGTATGTAAAAATATGTAGACCTTTAACAATTAAGGAACATTTCCGTATCCCCTTCAAACTCCAAAATTTTCGTAACGCAAGCATATATTTTTGTTTTTCCTCGTTTCTTCAAATCTGATCTCTGAAATATTAAAGTTTGATTAGTTAAAATAAAGAGTGGGACATCTTCCCCTCCATATTTATCAATTTGAAATTTTACTTTGAATAATTGAAGATTCATAATAAAGTAAATGTTCATACAACTGGAAGGATTAAATCAAAATTTATGTAGTTCATGAACTTTTAAGAATAATGCACTCATTACAAAATTACAATTTGACCATTGATCAATAACGTGCGGAAACTGTTCCACCTGGCCCAACATGTTACCAATGGAGTCAAAATGACTTTATACCTGATTTTCTCTAGTTATTTTGAAGCATGCAAATTTTTAACGTTTGGTTTTGAAATATGATACATTTTTAAAGAAAACTGGTAAATGGTCTAGTTTCATTTGTGGTGTAATTGTTTTTGAAAGAGTCAAAAATACTGTTATTGAAGGTAGACGAACATTCCATTTATCTCAAAGTCTCGACATCGATGATCCAATTCTAAGCGTTTTAAAAAAGGTTCTTATTCGAATAAAAAAAATACCATCGTGTATATAAAATTTTTAATTTGTATCTGTTTACAGAACGAGCTTTGTTTAAAGCAAGAGAATATTTTTTACTGAATGCATTATATCATTTTAATTAAATATGAAAATATCAATTGTTGGGATAAGATTGGGAATGTGCTTAGTTTTTTAATCAAATTCTTTCAATTAGGGATATCGGAGAAAGCTGTGTCCATTTAAAATAAAGTATTAAAATGTTTTTAAATTAAAGAGTATAAATAGATTTGGTAATTAAAATGTAGACAGTTGCATTGTATTTAAGCAGTCAGTTAAATTATTATTTGTATTAGAAAGAATTTGTTTTTTAATGTGTTTAAACTGTTTTAATTTATTTAGAGGCAATTTAAATCTAGTCATATAAAGACAATACAAATTCCTTTTGTTAACTTGAGAAATACCTCATAGTCATTCCTTATTTATCTTTTTAATAGTTTTCTCTTTTAGTAATTAAATATTAGGTATTTGAAAAAAAGGAATCAATTCCAAACGTAATTAATTTCTTCCATTATATCACCCTTTACTATTATCGTAATTTATCTGTAAAATCTAATAAATGTACAAAATATTCAATTATCAACTTTGTATATCATTTCTATGCTTTTAGCTTAAGTGTGAAAATTTTAAATGTGAAAGCAAAATAAACCACGGTGTTTAATTTAAGCAGTATTTATACACACACACATTTATGTATAATAGAGTATTACATGCTTGCGCATACAAAAGATTTTCAGGAAACAAAAATCAGAATAAAATTTACTAGTTTATTTTAAAGGTCAGACTTAAAGCTTTTGAAAACAGCTTTCAGTTTGTTTCTAGGATCATTAAAAGTCGATATGCAGCTGTTAGAATCACATCAAAGATACCGGTAGTGCGCAATTAAATATTGTATTTTGTTAACATAAAAAAGTAGTAAATAAAGTATTATAGATTTTAAATGAAGGAATAAACTACTGCACCATATTTCTGAATGTTTATCAAATTCTAAAACGAATCTTATATTTTGATTCAATAAAAGATAAAATTGAACTTTTGAAAACTCGTGGGTTTTGCTATACCACTCCAAGTCAACACTCATTACAATTACAAAAATTTTTCGAATTCAATTAAATTTTAACTGTATCTTTTTAATGATGTAATGCATGCACAGGAGCAAAAAGTTATATTTTCATTTAGAGATAACTTACTGACAAGTTAAAAGCCATTTTTTTTTCGAATTTATGCTATAAATTTCTTGGTAGGTCTAACTCATTTAAAACTACTTAGATCATTATCATTATTTAGGTTCAATGCATACATAATGGACTCTAATGGAGCACAACATTTCATAACTATATGATACATCACCTTTAATCAACTTTAAATGGTAGATTTTTCTTTTTTTTTGCCATATTATATATTATATATATATTATATATATATATTTTACTTTGCTTCTAAATATTAACATTTTATATAAAGTGAAAAATGAGAGCGTAATTTAAAAAAATTTAAAATTTTTCTGTCATAATATGCGCAGACTTAATAAAAAGGATGCATGTATTTATTTTATTTTTTCCCATTTCGTAATTTTTAATAAACATGTATTACAATACCTTTCAGAAAAAATCTCTGTAATACCATATTTAAAAATTTTAGTTTGGAACGTCGTCAGTTACATAATATATCAATCCAGTGTCTACATACTAAGCATGAACACATCGAATAATAAAAGGAATGTGTGCAACTGAAATAATTATTAAAAAAAATCTGTAATGCATCAAATGTTTCATTAAAAATGTAAAATATTTCCCTATTGAAGAAATACGAAAATTCTTTTCGCATACATTTATAGTAAACAATTTTTCACTTTAAATGTAATACTCTCTGAATAAATGATGTACATAATCGGCATACATAAAAAATTAGAATTCGAGAGATAAATTTAGTTCAAATAAAATAAAAATTATAATAAATGGTGATAAAACCGTTTCAAGAGAAGTATTTGATAATACATTTCAGCATATTGAAAAAAATCAATAATCAATTTCAGAAGTGCTGGGAAAATATGCTATATCTTTGCTGGTAGATGGGATGTTTTTTCATTTTGTTAGAGAATTTCAATTAAGTTTTTAAGAATATTTCAAACAAGTATATATTTATAGTACTTTATCCGATAAATGTCTGTTTCAAAATATTTTAATTTTCTTTTATGAGTTACTCATTTAATATATCTGTAAAGGAATTAATGTACTCATACATACAATGTCCATTGTCTTAGTGAAAGTAAAAATAATGTTTAAAAAAATTCCATTTCAAACACTATAAATATTAAATGATTTGAAAGCAATATATAAGTTTTTAAAGCCATCCAGTGCACTCAAACTAAAAAAAATATTTTCAACTTCTTTGATTTCCTAAAAGTTTTTTTTATATTTTCAATACTAGTCATAATAGTTTGAGGCATTTGTATTAAATATTTTAGAAACTTAGAGACAAAATAAATTCAATACATATAATAAACTATATAGTTTTTAAATCTGTGATTTTAAATGAAAAGATTAATATTATCTTTGTATATGAATAAATTTCAAAATGTAAAAATCAAATAATAATATATATATATATATATATATATATATATATATATATATATATGGTGTTACGTCCTTCTCATTTTGAATAACCTGATTATATGTTTTGAATATATGTGTGACGCCGCTACACCACATTGGCTTCACATATATTAAAGCCCAGGGCAGGGCGACACTCTGTCTGGGTTTTTGACACTACACTATACACCACTCCTTGAGATGTCCAAGGTGAATCGGACATATAATATGGCGAGAATATACCCAGTTTATTGTAACACATGAGAGAAACACGAAAATGAATGCTTTATTTTGTAATTTGCTGAAACCATCCTATTCGTTTATATAAATTATTTCATATCTGTGAGAAGATTTTTCTGTAATGCATATATTTTATTTATATATAACAGTTTTGTAATATGAATTTTTAAAGCATAATATATTACAGAATACCTCTCGAATGTTTGCTTGCATAATTTATATGTATGTGACAAAACATAAAACATTGTTCCCATTTTCCTAAAAAAAAGATTCAAATAAGTAATACTATGTTTTACTTGAAATATGTTTCTTCTAAAGTTACACTAACCAATCTTTCGATGAGGGAATTTCAAATTCTGAAAGCATTTAGGGATTTTAGTTTCTTATAAAAATATCGTTATTATTCAAGTTTCGTGTATGTACTTACAAATAATAAAAGTAGACTTTTTAAATTGTGTATTAAAAACGATTTGCTTCGATATTTCCTATGTTTCATACATAGTATTTTATATCGATATTCCCTGCATACTACTTCCAATTTCTGTTCATATTTTATTTTAACATTTTGCGAAATTCTTCCATTTTATTTTAAAATGTTCACAATCCCCTCTTTACATATATTTTGAGTTTTTAAGGAATAATTAGACTGCATTTTTTCTTCCATTTATTGTATCATTAAATATAGAGGAAATCCAGATAAGTAGGAAACTGAGGTCATTTCCCTAAAATGATATGTACACATGTATACAAATACAGAATCAGGTCATTTTATTCAATATTTATACTTTAAAAGATTTTTGTACTCATGTATACAAATACCAAATCAGATAATTTTGTTCAATATTTATACTTTAAAAGATTTTAATTAAACCATTCATGTTTTTTTTTAGATTCGTCTTGAACCTGGGATTTTTAGTTCCACACCAGCCCGCCTGAGCTCTGTGATTTCCTACTATACACAATCTACCAAATTTTTAGAATCTGATAATCGGGGAATGGAGTCGGGGTATCTCAAATGTTTGTAGGTATTCATGTTTGGGGCAGAACCGGGATTCCTTCAGTTGAAAAAAACAGTTCTGATCTTGCTTCCCGCGACTTTCCCTTGTCGCTAGGAGCAAAATCAGGACGAAACGCATTAATATACTCTGAGTTCTTTTCGTTCTTTATATTTTTTTTGCAATGCACATTTTACATTAAGTATGTACACGCGTATCAAGAATAAACGTTGTTATAGTTTCTGAGCTGTAACGTGTCATAACCACTTCGGCACCCACACGCTATCCTGTGACGTGACAACAAGATTCAACTTTTGCAAAATCAGTATGTAATTTGATTTAAAAAGAATATACTGAAAACTGATAAACAATTAATGGAGGAAATTTATGAAAAAAATATTTACTATTACTATTCACAATAATGATTAATTTTGAATATTGGTAAATTCATTGTTTTAAGATACGTATTTGTTTTCTTTAGTTGTATCTTTTAACTTCCTACCACAAGCTGTTTCATCTTATTCAAATGACTTCTCTACATTAATGTTTTTAGTTAATTGTTTATATGAAGCCGAATAAAATTATACATTAATATTTTAATTTACCCTACAATCAAAATCATTAATAGGCCCTTTCTAGACTAAAAATTTTCTTAACAATTTATATGCGGAACACGTACTAGTAGGTTTTCTGACAATTGATATTTCAGCGCGGGTCACGTACTAGTACGGGTTAGTGTAACAACATGGTTTGTTTGTGGGTACAAAAATAACGGTATATACAGGAAAACGAAGCCTAATGTTCTTGTCTACTACATAGATTTTGGAAAAATTTAGACAAATAAAAACTAGTTTTTACATCAGTTGATCAGGAACCACACAACGGGAAAAAATTAATTTAGATTTAAAATTTACTTTTTATTTATCCTTGCGAAAATGATATTATAAATATGTATATTTATATATATATATATATATATATATATATATATATATATATATATATATATATATATATATAATTACAAAAAACTTTTTGATAAAAGAATTTTAAAAACAGATTTATATATAAAAAAAAAGTTAGATGTAGAATTATAATGTAACAATTAGTCACTCAAATTAACCTAACTGTTTGATTCCAGGGTTAATACTTATTTCTTCTATAGGTAAAACAACTCAATAAAAATAGATTAGGCAGTTTATTTGTCTCTTTATATATTTGTTTATATATTTAAATATAAAATACGAAAAGTTGGTTAAAAAAAATTAAATAATTTTTGATCTATTGAGATTTAACTAAATAACCAATATTACCAGCCAAACGGCTCCCGGTACAATTCCGCTGTGAAATGTACCTGTACACGGTGTATTTATAGCAGTAAATCTTTTTTAAAAATCTTAAAATGAATTTTTACATGTTTTTTAATAACAATCTGGCTTTAAGTTTTTTCTTTAATTTTCTGTCATTATAAGTGATGTATACTTTATAAAAACACAAAAAATATACAATAAATCAAAATACAAGATTCATTTATTCTAAAAATATCTTTAGATATATGAATATCAGAAAGATAATTTGTAATTCAAATTGAAGTAAAATATTTATTCTGGAAATTAAAGCGTTAGAGGTACCTGACAATTTAAAGTAAAAAATTAAGACTGTTTATAAATTGAAAATTTTATAAAATAGTCTTTATTATACTATCATGTAAAATATATTCCTTGTATTATTATAATGAAGACTCACAGAATAAAAATCATAACTAGCTTTTATTTGGTTTGAGTTAAAATTAGTTTCTAATTTACAAAATTCAACAATTATTTTGTGGGAAAATAGAATTCATCTTTTTACATCTGGTGTACATTTTTAATGCATTGCTTCGTATAACATAAAACTCTAATACAACTTTTATAAATTTTAATATAAGAGACTTTTGAATCCCCCAAGAAAAATTTTAATCTAACAAATGAGAACATTTTATTTTATATTGATTCAAAAATAGACCATTTATTTTAATGAATACTTTTCAGCTTGAGAAATATTATGACCATTAAACTCTAATGCCAAAAAGAAAGTTCATATTAATTAAAGAGCAGAAAATTTGCTTTTTTTTTTCGTTGTTACCTATCTAGAATTTAGAAAGAGTAACTTCACAGGACAAAACTTTTTTATTTAATTTTGCGATGGTTATTTTACCGATTAAATTAACTTTTTTAATAACGTTATAGGCATTTAAAAGTATTTAAAAAGCATTTTAAAAACTCAAAACAACAAACCGGGGGATAAATACTAACAATTCACAATTAATTATTGATAATTCTTCTCAGATATATATATATATATATTATACCTATTTTTATGATTAAATATACTCTAAGAATTGAAGCAAGTTCAGAATTAACCCATATTGGACCGCTGTCCTATAAACAGGACAGCAAATAAAATTCCATTTTAATTTAAATTTGATAGAGCGTGTTTTAAGATATACTTTTAAATCCATTGGATTTTATTTTAACACCTTTAAAATAGACACACTTTAGCATAGCAACAAAAAAGTTATATTGTATTGTAAAAGTTATTTTCAGCAACCTCTTAAAAATTGTCATTTTTTAATCTTTAATTTTATATTTATTATTATTATTATTTAAGCATTGTGGAGGTTACTTTTAGTTTAAAAACAGAGCTAATAATGTAGCTGAAAGTTTTTGTTGAAAAATATATTTTACATGTGTATTTTGTAAGTATAAAAAAGGTGCCCTAAAATTAAGACGACGGTCCAATCCTGATTATTTTTCTATGAATTCGATATTTCATGATAGCGCACATTCTTTTCTTATCTTTCAGTGAAAACCAGTTCAAACACCTGTTCACACACCTGGACACAACAAGGGGTAAATAGATGTCTATTCTATTCAGAAAACTGGAGATTTTTTGCAAGATAAACTTACTCTCTTACTGCCAGTTCAATAACTGCAAGAGAAAACCTACAACAGTATGCTTAAAATGTAATGTTGGACTTTGTTTTGATTGTTTCCCCAAATTTCATCTATGAATCAGCCTAATTCAATGCAAGTGATATTTGTTAAGTTTTAGTAGTGTAATGGACCGTTGTCCTATTTATAGGACAGCCAATTACATAAAAAATTAAAAATATTTTTTTAAAATTTTGGTTTTATATACTTAGTTACACCATATTAATGATATGGATTAAGTTTTAATAATTTACAGAAATATTTAGTTCGTGTGGTACAATATGGGTTAAAATATTTAATATCTTATAGAATATAAACAATAACTAATTCTAAGATTTAAACTAATTCTAATTCTAATCTCAGATTCTAATCTGAAAGAAACAGTTTAAATTGTTGTGCTGTAAAAGAACGTTGAGGAATCTTTTCAGTGAAAACAAAATAGAGACATAATTAAAAAAATTTTTTATTATACCTAATTAAGTGAGATAACTTCCTAATTATAAGAGTAAAAACAGTATTTGAGTATCTCTCAAATGTTTGTATAATTTTTATCAAGTATTCAAAAAAGGAGTTAGCTGAGAATTAACGCATACTCAAAGTAGAACACATACGTTTCATTCGTAAATAAAAATAGCAAAATGATATTATGTACTTGACATGCTCAAAAGTAAATCTCGAATATCCTGAAAGAAATAATATTTTAACAATTCAACTGAATAAATATTCATATTCAATTCATTTAAAACTTAATGAGTTAGCGCTTAAATATATTTATCTTCTTTACGGTGTTCAAATTTTATCTGAAGAAATTCATTTTAATGCATTTAAGAGTACTCGCTATTCTTTGCTTCTATCAGTAGTGAAGTTTAACAGAGTACTTCCTAAAGCACGTTTGAACTTTTAGACTCGAAATTATTTTGAATAAACTTTACGATGGGGTTTGTGAAATTGTGCGTGTAGATGCTAACGGAATAACTACAAACGTGAATTTACTGCTGAAATTTTGGAGAAAGTGCATTGCAGCTGTAATGCAAAATTTGAAATATCTTAGATGCATGCACAATTATGATGGCGAAAACAGAGTAAACAATGATTGAATAGTTTCTCATGAACGAATAATTGCAAAATCAATGTGCATTTCTAGAAAAAAAACTGATTGAAAAGCATGTTTGATGCTTAGTTTGTTAATAGAATGAATTATGGAAATAAGCTGATGGAATTAGAAAGGAATTGTTTGTAATTGTATAATTCTAAGTGCTTTAAATAAACAAAAGTTCTTGATTAATAGACCATCTTATTTTTATGTATCCAAATAACTAATTAGACTTTTTTAGATACAATATAAATGGGAGGTAACAGATTTTTTGAGTTTTACTGTCTTTAAATATTCGATTATTCATATGTAAATATCTTATAAGATGAAATATTTATTAATAATTTTACATGAATATTTTAAACACTTTTAAATAAACTATATTCAGTGGAAAAAGTGTTGTATAATATATTAAATTAGTATGTAAAATTTGATACAATTTTAAGTTGAAATAATTTGATGGAATTCAAAAATAATGTATTGTTGGAAGCTGTCAAAACACTATTATATGGGTAAAGATATAGTCACTTTATTAAAATACGTTGCATTTTGCATTTTTCTTTGGAAATTATAAATAACATCCCAGATGGAACAACGCTAATATATACTGATGGTAGTAAAGTTGAAGAATCCCACGCTGGTAGTGGTGTTGGTATCAGAGATTGCAATCGAATTGTCAAAATAAAGAAAAAAAATCCTGGTTTGAGCTCAGGTTTTAAAAGTGAACTTGTTACCATCCATTAGGGACTGAGATATTTAATGTCTTCTTTAGATCCTAAATCAATTTGGATTCTGACTAATAGACGTAGTTCTATCCAACATTTGCCAAACTGGTGTAACGTTGGTGACAAAACTGGAACTTCAATTCTCACTAATATTAAACTAGTCTCGTCCTCTTGTGATGTGCATTTACAGTGGATACCCTCACATGTAGACGTTTTAGGTAATTAGGAGGTGGACGTTTTGGTGAGGAAGGGTCCCGGAGTGGGTACGGTTAATTCTAATTGTCTGACTTACCTTTAGCTGTATTCTGCGAGAAAGCATATTAATAAAACTAGCATATAGCCCGTCATATGGCGGTATTAGTACAATTTTTAATTTTCCAGAATTGTAAAGTACCCTATAAGGTAGGTAAAAGCATGGTTTGTGTTTTGACTGATAATTATCTGGTACACGCTTAGTAATTTGTTTATCTTCATACTCCTCTAAAGTCCCCCGATACTATGAATGCAGTTATAATAACCTTGAATTCATTTAGTCAAACCGTATGGTTATGTATAAAAAACAAACACACAAACGAACGATCTTAATTTCCAAAAATATATAACTAAACGAAAGATATTTATTATTCAGTGAAATAGACTCCTAGACTTTTATGGAAAGAATTTGTTGTTAATACCAGTGACAAAATTTTCATTGCAACAAAAAATAATCGAGGATTAAATTTAAAACAATCCCACATATATTTTTTAATCTATTATTTAAGCAAAATATAAAAGAAAATTATTTACTTAATATCTAAGTTCAGTGATAAAATGTAAGAAAAAAATAAAGACGGTATTTAAATAATTTAAAATAAGAAATGATTAAATGAGATGTTTAAAGGAATGATATCATAATGCTAGAAAAAAATATTTTTACTTACTTATTATGTAATAAATTGATTAAATGCTTTTAACCAGGGAAAAGGGGCCTTAAAATAATGGCATTAAACTCCCGAATAGTTGGGAAGAGATGGACTTTAAACGTTTTAAAGAATTGCTTTGAATTTTGATAACTCTAACTCATCAAGAATCCAATATGGATGGCCCTATCCATTCCAAGTCGAACCGCTTTATAAATTCAAGGACAGACGGGCAGATAACTTAGGCTATTCTTATATAAGTTATTTCTTGGCTTGTACCTACAGCACATCCTTGGTGTGGTAATTACCTTGGTGGATTCCTGGCTATGAACTGCAGTAGATGCACCTAGACAATTACTTCCCACTTTTTTATTGGCCATTTTAAGAGGTCTCGTCTTCCAGGATAGTCAAAATTCCCATCTGATTTGTCCGAAATGTAACGAAGAGCAAGTTTCTCCAAGACATATTCGTAAATGCCTAGGTTTGTCCTATGACGACCAATCAAATTTTCCTGTGTTAGTCTATAAATTTTTGAGGTTGAATAAACTTGTAGATGTCGTCTAGTAGTGACTGGACATGGAGATTAGAAAGAACAACCTTTTCCACTTTATTAGTTTCACGAAAATTTCTGAGCAGGTTTCTCCAAGACATATTCATAAGTGCCTAGGTTTGTCCTACAATGACCAATCAAATTTTCATGTGTTAGTAAGTTTTTGAGGGTGAAGGAACTTGTAGATCTCGTATAATAGTGGCTGGATTCGGTAGATAGAAAGAACAACCTTTTCCACTTTATTAGTTTCACGACATTTTCTATCAAAAATTTACAAAAGATAGTAATTAAACATTTCTTGGACATATTAAAATTAATAGAAAAAATATTGGATTTAATGAATAAAACCTTGGCATGTATTTCGAATTTCGAATAGAGGCTTATCAAATTTTTATCTTTTTTATACCTACTTTAAGAAGACAATAATCAAAATAACCTGTAAAATTTATTAGTTTACATAAAAGAAGTAAGTTTATGTTGATTCTGTCAAATATATTGGAAAGAACAGTATGATGATACGGAATGAATTTTTTTGCATTGTAATAGAATTAAGTGAGTTAAGTTACCATTTAATAATTATATAACAGTGAGTGTTGAAATTGTTTTCCTATTTAACAGTCCAATTTATAATTTTAAACTATTTTGACTGAGATCTATAAATTATAAAAGACAAATTGTTAACTATGTAAGATTGAAACGTAAACTATTGTCCAATGTTCGTACAATTAAAAGTAAATTGTATGAATTAAAAAGACAAACACTCTGATATACTCCCTTCCTTTCTTGGCTTGTACCTACGGCACATCCTTGGTACCGTGCCAGTTACCAGTGCCAATGCCAGTCTGGTGGATTCCTCGCTATGAACTGCAACAGATGCACCTAGACTTCCCGCTTTTTTATTGGTCATTTAAGAGGTTTCGTCTTCCAGGATAGTCAAAAATCCCATCTGATTTGTCTGAAATGTAACGAAGAGCAGGTTTCTCCAAGACATATTCATAAGTGCCTAGGTTTGTCCTATGACGACCAATCAAATTTTCCTGTGTTAGTCTATAAATTTTTGAGGTTGAATAAACTTGTAGATGTCGTCTAGTAGTGACTGGACATGGAGATTAGAAAGAACAATCGTTTCCACTTTATTAGTTTCACGAAATTTTCTATCAAAAATTTACAAAAGTTAGTAATTAAAAATTTCTTGGAAATATTAAAATTAATACAAAAATATTGGGTTCAATCAAAAAAACCTTGGCATGTATTTCAAATTTTGAATACAAACTTATCAAATTTTTATCTTTTTTATACATACTTTAAGAAGAAAATAATTAAAATGATCTGTAAACTTTATTAGTTTGCATAAAAGGATTAAGTTAATGTTGATTTTGTCAATTATATCGGAAAGAGAAGTATGATGATACGAAATGCATTTTTTTCTGCATTATAATAGAATAATTTAATAATTATATGACATTGAGCGTTGAAATTATTTTCCTATTTAACAAAACAATTTATAATTTAAAACTATTTTGACTTAGATCTATAAATTATAAAAGATAAATTGTTTACTACTTAAGATTTAAACAGAAACTATTGCGAATGCTAGTAAAATTAAAAGTAAATTGTATGAATGAAAAAGACAAATACTCTTATATAGTCCATTCTTAGGCATGGAAATTACGTCCTGATTTGCCTTTATATTTAAGTTTTCAAAAATTCATATAAATAGGAAATAAATCTGTAAATGTTTTTGTTTGCTATAACGTAAACTTCTCTTCAAATATTTCTTAGAATAAATAATTTAATTAGTTTCTGAGAATCACTAAGTAATACTCAAGTATTAAAGTTTAAAACTTTATTGGAACTGTTATATATTTTAATCCGTTCTAGATAAGTACTAAGAAGCTTATATTTGCTATAGTTACGATTAGGTTACAATCCTTTTTAAGAGAAGAGTATTGTAAATAATCTTTTTATACTTTGCAATAAATTAAATGCCTTTTGCACTAATTAATTTTCATTTCTCCGCTAATGATTTTCCTTGGATCAATAAAGTACGCGCATTTACACTGAGAAAGAAGCATCTATTTTGAGAACTTGATAAACTAAGATATAGGATTGGTTTCAAGAAAAAGCAATAAAACATAGACTTTCCAATATCAAAGTCGTGGTTTTCGTAGGCAATTTTAATTAATTTTGAAATGATATACCTGTAACGATTTAATTAATTTCTACATTAGAATACATAATTTAAACGTTTTAACTTTAGCTGGGAAAACAATAAATAAAAGTATAAATTTCTACCGGCAATTATTTTTCATATAAATTAAAAAGCAAAACAGATTAGAGGCATTACAATTTAATAACAGCATGTTAACATAGACGATTAGGAAGTAATAGAGTACGTCAAATTAACCTTATTGCTTTATGAAATTTTTGTATATATATGAGCCACATTCTTTGAAAGTGGTATATGTCTATTTTTTTATGAATATATTTAGCTGTAATCATTTGTATGGTTTCAAAAATATTGGTATGTTTTAATGCGGTCAATTTATGTTATTTAAACATTAAATTGATCTTTGTTTATAATGTTATAATTTATAAAGCATTAGCATCTATTTTGAAAACTTGATAATCTAAGATATAGGATTGGTTTCAAGAAAATGCAATAAAGCATAGACTTTCCAATAACAAAGTAGTGGTTTTCGTAGGCAATTTTAATTAATTTTGAAATTTTATACCTAAAACGATTTAATTAATATCTACATTAGAATACATAATTTAAACGTTTTAACTTTAGCTGGGAAAACAATAAAAGTATAAATTTCTACCGGCAATTATTTTTCATATAAATTAAAATGCAAAACAGATTAGAGGCATTACAATTTAATGACAGCATGTTAACATAGACTATTAGGATTTAATAGAGTACGTCAAATTAACCTTATTGCTTTATGAAATTTTTGTATATATGTGAGCTATATTCTTTGAAAGTGGTATATGTCTATTTTTTTATAAATATATTTAACTGTAATCATTTGTATGGTTTGAAAAATATTGGTATGTGTTAAATCGGTCAATTTATGCTATTTAAACATTTAATTGATCTTTGTTTATAATATTATAATTTATAAAGCATTAGCATCTATTTTGAAAACTTGATAATCTAAGATATAGAATTGGTTTCAAGAAAAAGCAATAAAGCATAGACTTTCCAATAACAAAGTAGTGGTTTTCGTACGCAATTTTAATTAATTTTGAAATGGTATACCTCTAACAATTTAATTAATATCTACATTAGAATACATAATTTAAACGTTTTAATTTCAGCTGGGAAAACAATAAATAAACTTATAAATGTCTACCAGCAATTATTTTTCCTATATATTAAAATGCAAAACAAATTACAGGCATTACAATTTAATAACAGCATGTTAACATAGACTATTAAGAGGTAATAGAGTACATTAAATTAACTTTATTGCTTTATGAAATTTTTGTATATATGTGAGCCTAATTCTTTGAAAGTGGTATAAGTCTATTTTTTATGAATATATTTAACTGTAATCATTTGTATGGTTTGAAAAATATTGGTATGTGTTAATGCGGTCAATTTATTCTATTTAAACATTAAATTGATCTTTGTTTATAATGTTATCATTTAAAGCATTAGCATCTATTTTGAGAACTTGGTAAACTAAAATATAGGATTGGTTTCAAGAAAAAGCAATAAAGCACAGACTTTCCAGTATCAAAGTAGTGGTTTTCGTAGGCCAATTTAATTAATTTTGAAATGGTATACCTGTAACGATTTAATTAATATCTACAATAGAATACATAGTTTAAACGTTTTAACTTAAACTGGGAGAGTGATAAATAAAAGTATAATTTTAAGACGGCATATATTTTTCCTATAAATTAAAAGGCAAAACAGATTAGAGGCATTACAATTTATTAACGGGATATTAACATAGACTATTAGGAGGTTTTTGGTTTGGTTTAGGATCGCTACGGTCTACTTTTTGCAACACGAGGTCTAATGAGACCGGGACCTACTGCTTAAAGCCGATTCCGAACGGCTACGAGCATCCATGCCATGGTGGAATTCGAACCTATTAGGAGGTAATAGAGTACGTCAAATTAACCTTATTTCTTTATGAAATATTTGTATATATATATGAGCCACATTCTTTGAAAGTGGTATGTCTATTTTTTATATGAAGATATTTAATTAAGCATTTGTATGGTTTGTAAAATATTGGTATAAGTTAATATGGTCAATTTATGCTATTTTAACATTAAATTGATCTTCGTTTATAATATTAGCATTTATAAATTATTAGTTGAAAGAATGTAGTATAATTATGTAAGATTACTTTTTAACTAAATGTTAGGTCTTTTGTGGAAAGTTTTTGAAAAATACATCATTTTCAAAGTCTTTATATGTTTGTAATTTCATTAATTGCGTAAATTTATTTTGACAAAGTTCTGAAGATTTTTTGGGGAGTTGTTTAAAGATATAAAAACTAATAGCTGATTTAATTCGTCGTTGTTATAATCTAATTTCGGTTAAAAGTTAACTTCATAACCCTGAAAGAAATCGGTTTATGTAAACATAAAGTTTCACTGAATCACAAACTGTATTAATTCAATATTAGTTTCATGTTTTATTAATTTAAAATGGTAAGTGAATATGTAAGCGTAATTTCATGTACTGATTATGACAGTAAATAAAATTACACTTCATCTACATTTTCAGAACTTTTTCTTACCCTAATCATTATTATCTATATTTAATAATAAAAGCAGAAATAAGTTTTTGAAAAGATGTTGCGTTATTGGGGTCCAAGTGAACAATTAAAGAAAAAAAACAAACTAAGTATCTTTTAAATTCAGTTAGAATTTATGTAGCATAACAATGTACTTAGTGATATATTAAACCATAATAAATTTATAAGCACAATGGCAATAAATCAGAAAATTTTGACAATACTTTCAAACAAATGCATGTTTATTGAAAATCTTCTGAAAGCATCTTTCTTTGAGATTTGTTTTAGTTTTCGATGTTTTGAAGTTAGATAAAGTAAAAATATTCCGAAAATACAAAAATAATATTTTCTTATCTTCAATACAGAAAATCCTAGTTTCCCAATATTTTCCATTTAGGATGAGATAAAACTACAAACTTTTAAGGGAAAAGGCTTTTCCATTATAAAAGAATATATATAGGCTAGAACGCATATATATATATATATATATATATATATATATATATATATATATATATATATATATATATATATATATATATATATATATGAACTGTATTTCCTTATATATGAAGCTAATTTCTAATTTGTCTTCATAATCCAAATTTTCCATGTCTACCTAGCAGGCAATCACTTACTCTCTGATTATTTTTCGTGATCAGTTGTAGTATTAAGTCAGTACTATTAACGGGAGGCTTGCCGAGAAACTACTTCTTGTCTTACTTAAAATTTAAGTCAAAATGAATGTATATAAAAAGTGTTGGGTGTTTTATAGAGACAAATACAGGGCTATTTATTAGTCCCGCCGGGGTTTCAAAACACTGTAGTAAAAGTGCTAAGCCTAATATATCAAAAAGGAGCATTTCCTTAAAAAACTGAAACAGTTGAAGGTTTTTACAATGACAATGGTCAGTAGATTTGAATTAATCTTGCTTCAAATGATGACATAATTGTTTTCCCATGTGTCCCACGTGTACTGGTTTTAATATCATGTGAATTTTTCTTGTGTGTTGCGTAAATAAAGAAAATGTTATCTTACATTCATTGCAATTGAAAAGAACTGAGTCCAAGGGTCACATGATCTGTGAATTCCCCTTCGATATAACCATGTTGAATAGGTGATAACTGTATTATCACTTAGATGTATATGTCACGTGACGTAGATTTTCACATAGAACACCTGCAAAAGCAGTAAAGAAAATTTGAATTGCTCCTTCTTTGATGCAATGTTTATTTTTGATACATTCCTATTACTTTTGAAATATTGATTACTAAAATGTAGGAGGTAAATTTGAATAGCCCTGTATAACGGATCGGAGGGGTGATAAAAAAAAACGATATCTTGATGCTTTTACTCTTATGCAATTAAATGTTGCAAGATATGTTTGGGAACTTGATGTACCTTAGACCTAGTGTGATATTGGTCCTACAATGTTTTCTATACTATCTCTTCATATAGCTAGATGAATTGCATTTTATATATAAATTGTCTGTAGAGTGTATGAGTTCTTCATATATAAGGAAGGTTTCCATATCAGTGCAGTTAATACTGGACCTAAAGAAAAAATGGCTCATAAAGTAAGCATTACATCTGTTTTTTGTTTCTTTAGATGAGATCACTCATGTTTTAACCTGGCATGATTTTCAACAGTATATAAAATATTTTTTCCAATATATTAAATCTACTGCCTTTAAAATAACTTTATCTCTAAATGAGTGTAAATAGAAATTAATATGGCATAATACTCATTATGCTTCGCAACAGAATATTTGTTTCATCCTTGTCCCAACATATTAGTGCAACAGATGCTGGCTGTTTTTTTTACAGTTATTTTTTTCTTTTGTTAAATATACATCATATATTTTATGCAAACTTTTAAGTTTTTGCAATTAATATTTCTTTTATATTGTTCACAATTGATAAACATCGGTGTACATAGGACGGTAGTATACATAACAATGGTAGTATACATAACTTCTTTTGTATGTATTGTAATAAAAATGTCATATTTTTCTACATCGTTTAAAGTAATATAAATGCATTAACCAGTTTAATGTAGAAAAAATATCAGTAGATTAAAGGTACATCAGGTTCGTCAAACCTTGGACCCTGTAAATGTACATTCCTTATTTATTGCACGGAAAACCAAAATTTGTTAATATAAAATCATAACAAACTAACATGAACTCATGAACAGTCTATAGTTTTAAAATAATAAAGCAATAATTTTCATTGCAAAACAGAAGTAGAACTTCATAAAATTTCAAAATAGTTTCATTGTACAACTGCTTCTCACTTGCATATGTGTTTATGAGACACTTATGTGAGTTTAAATTTTAGGCAATTATCTGACTGGAAAAGAAACAAAACAAAAAATCCTTTAACTTGTATTTAAATGTTTTTCATCATTTTCCTAAAATCTTATTTTGAAATTAATATATATCCCCTGAAATTCAGTATTTTGACAACCATGTAATGAATTTATCTCAATACGTAGCCTATTGCCTTTACCCTCTACACAGAGGCTGCCATTCAATAATTATAGGTCAGTCCATTTTCTGATTAATTGCCATGTCCTTAGGTGTGGTCTCTTAGACAGTTACGAGATTGCTGGTTTGATAGTGTTGCTCGATGATCTAGTGAAAGATAAGCACCAAATATGCAAAATATAAATAAATTACGAGAGAAAGTAGGGTTGAGGTAATAGTAATAATGTATTGTATTACTAGATATGAATACAGCTATGGCTGTCATGAAATTCTATAAAGTCTGAGATAGTAGTTAAAACAACGAATCGCTTCAATGTTACTTTGACAATAATAAGAAAACAAATTTTAACTACCATTAAGCTATTTTTTTAATCTTTTGATAGTAATGGCATAAAATGGATTTGATACATTTCCTTAAAAACATATCCTATAATATATGAGTATCATTGCATTTTTTAACTTCTAATCGATCTCCGTATATGGTGTCCTTTAAACCTTTAGTCCTGCTAGTTAACATTTTTTGAGAAAATTTTGTAATGTATTTTGTTTTATACAGTTGTATTTATTTGATTATTTTTTTATGCCTGCATTGAAATTACTCACTAAACAAAGAGTTTCTGTTTAAAATCAATTTTAGATAACAGATTAAAAAAGATTTAAAAGCAGGCTACCATCCTTGACACTGATTTACCGGCACTTACATAAAATGATATAAATTCCTTATAATCAGTTGATAAGACAGAAATATTTCTTGAATCCATTACTTTTCATACATTTCTGCTAACTATATTTATATTAAAAAACGTACTTTTTAAACAATATGTAATGGTACTCCACTGCTCATAAAAATATCATTGAAGTGTAAAGCAAAAATTTTAGATCTGTTTTCTCTATTGATCTACACATGGAAGCCTTACTAGCAGCACAAAGCCCTATATAAATCTTAATAAAAATGTATTTATGGTACTCTGAATGAAGGCTTACTTTTATTAAGAACGACTTTGCTGTTTATCTCGTTGTGGTAAAGTGTAATTTTAAAGCCAAGAAAAGAAATTGAAATATCGTATCTAGCTATGAGACAAGAGGAAGTATAAAATAACACTAATGCTGAAAAGCAATCAATTTAGCTCTCAAATATATGATATGATTGAATTCCTAAATATATTACCCAATGGATTTTCTTTTACTGTAATTTGCTTTCTTTTTTTTTAAAAAAAAAGGAAATAAACAAGATTCTGTATCAAAATATCTCCTACAACAATGTCGTTTTTATTGGATATATTTATAGATACTGTCATAAAGACATTTCAGAAGTATTCTTTAAAAATTTTTACTAATAATTAATTTGTAAAGATTAACAGTAAAATATCAATAATATTAAACCTGAAAAGATTATAGAACGGTGAAAATTATTTTAAAAAACTGTTACATGTTGTTTTACCACTTGAGATTATTTCAATATGCTTAAACTAACTATTAGAATTTAGAACAATTATTCATTTTACATTTATTTGAAATTATAAAAACTTTTAATGTACATGAAAAAAAGAAATACTTTTACTCTACTGTAAAGAAATGAAGTATTAGACTTAGGCTAGACGTGCAGTGGATACCTTTTCCTGAGCAACTGTTTTGTCTACTGAAACAAAATGCAATGGTATTTTACTAGAAAAGTGACCACGATAGCATGTAGCCTCATGTGCGACCCAGGTATCTTTCTATAGACATGTTTGGATAAAAATAGCTGCATAGCAATAAGCATCTCGTGCATATCCTACTTAATGTGTAATAGCTTACTTGTAGAATAAGAAATCCTTATACAGCTAAAATTTATCCTAGCAAAAAAGTGGTAATCTGTAATCTCAGCATTGATTTATGAATATGTTCTATAATATCGAAATAATTACATTTTAGTTATTGTTCATATTCTTTAGCAGGAATATCATATAAGAAATAAGTCTTATTTTAAAAATCTATTAAAATATTTTTTGTTACTTTTCATTTTATACCCATTACCATTTAGCACGTTTCTAAAGGATCTCAACATTGCATCATTTACTTCAAATTAATCACAATACGATTATCAAAATTGCCCTTTTTATAGATTTTCCTGCATTTTTAGCGAAAAATATTTTCTTTTTCTCGAAGCTTTGACATGCAGTCTACTATATATTTTTTTTCCATTTTCAATACGTTTGAATAAGTTTATAAAGTTTGTAATTTTTCATTTATTGCAAATCAAAGGCAATAATTTTCAAAATTACATTTATCATCAATTTTCATAGATTAAAACTAAAAATGAATTGCCTTCTGGAATCGTTGACGTGCCACAGTCATAATTCCAGCAAGTTACTTATAACTAAATGTTACCAATGATTAGAATAGGTGATGAAGAGAGACAATTTCATGAAAAGAAAATAAACCGTATTACAGAAAGTATTCTTGTGTCATATAAGAATTGTAAAAGTAAAAAGTGTGTGCTTTGACAGTTGTAAAAATAACTCATAGAAATAAAGTTGTAATCTGTAATCTCAGCATTGATTCATGAACATGTTCTCTAAGATCCAAATAATTACATTTTAGTTATTGTTTATATTCTTTAGCAGTAACATCATATAAGAAATTAGTCTTATTTTAAAAATCTATTAAAAGTAATATTTTTGTTACATTTCATTTTATACCCATTACATTTAGTACGTTTTTAAAGGTTATCAGTATTATTTATTTCAAATCAATCACAATAGGATTATCAAAATTGTGCTTTTGATGAATTTTTGTGCATTTTTAACTAAAAATAATTTTCTTTCTCGAAGATTTGACATGCAGCCTACTATATAAATTTTTTTCATGTTCAATACATTTGAGTGCGTTTCTAAAGGTTATCTACGGTGTAATTTTTCATTTATTGCAAATCAAACGGAATAATTTTCAAAATTGAGTTTATCATAGATGACATATCATAGATGACATATCATAGACTAAAAATGAATTGCTTTCTAGAATCGTTGACGTGCCACAGTCATAATTCCAGTACGTTACTTCTAAATAATTATTATCAGTGATTAAAATAGGCAATTAAGAGAGACAGTTTCATGAAAAGAAAAGAAATCGTATTACAGAAAGTATTCTTGTGTTATAAATGAATTGTAAAACTAAAAATTGTGTGCTTTGACAGTTGTAAAAATAAATCATAGAAATAAAGTTGTAATCTGTAATCTCAGCATTGATTCATGAACATGTTCTCTAAGATCCAAATAATTACATTTTAGTTATTGTTTATATTCTTTAGCAGTAATATCATATAAGAAATTAGTCTTACTTTATAAATCTATTAAAAGTAATATTTTTGTTACATTTCATTTTATACCCATTACATTTAGTACGTTTCTAAAGGTTATCAGTATTATTTATTTCAAATCAATCACAATACGATTATCAAAATTGTGCTTTTGATGGATTTTTGTACATTTTTAACTAAAAATAATTTTCTTTCTCGAAGCTTTGACATGCAGCCTACTATATAAATTTTTTTCATGTTCAATACATTTGAGTGCATTTCTAAAGGTTATCTACAGTGTAATTTTTCATTTTTTGCAAATCAAACGCAATGATTTTCAAAATTACGTTTATCATAGATTTTAACTAAAAATGAATTGCTTTCTCGAATCGTTGACGTGCCACAGTCATAATTCCAGTAAGTTACTTCTAAATAATTATTATCAGTGATTAAAATAGGTAATTAAGAGAGACAGTTTCATGAAATGAAAAGAAATCGTATTACAGAAAGTATTCTTGTGTTATATAAGAATTGTAAAACTAAAAATTGTGTGCTTTGATAATTGTAGTTGCAAAAAATAACTCATAGAAATGCAGTAAGTTCCTTTACTTTAATTTATACAAATAGAAATCTACATAAATTTTTTAAATGCAGTACATAAATTGAAATTAAAGAGAGAAATGTCTTTTGTATTTGAATATAAATTTTTATTTAAATATAGTTTCAGAAACACTAGAAAGATTAGATGAATTATTTCAAAATAATATCATTATTAAAATGATAGCAAATATGAAAATAATACACGAGGAAAATTATATTTTTTTATATATAAAGAAATTTTCAAGAAACGAAAGAGAATTATTATTATTGTTATAATTTGTTATTATTTTATTAACTATACTTTCCATAGAGAACCAGAATAAAAGCATTGATAATCTAATAACAATTTTAAAAGAAGGTGTATTTGTTGGCTGTATTATGTACAAGATAACTAAGATATTGAATAACCACCAAATGATGGAAGGGGAGATTTCCTATTCTTCATAGCAATATTTAATAACATTATTACAGGAGTACACTAGCGTGTTCAAAATTACTTTATGACCTCTAAACTATACAACATAAGTTTACAAGGTGAAATGCAACATGTGTTAATTACTTTTGTATAAATTGGTATATATTACTTTTGTACTGTTATATAGTGCCCAAAACTGTACCAAAATTGGTGCAGTTTTTTACAAAAATAATGGTAGAATTCATGTTATTTTGTAGACAGCAGGTTTTAAATTTTTACCACATAATTTATAATACTGGACTAAATAACACACGATCCAATCTGATAATGATTAGTTGCTAAAATATTAAATTTATAACAAATAAAGATATCTTAAGTATAATATTTTATTAAATTATATGAAATTATATAAAATGAAGATTATTCTTTCTACCGTTGGCTATTTCATACCGTTTCTTTCTACTTCTCACATTATCAAAAATGATTGAGAGTCGAATGATTATGTATAATTAATATGGGAAAAATCAATTAATTCGAAACTTGTAATAATTTTTAAATTAAACCAATTAACAATAATTTGTTTCATAATATATAATCAGATCATTTTATTATACTGGAGAAGTGTTACTTTTATGAAAAAAATTCTGTGATTTTTTTTTCTTTGATAATCCAAAAGGAAAATATAAAACCTAGAATGCTAAGTGTGTGTACATAAAAGACTTAAATAACATAAAACGTTTCAGAAATGTAAATATATACTTGAACATTTAATATAGTTTAATGTTAACGGGTAGTAAAAGATAATTTACACATCTGTTATGATATTTATGGATTTCCTCACTTTAATTTCTTTTCACTTTTCAGTTATTTTTACATTTCGACTTTAGAATAAAAGCTTCAGTGTGTTTGTTTTGGAAATTCTATGTTTTAATTATCTTACTTTAATACTGAGACTAAAATCTATGTCCAATTCGAAAAGAAATGTATATTTTTTTTATTATAAAGTAGATGAATTTTAATATGGAAAAGATACCAAAATGATTATTATACTTTCAAGAAGAGAATTTTATATAAATAATATTGGTATAAAATTGTGCTAAACTGGCAAAGTGTTTATAACTGCTTTCTTATAGATTTCAAATATTTTCAAATGTTTTACAAAACTATAGTGAATATGAAGCATAAGTTTGAAACAATTTTAATAAATATAAATAATAAATATTTTACTGATATTCATTTACATATAAAATTATCTTATTTATAAAAACCCATTTAAAAAAATCATATCCTTATTTCCTTTTAAGCTGTAATATCATAACATTAATTTATGTCGTTTCATGAAATATGTTAGTCTTGCACTAGTCTAAGTCTTCATTTTCGTATAAATCCCAATAAATCATGTTATTTTGATTATTATGCAACCTTTAATATGTATGTGCTTTGGGTTTATTAATATTTTTCATCTTTATGATCTACATTTTAATTTTTCTTCTAATTTTTATCGATATTTCTTCATTTATGTTTTAAAAATGGGATGTTTAATATGCACGATTAACTCTGAAGGTTAAAAACCATTATTTCCTGCAAATAGTGATCTAGTATGAAAACTACTTACTCTATAGTTTTATAAATTTAATCTATGATTTCTTTGCTTTATAAATTGAATACTTATTCTTAATTTTGGTTCTCCTTTATAGAATGTCCTATAATGAAAATTATTAAACTCGTAATTTAATGTATAATCGTAGCTCAATATTTGATTTTAAGTTCCCTCCCATGAAAACTTATAAAACACAATAGCCAGAATTCATGAATTGCAAAAGCACAAATTACTAGAATTTAAATGAGAAACTGTGAAAAATGATTTAGACATACCGTGTTGTCACTGCTAGCAGAATAAATGAACGGTTTATTTCCTTATGTTTTAATTAAAGTGAAAGCTATTAACGAAATTAAGATTCTTTGCAAACAAGAGATTAGAACTACATAAATCAATATCCAAGACTTTTGGGATACTTAAAACTTCGAAAAAATTACTAAATTAAATAAATTGTTTTGACTGAAATTTATTTTTAACTAACTAGTGTAATGAATTAATTGGTTAATGTTAATGTAGGGAAATATTATTTTAGAATATTTGAAATTAGCTATATAAATACATACATACATATATATATATATATATATATATAGCACTAATATTTTACAAAAAAAAATCAAATGCTTAGATATTGTAACTATGAAGTGATATGATGAATTTCATAAAGAAACATAAGAATTTTGGGGAATTACTAAATTTGCTAATCTAAAGTGTTATATTTAACGATGTGAAATTATCTTTCTAGAATGGTAATTCTTAAAGTTGAAAAAGATAAGTATAAAAATTTAACAATTTTTAGTTTTATTAAAGTTAAATATTTCCAGCATTAAGTCAATTAAACAGCTTAAATCACTTCTTGATAGGTTGTCCCGTAGGGACTTAGTATTAAATTAGATATTTTAATGATATTTTCAGCATCATTTAGTTTTGGGAAAATACCTGAAATTTGTATAAAAAGATATCGTCTCTCTTTTTGAAGAAAAAAAACACATACTGCTTCCAAATATGCAATCTGAAAATCAAGGATTTTAAAAGTTTTAGAAATTTTGCTTTTTTAACTATTCTACATTAGAGAGGAGAGGGATCTTGACAGCTGGGGTCAGAATTTATTAAGAAATAATATGTTATTTTCTATTTATCTCAGCTATTTTCTAATGGCAGAGGAAGATATATTTTCATTCCATCTTTACTATCGCAAGACGTTTGGTAAGGCGCTATCTTTTAGTATCTACGGCTGTAAGTTTGAATCTAACTACTGCCATGGATGTTCATCGCCGTTATTGGTCGATTTTAATTAGTATGTCCTGGATCGCCTGTCCTAGCATAAAATAAGGTAGCACATAATGCTACAAACCCAGAAAACTGGTTATTGCTGCCAAAATTTAGATGCTTTCATATTTTTGTAATTTTTTTATACTTCTGTGTTATTTCGCAAACTTTTCAAATAATATAAAATGGGACAATATAACCGATATTCAATACCCAGTTTTTATGTTTTCTTACTTTCATTAAAACTGATGTCTTGTAGCATAATTTTATTCAAATGTATTATTAATAAAATATTAATAATGATAGAATTATTCGTTAAATTTAATGTTTACCATAAGTATAGATTATTACAGTCCAAATATGAATGTAATTACTTAATATTTAAGACATTTTCTATATGAAAATTATGTGCTAGTTCCTTTATATATGGAAATCTTAAAGACAGTTGGGTCATTAAATTATTACTCTTCATGATACAGGCATCGAAATAAGAGTATGCCCAATAAACTTTGTCTAGTGTTCTATAAGAAGAGATTATTGTTTTAAACTTTCAGGTATTGTACTTATAAAAAAATTAGCATCTTGTTTTACATTAGCCGATAGAAAACCTATTCAATATTGTAAATACGATATTTGACGTACACTAAATAACCAATGTCTTATTTTTCAAGATACAATGAATATTAATATTTATATGTATATTTAATCTCCTCTTACTCAATGCTTAAATTTATAAAAGATGTCAAATGGATTACAAACTTATTTCACAATGCTCTAAGAAATAACGGTGCACGTGATATATATTGAGGGGCAAGAAATAACTTGAAGGAATTTGTTACGAAGAGAGTAAAAATGTTGTTTGGTCAAGCAACATTTTCATAATAAATAGAGAAAATAAAAATTGAAAGTTATTAAAGAAAATTTAGTAATATATTTTTCCTTATAGTTGGATCGCTTAGTTTAATGTAATACTGACTAGGTGAATATGATCAAGAACTATTAAAGTAAAACATTACGGTACTGTGATAATTACATGTAATGTCATCTAAGATAATCTAAGTCTATGGTTGATTTTTTTGACAGTCTTGTTATTAGAAGATATAATAAATACATTCTTTAAAATTATTTTAATTTAGTACAGAATACAACCTTTCCTCTAAACTTTCACATATTTAGCAAGTATGATGTTCGTTTGGATTGAGAAATAATTTTGACTTATATACAGAAGAGTATTGATATCCTGCTTTAGAATTCATCTGCAACATCTTTGCTAAGGTGTTTACGTTGTACATCTAATGTCGTAAAATGAATGAAAATTTTTGGAGTTTTTTTTTAATTTTTCTTTAGTTTATAATTTTTAAAAGTATTTATAAAATAATTTGAACTTTAAAAGTTTTACAATTTTGCAACATTATTAATATTTACGGACTAGACATTTTCAAGAGGTAAGATACTAAATGTTTTTAATTCACTTGAATTTTAAACTAAGTAATCTAAAATGCATACCTGGTTTATATTTAAGAAGCCTAAAATTTAACAACAGTTAACACTCCTTTTATAAAAAGAAGAGTTGTCGAAATGGAATCAACTTTCTACACAGAATTTAGCTTTGGATAGTTAAGGCAAGGTTTCCTATTGCTAAACACAGAAATATACAATTTTGGTCAGCACCTGTCTTGACATTTTTAGTCAATGCTTGAGATTAGCATGTCCTTAAATTCTGCATTAGTTGACTCTAGAGGATAGGTACCACTAAGAGGAGCGGGAGAAATGCATCAAGAAAATTTTTCAATACTGTTATATATTAGGTTAATATTTATGCTATTCTTCGCTCAGAATATTATTAAAACTGAGACAGTATTCGTCCTACTTTTAGGTTAGAAAGTAATATTGAAGCTGTATTTTTGCCATTGATTATTTGAACAATGAGTATCCTTCAGTTTTGCTCTTTGTTCTACCTCCTTGTAGTAGTATTTCGTATCTGATATACCTTTTTTATGAAACAATTTGGATGAACCACAACATCTAAAAAAGTACTTTAGATTTTTTAAGATTAATTTTAGTGTAATTCTAGATATGAGAATATTTTCAAAAAATGCCTTTCCATTTTTCTATTAATTTAAAGCGGGGGATATACTTAGCAATTCAAAGCGTATACTAATTACTCGATAACAACATTATAATTACCATGTATTACATAAAGAAAGCCATAAGTTTGTAATAGATTAATTTCTAATTATTATTATACTAATTATAATTGATTCATTCTTTATAAAATGTGTCATAAGATGACCCGTTTATGTGATTGTCGGATTATAGTTGTTTAATATCTAGATTGAGGCTCAGTAGCAATTAGGCATTAGAAAAGAGCACTTAGTTTAAAAATGAATACAAATATCTCCGAAAAGGGGAATAACACACTTATTTTCTCTTTGCACTTCCTTTTTGTCATTTCTTTTATTAGAGCAAACCGAGTACCTAATATAGGAATCATTATATCACTGGTCCGACAATTCATCCTACAATTGTTTTGAGTCACAAATTAAATGCTCTGTTATAACATGGCACAGAAGTTCATAAAACTGTAAGTATGTATGAGAAAGAAAGAAGAGTAAGTGTGAAATATCTATGATCTATAAATCATTGGTGTAATTGTTTGGTTGTTATAGTTTATTCGGGTTCAGCTGTAGAAATAAAAAAAAAATAATTAATATTTTAGGTAAAATTTCTTATACAAAGTTACGCTGGTTAACGTTACCTTGGACTTTAATACTCATACGGTGAGATATTAAAAGAATACGATGAAGTTGAAGATAACAAGGAAAAAAGTGGCGCCGGTGCGTTATTATTCCTTACACGAAGTTTTTGGAGGAGCTGCAAAAGAAGCATTGCTGAAAACACATCATGTAGAAAATATTCCGCGATAATATAGAACTGAAAAATTATATATCTTTTTTCAGTTACCAGAATCATGTTATTAATATTTAAGATTTGAACAACTTAGTGTTGACAGATGGCAAGTAATATTACAATATTTTGTGAATAAAAATCGTAACTATTATTAAAATGTCATAACGTATCAGTAAATACATATTTTATAGTTATTTCCAAATGTGCTTTAATCTCTTATTAAATTAATTTTCCCATCTGTTCTTTCTTTCCCTCTTATATATATATATATATATATATATATATATATATATATATATATATATATATATATATATATATATATATTGCCTAAAGTCTGCGCACACTCTAATAAACAAACTAAAAGAGATTTCATTGTTAACTCCGGAGTATTTTTTTTATCTGAAATATGAAGACAGCTCGCTGACGATGTCAGAGTAAACTTTTCTGCAGACTTAATTTTTCGACCTTCGCACGTGTACAACATAGCTGTGCAACATTAGCAGTTTTCACTTGTATATAAGCACACAACATGCAAAAGGCCTCTACTTCTCTTTGTCTGAGAATGTATTAACCTCATACTGATGAATTCCTGTAATCTTAGACCTAATTTTGATTATGATAATACAGAGAATATAATAGTTATTTCTACTAACATCCATGAAAGTAATAGGGTTCATCAACATGTTTTAATTATCCTCAGCATCTTATAAATATATATATATATATATATATATATATATATATATATATATATATATATATATATATATATATATATATATATATATATATATATATATAATCGGTATTTAATCTTGTGTGACTTCCGTGTAAATAATATGGTTCATCAACAAGTTTTAATTATTGTCAGCATCGTATACATATTTATATGGAATCTTTTGTGACATTTTGTGACTGTCAGAAAATAATTATTACTCGTGCACTACAGTTTATTATTTACGCATTGCTACCCTGCATTTTATTTATTTATTTATTGTTAGCTCAAATTTTAATTTATATAGTTTTGAATAAATGTAAGAATATATGCCGAAATGATTTGATTGAATTATACGTTCAAAGTAAAGTTATTTTAACCAAAATTAAACGAAACTGTGAAGGAAAGCTTAAAGTTGAACATGGAAATTCCATTTTTGTATTGCTTCCATACATATATAAAATATCAAATATCCCCTCCCCTTCCCTTCCATAAAACTCTTTTGAAAATATTTGAACTCAAGAATGTGAAAATCTTTGCCAGAAATTTCACCTCTTAAAATACTTCACAGCAATTGTAAATTATATTTATTTGTATATGTGGCATATGTATAAGGAACTTAGTAAATTTCGGAATTTTAGCTAACGGTTTCTGCAATGTAATGTATGCAATATGATGTTGTAAACGTAGTAAATTAAAATGGACATTTACTTTTATAAATATATACAATAATACGTACACGCACACACACGCACGCATATGAGAAACCATCTGTCGTTTAATTGGAAGCAACAGAAGGCTGAAAAAATGTAAATCATCGCTGTCCAACTTATGGCTCGTGGGACTAATACTTCTCTCCAATAAATGTTTGATTCCCGATAAGGAAATCAATTTTCTTAGATAAAAAGAAATTAAAGATATTTTGAATCATTGAATTATAAGATGCTTATTCTTATAGGCGAGTAATGAAAAGAAACCACGTACCTATTTTTTTGTATAAGGAAAAAACTGTTTTTGATGACAGACCTTGTAATACGTAAACAACTTAACCTTGTAGATCTTCTCTTTATTAAATCGGGCTATTTGAAAATGCACTTCGGCATGTTATCACTATTTAAAAATACTTAAATTTTTGTTCCTTAAACTTTTTTATATCACTAAGTATTAAAATAATAATACTCAGTTGCTACACAACAATATATTAAATTTTAAAGCAGCAACTAGAGAGTTTTTTTCAATTGCATATTTGCATTACATTTTTAAAAAATGTATCCTCAATTGTTTTCTTTCGCATAAACAAATTGTTAACGCAATTCACTTTTCTAAGAGCCATCCGTCTTTGCTCCACGAAATACTTGTATATAACAAATTTAGCTAAATACTAAGACAAGTTGGTCAGCGCTGATGTAAATCATCCAAACACTAAAGCAGTAACCTTGAAATTTTCAATCTATTTTATATATTGTTTATATTGTTTCATTTCAAATATAAATTTGAGTGAATTGCATTTCTTTATATATTTTATACTTCTCTACAATGAAATGTAATACATAATATAAGAAACTATGGAAACAAAAAAATACTCGCTGTAAGTAATTATTTATGAACGCATTTTGATTACATTACTTCATGCACGTCTTACAAAAATCATAACAATAATAGAATCATACTTTCTTGTTAGGTTTTTAATCAAATATACAAAATGTAAATGTATTTAATAAGACACACATGCATAGATCTCCTATCATAATATAAATGTATATTTATAGATGTATAGGTTCTTCATATATATATATATACATTTTTAGCAACAGAGTTGACTGCAAATAATCCTACAACAGTTCGCTGTTAATAAAAATTGCGCGTTTGAAAGAAAAGAAACCAAATCTCATGTTATAGTGCGTAAGTGCGTTTTATATCAAACTCGTGACAAATAACAAAAGTGCAATAGTGAGGGCAAATTTTCTACAGACACCAGAAAATTACACAATTTTTAACAGATGTACTTAATTTGTTTGTGCAGCATTTATGGCTCTTAACTCTCTATCACACAATCAGCGTTTTTGTTTCAGGAAATGAAAGAAAGCTACAACTTTTCATTAAATTATTTCAAATTATTCACCTGAAACATATAAAAACGTAGGAAGAAACACACTAAGCCAGGAAACCATATCATTGGATATGCTGCACTAGAAAATTTAATTTGATGGAAAACATCTATATTTATACATGTTATTCACTATCGGAAAAATTGAAAATTTAAAAAGATTTTCTCAAGTAATTGTGATTACTCTATTTTTTATATCTAAAATGAATGCTTAATTTCATTAGTCAAGATTTTAATCTATAAGTAGAATATATATTTTGTTATAAATATTTTGAAAATTTCCAAAATTTTACTTATTAGTTATCTAATTACTTCTTGTTTGAAATCTTCGATTTATAGTACAAGGAATGTAAAATTGTCGTACAGAAATCTATTTAGTTGTATAAAAGATTCTTTTAAAATGTGGCAAATATTTGAAAGAAAATACTAAAGAATTGAGCAATTTTAAATCACCTATGGCATACAATCTTTATAAAAATATTAAATTACTCACAGATCTTAAAATTCTGTGAGTAAAACGAAGTTTGATATAGTTATATTACTTTCAGTTATAAATTATCTAACAGAGTACTGCACCACAAATACAAAACAATTTATCTAAACTCACGAAAGAACAAGAACTGACCTGATCTATATTTATCACTGAACATCAACAAACAATCCACCACCGAGCTTTGGTTAAAGAAACTCTCTGCCTACAAAACCAAATCATATTAATGATCTTATATATGCATAAATATATGTTTCTATTTATGTATCGGATATATTCATCTGTATGTGTATATATACACATACACATATGCATATATATTTATATATGTTTTAATAAGCTTCCGTTTAAGCAAGGGCTAATACCCTTAGTTTAACTGTTTCTTTGTTACCACTGATATTTCAAACTTTAACCAGATATTTCTCAGTAAAACGTCATTAATCCACATGAGCGAAATCCTTTTGCATCCCAGTTGCTTTTGTACATTGGAAACATTTTCAAATGTTTACAAAGCTCATGGACCATGAGGAGAAGAAAACAATATGAAGAACGTAACGAAGGTAGTGGCAAGCAAGAACATTCCTAAGAGGAATCTATCGCATACTACTGAGACTTGTTGCCACTCGGAACGGATATTATCTTGTCTTTCCTGGTCAGCGAGTCGAGCTTCATGGCGTTCGATTGTTTCATATACTTTGTTTAAAACACGCAAGAAGTGTCGTTCAAATTCTTCGCTGGTCACTTCACTTCCACCACTATCTGTTTCTTTACGGTGCCTAAGTCTTGGGGAGAAAGAGTACTTTTCAATGTGGTCCATTGGAATTTTTTCATCCTTGGATGAAGAGTCATCAGAAAAGGGATCAACTACGTGGGAAGCCTGCGGGGGAGAAGATAAGTCCTGCATAAATTATCAACTTTGTGGAAAATAAGATCATGCTGAAGATTCATAAATCATTCTTAAGTCACTTAAAATCACCTATTTTTTAGAGTAATTAAATAACGTGTTTTATTATTACAATATTACTTTTAACTGGATATAAATTCTATTCGAAAGTTCCTTCGTGCTTTAGAATAATATGAGAAGTGGTTTACATTTTTACGTCATGTGTTTCCTAAGGAAAATATATCTCATAAGTTTATATTTATTTACATGCAGTTATTCCTTTTTCTCAGAATTGTGTGAATAACTCAATAAATTCTATTATACTTTTCCTTATATTTGCGCTATTTTTGATCGAAATAGTTTGAAATATACTTATGTATCCAAAATAACAAACTCTTTAATACATAGTTTATATTTATATTTTATTGGTCATTTATCCTTTCCTTTACTTTATCTCTTTAAACCGAATAAAACTTTATGATCTGAGTCAGCATTTTCTTATTCAACATGGATATGTAATGTATAAATTTTTTGGAGACTGCAGAAGAGTAATAACAGTTATATAGTGTTTTGAATATATGCACTACTAAAATATTTTGTTTAAAATATTTAGACTAGATATCATTATTTATTAAGTTTTTTCTTTATTCCAGTGGGTAAAATTTGATATTTTATACCCTCATCTCCGTAACAGCCGTTGTAGACATAGATAAAGTACTGTTTTTCGCATGCTAAAATATTTTCCAGCATATATAGGCACTTTTAGGAACACTACAGTTAGAAGACACTATGTTAATATTAAAAAAAAATGTCTGCATTCATTTTGATACGGATATCTTTTATAGCCATACTGGTTACGAAGCCCCGTACGAGAAAAAAAGGGTTTTTAGACAGAAATTATATTTATCATATTGAAACTTTGGTACATTATACATTTTTATTGAAAGAGCAGGAAAAATATTTTGTAAAATAGTTCTACTATGTATCTGCAATTTATTATAAATATTCCTATTTTTCGATTCCATAGGATAATCTTAAGTAATTTTATTAGAGTCCAACGAAATTGAATATGAAGCCGAATTTGAGATAAATTTTGCTTAGTAAAATGTTCATTTTAAACTTAACACAACACTTTGTTAAAATATTTTTCATATTATCAGGTGTTTCTTTTTTCAATAAAGTGTATCCTATTTCTAAGAATTGTAAGGTTAATACTATAAATAGTTTCTAAACGATTTATACTGCAGCAAACTGTAAAAACATATTTTCTTATCTATTAAATGCTATTTATATAACACCATGATTCAATATTGTAATTTTATTTCAATATACTTCCATTATACGTTATTCTACTTAGCCATGTATAATATGTTAAATCCCCTATTGTCCGTAGCTAACAATTTAAATTTTAATTACATAATAGATAATAGAAACATATTCCATGAATATCTATATGACTATATGAATTATGATGAAATTTAAACAAAAACTGCAAATTTTGTTTAGTTTCTGTTATATATATATATATATATATATATATATATATATATATATATATATATATATATATATATATATATATATATATATATATATATATATATATATATATATATGTCAGAGTAGAACTCATGTATTCTTGCATTTCTTACAATGTGAAAATTTTTTACGATTTTCTTGAAGTTACCAGTTTAGTTTCAATTTTCATTTAAAAATTACGTATCGGATTTTTAAAAGTTTACTTTTAAAAAATAAATTCAGTACCAGAATCGAAAGGATAATTGTAGTCTTTTGGAAGTACTTATAAACATGTAGCTAAGTTGTAACTACCCTCGTTTATTAAAAAAAATTTACTGCAGTGCTAGAAACTGAACTAAATCATTAGTACAGTTCACCACGATTTAAAATCAAACAGTTCTTAACAACTGGATATACAAATAAAACGGAATTTTATGTGTCAGGAAAATACAAATAATTTAGTTCAATTGGAAAGTTATTAACAAGCTGAGAAAGAGAACTCTTTATTTTGAAATTAGAATTTTTATAAGATATTTAATGGACTCAAACTTTGTCATTTTTGCCACTTGTTATAATATGAGTCTATCATTCTCAAATATTGTCTAGTACAGCATTTGCCGTGAGAAATCAATGCTATCTTACATATTGCTTTCAATGTGCTTCTTTCTGATATACCGGATTTTCGATGCAACTTTGTTATTGGTACTGTTGAGAGGATGCAAGCTTGGACAACTTGAACATTGTAAGCAAATCAAAATGAACTGACAAGTGACAAATGAACTAAGCAATCTCCTAATATACTGCGAGGCGTCCACAGGTAAATTTCTTTACTAAGTAGACTCATCAAGTTCTACAATGACACTTGAAATAAATGTTCCGCTCAACTCGTCATTTTATCTCAAGGAGTTAAAAGATATTAGATGTATGAACCTGCAACTACAAGACAATAGAAAAACTTTCTATTACTTACATCGTCCTTCCGTTTTGATGTCTTCCATCTACAGCTGACAAAAACTATCTTCGCTAAGAATCCAAGAATAAAGCGTCGCATAGATGGAGGTACCTCTGTACCTCTATTCCCTTTATAGTGGACGTTCAACGTGAGAACAGAAAAGACAGTTGCAAATGCCACCAAACAGATTGTTAAAACATAATATAAACCTACAAAGTAGAAAATAGAAAAATAGCAGTGTAGCATTAATTAAATTTTGGTTAGTTTTTAAGTATTCTACTTACGTACATCTTTTATCAAAGGGCAACGTATAGGATATGACATAATGTAATTAAAGAGGGGTATATTTTCTAGGGTTGTAGCATGTAATGAACGAGAATTTGACGTATGATTGTTTTTAAATATTTCAATGTAACTAGCATTTTAAATGAAATCTATGTCTAGTTTGAAGAAAAATTATATTAATGGCTACCCACATAGTATATTTTATTTTGTATAATACAGTTAGTTTTAAAAAGGGAAGTTTGAGTTTCATGCGTTGTAATGATATAAAAAGTACTAAAATATATTAGAATGTTAATTTTAATAATTATTGCACATGAGTTTGTTAGATTTTTAAAGAACCATCTTACGTAATGCTCTCCAAATCCATATTTTTTTAATACAAGTCGTAGTTGAAAGAAATAAAATATAAAATCAAACATTCGATATTACTTGGATAACTGTTAAAAATAAGTCATTATTCGGTTTTAATTTTAAAATACTTTTAACGATATTTGTTTAGTCACTCACTGTGATATATTTCACACTATTATAAAATCAATCTCAAGTTTAATTGAATTACTACACTGTTAATAAGAAATTGTCGTGTAAGACAAGTTAATATAGATATAATTTTATAATATATAAATGCCTTTTAAAAAATGGTTAAAATTAGAATTCTAGAACTAAAACTCGGTAAAATGTTCCTGGTTGTCGACAAACATTGCAAAATCGATATCAATGCTAGAAAATAAAACGTAGAGAAAAGGAAGGAAAAACATCCATTTCTTTTCCAAAATAAACTGAGGGAAAGACAAGAGGAAGTAGTTTCAGAAATAAATTGCCTTCTTATTAATATCATTAGTACGATACCTTATACAACAAGGAAGACCATAGTGCGGCTCGCAAGCCGCATATAGCTCTCGGAGACGAATTAAGTGGCTCTTGTGTAAATATAATATACGTATGAAATATGGTAAAATGAATGCATGTCCACAAGTAATTTATATCATTTCTTGTTAATTGCGAAATTTAATGTTATCCAAAAACATAATTAATTACTTTTCGACATTTACAATATGTTACAGATTTTAGAAAATATTTTAGTGCCGCTGAATTGGAGAAATTATTGTATGATATCCTAAAGTAAAATTCTTTAGTTTTCTTTGTTTTAGTAAAATAAACGTGATTATCCCGGACCTTTCGTTTCCGAATTTATTCGAATCCATGTGATTGACATTGAGAGGAGGTGGCCCAACGTAACCAAATTGTTGTTCTTTACATAATGAAAAGTTATAATGCGGCTCTTTACATCATGAAAAATAGAAAAATGACTTTCATTGAACTCATAAATGGTTTTTTGAGTTAAACAAGATGTCAAATATATCATATTTTTAAACATGGCATCTAACAATAACACAAATAAAATAAAGCACATATAATTCCTTATTTTTCTCAGATATTCTTACAGATTGATGATAACTTAAAAAATGATTTTGAAGGGAAATTTGACAAGCATTACGATATTTCAAGAATGTTGATAGGAATAAGTGAAAGTTATTTGAAAAGATATTTAGGATAAACATTTTTCATAAATTCCTATTTAAAACAATGGGCATTTCATGATGTTTTACCTCTACCATTTCTTCATTTTTCTAATTTGATAACTTTATTCTATAAAGGCTAGAAGACCTCAGTAGCATTCATTCTTTCTTAAGGGGAAGAATTCGTTTAAAATTGCTTAAAAATTCTAGATATTTGTTAAATATACTACCTACACAAAGAGGAAGACAAACGTAAATCTCCCATAGAAAATTCTTAAAATTTAATAAATTTCTTTCCATATAGTTCAAAAAATTAGTTTCATTTAACTTTTTAGTTTTAGCCAGATTAGAGTTCTAAGCGGCAATTGTGATAAAAAATACATATTCAGAAAACAGAGAGTGAAAGGCATTATGTCAGTAATATGATAAACTTGTTTGAAAGCATATCTCAAGGTGTGTGTCTTGAAATAGATTGCTAAACAGGTAATATAATTAACATTCTTTTTACAGGAATATCTATTCAGAGTTTTATCGTTTTATTTCATATTTATGTATCTATTTGCTACATGTATTGTAACTGAAGCTTCCTATTTTAAGAGAATGGTGGATGTTACAAAGTTTTTTTATTAATACGAGTTTAGCATTATGAGACTTTGTACACATATAAATCGAAATAAAATAAACAATTGCTCCTAAAGTTTCCTTAAAACCAGGTCGCATTTATAAAAATTATCTGTATGAAAATGCTTTTTGAATTTTAAAACGATGTTTGCTACTTAGTTTTTATAGATACTTACAAAATATATATAAAATAGTCATTATATACGTTATGGTATTTTAAATTTAGACTTCGTTTAGATAATTAAATTCACTCTAAAAGTATAAAAGCAGGAAAATTCAACGTACTGACATAAAATTATTTTCAATTAATGAAGTACTCAATGGATTAATAGAAAAATACCTCCAAATGCTTGAAAGATATTTTTAAGAAATAATAAATATATAGTAAAGAAAATAATAAAATTAATACAGTGTATTAAAAGTAAATTTTTAATTTTCACCGTCCTTTTAAACATATATAAACACGCATGTTAGCTATTAAAATGTTAAATAACTGACTACTTACTTATAAGAGGTGTCTGTTGTGTATGAGGCAAACTGTCCTTTACTAGCATAAGAAAAACTGTCAGGGACAATAAAGTATTGATGCTCAGAGTCACCTTTTCTCCCGATTCTGAAGGAATGTAGAATGCCAGTAATGAAATACTATTAATGAGAAGGCAAGGTAGAATTAGATTGAAGACATAAAACATTGGTCTACGTCTAATTTTTATAACATAGGTGACGTCTGGATAGGGTTCATCGCAGCAGGAATATCTTTCAGCGTTCGAATATGATGTAAATTCATCGAGGTCAAATTCACCATTCGGCTGATAGTGGGTAAAATCTCCATATTCTTTCACTCTCGTTAAATCTAACTGTTGGGAAGAAAAAGAAAACAATAGATGCTTCTTAAATATTTAATATTGTGACTGTAGCTTCAATAATTTCTTTAACACCAGATACTATAAATTTACATTTCAAATTACTATAATTCCATTAACCATATTAAGGACCTTATAGATATTAGATAAAAAAGATTAAAACTTAAACCATATATTACTATATGTTATATATTTAAAGTAATAAGTTTTTAATAGTAGTTTCACTATTTCTTAATGATTTCGATCCTTATAAACCTTTTCCCATTTTAGCAAATATTTTATGTTAATAGAGAGTACTCCTTTGATAGCATCTTACAAATAAACTGGGGTATTCCAAATCTTAATTAGCCATTTCCCCTTTTCAACAGAACTATAAATTTATGTTGAGTAGTAACATTTTATTTCATGGAACTAAAATAATTTTTGAAGTATTTGAGAACTTTTGGTAAATTATCATTTTACATATCTTGAAAGAATATTTTTTATAAACCGCGTTTGGTTATAGTTAAGTTTGATAAAAAAATGAAATAGAAAAACCCTAAAATTAGATTTGTTATCAATTAAATAAGCAATCTACTGGTACAATGTGATCCTTTGATTAAAAATTGATGTCAGATACTTAATTTTCTGCGAAAAACATATTGCAATTAATAAAATCATTTATTACAGGGCAGTGGCAGTAGCTAACTAGGTATTCCATAATGATTAAAAGTAAGAACCTTACAAAGTCCAAGTTTCCCGTCACTGATTTATTATGCATAGATCAACTGTTATTTCGTATTTCTCAGATGTTCCATCATGCCCTATTAAAGTGTAAGAAAACTCTGGTGTTCCCCTAAAAATTAGCTTATTAACACCGGCTTGCTATTACTTCTTCATATATCTGCTGTACATAATTACTCAAAGGGGAGTGTAAACGAAACTTCGTTCGATGTTTGTCACATGCATAGTCAAGTACTTGTTTTACCTTTCAGTCTGTCTACAAACCTGCAAATGATTGGCGTTGTTGTACATTATTTGTCTAGAATTACTTTTTACAGACAATGAATGTATTTTGCTTCTAACTTTTAAATGCCTTCACAACTGCATTTGAAAATACACCACCAAGGATCTTAACTGTTTTGCTTTTTACGAATCACAAACTGAGTATCAACAATGTCATTATGTTGCTTTTAAAAGAAAAAAAAGCTTTATTATTTCAAATACTTTTTCATCTTTCCTGCAGTTAACAATGCCATCACTCTAATAACGATATTTTATTATGTGTCAAGCACAATATAAACGCATCTCGCTTATTTCTTTGTCTATACACTGTGTATATGTGTATGTATATATATATATATATATATATATATATATATATATATATATATATATATGTGTGTGTGTGTGTGTGTGTGTGTGTGTGTGTGACAAGTCGTGATCCAGAGTTAAGGCGAATGAAAAACAGTCTTCTTGATAATAATAAATTTTATTAACTCATCGTTCTTAAGGAAAGCAACATGCGGCATTTTCATTATTCGCGCGGAGCTATGCGTGAAGATGTTGACCTCTCCATGTCCACGCACCAAAATCAAAATTATCTGTTTGCAAGCTCATCAAATAGCTCAGAAATGCTTCCCCCTGACCGGATTATCCTGAAAGCTTACGCGAGCGTGGGTCTTTTTCATTTATTTTATTATTATAAAAGAGTTCTCTTTTTAAAATCGTTTTTAACTTACATAATTTCCAACTACCCCGTTTTCAGACCTGACATATATATATATATATATATATATATATATATATATATATATATATATATATATATATATATATATATATATATATATATATATATATATATATATATACATATACATACATCTACATATATATATATACATACATATACATATATATGTATATATATATTTATATATATACATATATACAATCAAGATATTTTAATTTATTAAACTGCATATGCTATTTTAAGGTTTGTAATAAAGCTGATACAAATATTATTAATAACGAAGTACTTTTGTCTAGGTTATATAATTAAGCTCACATTTTATACTATACATACCTGTGATCCATCATAAGCCCAAGATGCAAATTTTAAGTTGCATGTTTGTACATCAAAAGGAAAATATTCCACATCCATTCCACACACGCTCTTGAAAATCCCGGCAGAAGGCCACAAAACATCTCCACTTGCTTGCACTATAACATTCGTATTGACTACAGCGACGCTGTACTGTGAGTCAGCACTAAGGAATACATATCCAAGAAAATACATTACAACTTATTTTCTTTAAATAAAATAAATATTTTAGAAGCAGAAAATATATTTTCTGCTTAAAATATCTCGGGTGATTTTGCGCAATATTTGTTATATGTATAAAAATAAAAAGTGTTGACTTCGGAGAATATATTTACAATTCATTTTAAAATAATTGCAATTGTAAAGAGATGACAAACAAAAATGATATTTTTTATACTCCTTTTTTATGATATGAGGAGTTTCATTAAATATTTGATTAGATTTATTTCTCAATTTTCTCCCTATGAATAAAATTATTTAGATTAATTTTCATTTATATTAAAATTTTCTTTTATAGTTTAAATATACAGTATATTAAAATGTCTTCCGACATGCTTAAACTTTGATTTAAAACGCATTAATTTTACACTGTGTATTTTTATTTTCTTTCTTTTTTTTTAATTTATTCTTGGAAATATTTTATTTAAATCTCGAACTTTCAAGACGTATAATAGTTAATTACAAAATATACGTTTTTTTCTAAATCAGCAAAGATGTGAGATTTACTTTTATCTTGCTACATAATTTATAGATTTTCATGACAAATTCCCTTGATGATGAAATATTCCATATTATAAGACAATAGAATTTATTGATTTACTTATTTTCTTCAAAACAGGAATGTTTTCAGTATTCCCTGAATTATGAATTTTAACCATACACTAGACAATCCAGGTTTTGTTACGCGTCTAGTCACGAGGGAGGCAAATATTTCGCATTTTCATTTTCTCATTTCATTACAATTTTAAATAAAATGTAAAGATTAACATTTGAAAATGAAAAAACAGAGTAAGCGTTTGAATATTGTTGTTAATACATACGAATATTTAAGAACGATATTTGATCAAAAATTTAAAAAATTGAAACATATCACATTTAAAATATTTTACATATATATATATATATATATATATATATATATATATATATATATATATATATATATATATATATATATATATATATATATATATATATATATATATATATATATATATATATATATATATATATATATATATATATATATATATATATGTATATATATATATATATATATATATATATATATATATATATATATATATATATATATATATATATATATATATATATATATATATATATATATATATATATATATATATATATATATATATATATATATATATATATGTATATATATATGTATATATATATATATATATATATATATATATATATATATATATATATATATATATATATATATGTATATATATATATATATATATATATATATATATATATGTATATATATATATTATATATATATATATATATATATATATATATATATATATATATATATATATATATATATATATATATATATATGTATGTATATATATATATATATATATATATATATATATATATATATATATATATATATATATATATATATATATATATATATACATATATATATATATATATATATATGTATATATATATAATATATATATATATATATATATATATATATATATATATATATATATATATATATATATATATATATATATATATATATATATATATATATATATATATATATATATATATATATATATATATATATATATATATATATATATATATATATATATATATATTGATCTCCACATATCCAATAGTAGAATTTTAGTCATTAGATTCTGATACTTCTGTGTTATTTCCTTCTTCGTTTATGATCTTCTTTATGATTGTCAGTTCGTATTCAGAAATTTAAAAGATGGTTTTGGGGAGAAAACTATTGCATGGATATTGAAGAACTTTCAATAAGAGGTAAATGAAAATAGAGGGCATCATATTGAAAAGTAATTCTGACAATTTTACCTCTATCTCAATAATTTTACCTCTGTATATAAATGTATGCATATATTGGAACATAGTTTTTAATATAAGTTTAACTTTATTTTAGAGAAACATATGTAAAAATTCAAAGTTTTACCCAATTTTCGTATAAAACCTTTTCTTTATTCTTTCCTTGATTTTGTATCTATAGCTGAATGTCTATCCTTCAATAACAGCACAAATTATATATATTACGGATTGAAAAGCTTTAGAGGTGATGATTCAGAAAGTTCGATGGATCTAATTGTCTTGGAGTCCTCGTAAGAGAGATGGTTCAGTTCACTTGCGAAACTGTCATTCACATGTACTTGAAGAAATAGAAATTTTTCTTAGAATTCGTGTAAAAGTCAATATTTTTGCATATATAGTTTTGAACAGTTCTTTATAGGACACAGGAATCAATACTTTATCATTTTGCAGAGCAAGTAAAGTTCATGTAAAACAAAGTTGTATTTAAAAGTACCAGAGATACACACTGGTAGATTCTATTACATAGAGATCTATCTCAGTATGTACAATGTTCATTTGGATGGTAAATAAAGGAACGTTGTCCAATAACTAACTTTTAGTTCATTGATAATTCGGTCCATAGAAATATGTGTAAATAATCTATTTACAACTACAAAAGAGTTACAAGTGTAACTAATAGAAACATTCTATAACCAGCGTTTGATCAATCGCCCGAAATGTACCTGCTTGTACCTGTACAAGTATTATGCAGACAAATATTTTTTTTTCATTTCTTTTAAATGAAAATGGAAATTAAATCATCATCATAGAAAATGTTTATCTATTTAGGTTAATTAAAAGAAATATAAAAATTTTAAACTCCAAGTTCACCTTTTACCATGCACTGGCAACTGCTGAATATCGCTAAAAATAGATATAATAGGAAAAATAATATACTATAAACTTTATTGATAAAATCTATAGAGGAGTTTATATATTTAAGATAAAATTCTATAACACTATTTCACTTAATTTCATCTAGTTCCTCTTGGTAATCAGTCATAATATTGCTGTCATTAAACTTAGTTATAACATAAATTATATATTTTGGTATTTAACAGATATCTAGAAAATTTTAAGTTTAGATTTACTTCATACATAAGATAATATCTAAGAGAGTACAGGTTACTATCTTATATTAAATATTGAAATGATATTTTTTAATTGCGATTAATTGCAAGTTTCCGATCATTGGGAAAAATATCAACTTTTCCGTAGACTTCTGTGTATTTAATGTCCATCTTGTGCAAGCACTGACGAAACCATAAATACGTGTTCATAATATGAGAGACAATAATTCTATAAATCATTCTTAAGTAATAAAATTAATCTCTATTTGAAAAGGAAGTAAATACTCACTTATTATATAGAACTATGTCAGGCTTCCAAACATGTGATGCTGGTAACCTGATAACAGATATGCCTCCGAAATCAGAAGCATTCCACCTTAGGTGAACATCCATCCATTTCTAAAACATTAATTAAATTAAGTTCAATTCCCGTGATGTTGAACATGGAGAATAAACTACAGTAGTTTTACTGAGATTTTAAGTCATAAAAGACTGGTATCTAATGGCAATTCTCGACTAGAAAATGCTGGGATTTTGGCATAAAAATCATGGTATTGTACTACGGTAATGGTAAATTACTAAATGATAGAAATGATACAAATAATGAACATATTTCTTAAAATTTTGAGCAGTCTTTATGAAAGACTTCTTTATGAAATCACAGAACTATTCTGGAAAAAGTTCTGTAATTCTTAGAATTAAAGGAATCTATGTACTGATTTAACGTTATTGTACATAAAAACTATTTTAAAAAGAATACATGGAGCTAGTAGTAGAATATATGTGAGTAGGATAAAGAATATGAACATACAAATGTTGGAATGAAATATTGCACATTTTCATCAGCATGCAAAGACCATATTCAAGTGTATTTCACGTTAGAAGATGTGGGTGCATAGAGAATAGACAAGTTTATTATTAAATGTCAAACACACGCAAATAAAATGAAAGCTGTTTCTGTAAACAGTAGAAAAATGACACAATGTGGCATCAAAAAGTAATAAAACTGAACTGCATGCATACCTTGTATAAAAGGTATTCCTGTTTTCGAAATAAAAATGAATATTTTAAAATTGATAAAAAAAAATCCTATATAGTACTGAGCATTCCAATCTATTATAAAAAGTAAAAAAATACAGTATACATAAACTCTTTCAAGTTCTAATTCATTCATATTTTCAGACACTGTCGCTAGTATTTAAAAATAGAATTTATTAGGAAGTAATTATTTAAAATTTATAGTCATTATTAGTAGATTTTACTTTAAAATTTAATTTATTTACTAGAGACATTAAATTAAAATATGTGTATTACACAACAGCCACATTTTTACATTTCTAAAATTACCTGCGCTTTTATAGCGTAATATTTATTTGACTATTTTTTCTTTTAAGTTTGATTTATTGCTTTAATTTCAGCTAAATATTTTGCAACTATAACAAGGTTTTTATAATTGTGACTGTAATAAATGCATTTTGTTACAATGTTACATTGAAACTCAATTTAAAGATGATTACACTTGCTGTTCGGAGAGAAATCCTAGATAAGTGTTCTGGATTACAAATATTCTGAATTTTCAAAAATTGAGGAACAGAAAATTTATGAAAGAAAATATTATAATTTTTTTCTCCTCTGGGCTAGATATCTATAAGTTGAGTAACATATATTTAATTGATATTCCATTTTAACCCTTAACTACTATAGTGAAATCCTTAAGGTACACCTTAGGGTAATTTTATTCTAACTGAATTTTTATAACTCATTAATTAGGCATTTTTACACGCAATAAACTTGATACTAAAAAACCTACCCTAATCTGTAATATAATTTAACAATGTATATTTTCCCCATTAATAGGAATTATCAATAATCCTACTAGAGCAGTAAAGGGTTAAATGTTTTAAATGATTCTAAAAGATTAAATATATAACTGTTTTTTACCTGAGTCAACCATCCGTTTGTTACCAATATTTGATTCTTTTCATCCTATAAAATAAAATTTTCTTTAATACACATTAAAGGAAAATCGTAGAAATTTATTTTTAAAGAAAAATAAAAAGAAAGATATAATGCGAAAATCGCAGAAAATTATGGTTAAAGAGAAATAAAAAAGAAACATTTAATTCTATATGAAGAGATTTTAAGTAATTTTAACTGTTTATCCTTGATATTAATCTATTAGCTTTAACATAATATATGTATTCCCCTTAAAATAATTCTTATGTATTTAATTAATATTACTTTCTCCCTTATTATTAACCAATTTTAAAGTACATACCACTTCTAAAATTTGATATAAAGCCATATCAAAAGCCACTTTTAAAGGTTGTGAGGCATTAAAAGCCGGTCTTACGGCTGGATCGTAATTTGACATTAAATACTTCGTGAGCCGATATTCCTGCTCATCGCTTTGGACACACGTCACTGTAAAATAATTAGATAAATAAATGAATCATACAAAAAGCTATATAATTCTTAAAAATTAAAAATTTCATAAGTTTAGTTAAATGTTAAAAAGCAAGGAAATCGTCACTCGTAATCTTTATAATAGTCAAATATATTTAAATTTCTTTAAAGCAGTAAAATGATGATTTCTGCATGTTTTCATAAAAGCTATAATTTGTAGTAAATTATTAACACAATATCGATATTTTGAGCTTAAATTTATATTTTTAATTATAAAATGTTTCAAAATATTTATAATATTTATGGAGTGCCTTAAAATCCCCAATAATCGTAAAGAAATAAACATTAACATTAACTTTTAATTTCGTATTATAATTTATAAAAATCTGACGTTATAATTCTGAATGTGTTTTCTTTTCAGGAAAAGTCTGCAATATTTCTACCGAAATGAATGTTTTGAAAATATATTAATACTTGTTGACTTCCATGAATAGAAACATATTAAATCCTGTAATATTCCCAGAAAAATACGATTTCTAAATTTTTGCTTTTAATACTGTGCAATCGTATTTCTGCTTTCATTACACTGAAATCATATTTCTGGTTAACTCTAATGGAAATTTTAATGAATGTTATTATTAGTATAATTTGGTTGTTTTAGAAACAAATGATGTTTTTGAAAAATGAAATGAAGCATACTTAAAATATACATTGTTATAAAAATTTTTACTGCATTAAATATTTAAAATATTGAAATTATTTTAGAAATGAAATCAATTGCAAAAGCGAGAGGAATTTTTCTCTTGTACAATGTCTGCATATTAGTTTTTGGCAATTTTGGAGTTAAGCATTTTATTCCCTACCTAAATCGTTTAATTAAAAATTTAACTCTTTCTGTATTCCTCTCATACATACGTATTTTCCAGTTATTGTTGTTTTCGTTTTCTAAACAAAAATAATAACCTAGACCAATTATTAAATTTTAAAAGTGAACTAGCAAAATTTAAAAGTGATATTTTGCAAAATTTTGGATTTAAGTTTTTTTTTATTTTATACCTAAATCGTTTAACTAAATATTTAACTATTTCTGTATTCCTCTCATACATAGGTATTTTCCACTGACTGTTGTCTTCGTTTTCTAAACAAAATTGTTCCCCTAGATCAAAACAACATTTGAAAGTGAACCAGCAAAATTTTGCAAAATATGATGATATTTAAACCATAAATGCTTATTATATTAAAAAAATTAATCAAAACTAAATTATGAGTGATAAAATTCAAACATGAATTTTTCAATCAACTTTTGATTTTGATCATTATTGAATAACAAAACAGAAGAAATGTATTTTATTACATAATTGCAGGTTTCTTATAAAATTGCATAAGATATATTTCTAGTGAAAATGAAAATAATATTCATTATATTTCATTTTACAGAAATCATTTAAAAGGTAAGTTTATTTAGCACAATTTGTAAGAGATATTTATAATCTGCAAATATTGTGTTGTAAATAACAAGATTAATAATAAATATAATCTTAATGTAAAAATTCAGTTCATTTCAAACTATATTTTAAGGTGTTTTCAAATTATAATAAATTTTGAGCGACAAGCCAAGGTTTTAAATTTGAAGACGTACCTTTTTAGGGCCCCTCAACTGCCACTTCACAATACTTTAAAACCAAGAAACAACATGCAAATCTTATTTTTTAAACTTACCTTATATCCCTGATATTCAAATAGTTCTCGTAAAATTTTTCAATGCATTTAAAAAACATTTAAAATTTATGAGTCCAATCCAAAATATCGATTATTAAAGCACAATTTTGTACATGTTTGCTTAAATTCGATTATTGCATGAAATTTAAATTAAATGTACACATCAGTAGTTCACATTGGTAGCATATCATACACTTGATACAGTTAAAATTTTCTTACTAGAAATACCTCCATAAATTCTTAATTTATAGTCATAATATGTCACGTGAACTACATATAGCCATAATTCATTCAATGTTATTTAAAGGAAATAATGTTATATATTAAAAAAAAAAGGATTTTAGATATTTCCCATAAAATGTGATTTGAAAGCTAAGTGTTAGAGTACTTTTTTTAATTTGAAGATTTTTTTTATTCTACTACTTTGGCTTGTAGAACAATATAAAACAATTAAGTAATAATTTATACATTTTTTTTCATATTTCTATTAGTATCATTATTTAAAAAGGTTTACAATTTTATAAATATCCCTATAAATTGTGCTTTGTTTACTGCGAAAGAATTTGACCTACCAGCCTAAAGCAATTAAACTGATATTTCTTTTAATTTTAGCTGCAAATCACACATATATATATATTCTTTTTAACGAAGTTTCTTTTTAATAACATATATTTTAACATACTTTAATAAAAATAAATTATAACGTACCTGTGAAACAAATGAAAAACATGACCAAAAACCCATCCATTACTGGGGTCCTTAAGCACTGGACATGTTTAGAGAACATAATGTTATTAGGATTTCACATGGACTTACATTCAGAAATCTGGATGGAATGCACTTCTCCCATACTGAAATTAATTTCATTTTAATTTTAAAATACTTTACTGAAAAAGAGCTCTAGAATATGAAAAAAATTTTCATAAATATAATTTAGTGAGATCTACCATACACATGCACGATGGCAAGATATAAAATATACTTTTAAGTATTATTAGAAGCGGAATAAAAATCAATACCTTAAAATGATCAGTGAATAATTTCCTATGAAGTGTATCATCAGTACGTATTCTACTTAATATATTCATCTCAGTGAAGACGGCAACTTTATTAACAGGAATTATTTCGGTGATACACATTGCAGTTTAGCACCTAAAGTGTTCCTAAAATAAATGAATTTCAGCACTTTATTTTTAAGAACAATAATGTAGGAAATTTTTTTAAAAACAATAATATAAAAAGTTCTAAAAAATATTTGTCAAGATTATTAAGTCCTTAAAAGTTTTTTATCAAATGAATTGAATGTTCTTTAAATTAATATCTGTACAAGAGATATATTATCAAAAACTTTTAACCTGTATAATTTAATGATTTATTATAGAGATTAAAATAGAGGACGAGATTTGAAGCCAAGTGTTTTAGATGCATTTCTAAGTCAGTTATAAAATATTAAAATACAAAGGTTTCATACTTTAAATTGTATTGCTCTCGTGTACACACACACACACACACACACACACACACATATATATATATATATATATATATATGTGTGTGTGTGTGTGTGTGTGTGTGTGTGTGTAATATATCATGATTATTTAACTTTAATATGTTCTTGAAAACCTCCTCTATCCCATTCTAATTCTTTAAAATATTTTCCCAGTCTTAATCAAAGGAGTGTCTTCGACTTAAAAGTCTTTCGATGCAATTCCCAAAGCTTTCTATCCTATAGATGTAAATTTTCTGTCTATTCAACAAGTTTTCCAGCTTTCGCCGGCAAATGGTTCCGCGTTTTTTCCTGGTCTTAACACTTAATTCGCTGAGTAAGTTCTTTCTAACTGGGGAAAAAATTTTTCTGTCTTCGCTCTTGGGTGCACCTCTGTTCGAGCAGAGTGATTTTTGTCTGTCTTTAAGTAGTAAAGATGTCCATTTTAGCAGCTCTAAAATAAAGTTTTAATTAAACTTGTACCGTTCTCTTCAATGTGGCCAGATTGCATCGTTATTACTGCTAACTTTTCAGGCGTCTTCTTCCCTGTAGTCCAGCCAAGTAAAAATAATAGGGGCTATAATGCTCAGCAGTTATATTATTATTGGATTACACACATAGATACACACACACATATATATATGTATATATATACATGTACATATATATGTATATATATACATGTATATATATACATACATATATATATACATATATATATATACATATATATGTATATATATATATATATATATATATATATATATATATATATACATATATATACATATATATATATATATATATATATATATATATATATATATATATATATATATATATATATATATATATATATATATATATATATATATATATATATATATATATATTCATTTTTCCTGCCTGTGATCAATGAAAAAAATGGCTAAAGTTCAAGCAACCAATACGAAATTTTTATTATCTTTATATAAATTTACAGACAATTTAATTTATATCTCATCATTTAAAATATTAGGTGGCATATCATCTAAATTTATTAAGATTGATGGAAAATAAGACAATAACTGTAGAATATAACTAATTTACAGAAAATCAGTATTGCTAAAAGCAAGTTTACTGAAAGAATTAATATATTTGTATTTTAAAAAATAAATTTAATAGTCTTAGTTTCATTTAAATATTCTTGAAGTTTGCGAGGTAAATAAATCTTATTATGTTGCTTTTTGGCTTTTCAAATGGAAAAGACTTGAAAATATAATTTGAAGAATCTAAATGTTTGAAAATATCTTTACGTTTTATTATGTCTTTAATTTTTAAAAATTCGTAAATTATTTTTTTGATTTTTAATATTCGGCTTTATGCAAAGTTTTTTTTTTTCTGGCACAAAGTTGAGGCCCATGGTGGTAATAAACATTAAAAAATATGCAAGAGTCATCGCAAAATTTTTCTTCTGCTCGTTTATTTTATTATACTTCATCAGCTAAAATGCCATCTTTACTAGAGCCGTAAGAAATATTGAAGAAAGTGAAGAAAGATCACAGTGAGTAATGTGTGTCAGGCAGTGATCACTGAACCACAAAAGCATCGCCTTGCGCCTTTGCCTTTTTTTTCCATCTTTCTACCGTACAAAGATCAAAGTAGTATGGCGGTATGCCAAAAATAGAAGACAATGACCTTTGGCCTTCTAGGGAAAAATTCACGTTCATGTCTAAGAATTTTTTGTAACACTAAGACCTGAAAGTATTTTATATAACTTTATTTACAAATTACAAACAAGTAGGTATATAAAAGGTACTGCAAAATAAAATTCACTCTCCTCAGATTAAGAGATGTTTATAATGCTCTATTTATTTCCTTATTATATTGACAACAATCTAAGATATGTGTAGTTGAATGAATTAGAACCGACATAACTCACTCTAGTTGCCTTGTTGTTGTCAATGGAGGATTCATTTATTGGATGTTTTCTATGGAATAAATATAGAATCCTACGAGTTATTAGCGACACCAAGGATTTAACTGGATATCTAGAAAACAATGAAAATGAGCCTTATGGGAGATAGTTGACTGATAAAATGGCATATTTATTTTATTTAAGTCTTGTACGTCGTAAAGAATTTAGCGAAGTAAGTTTTTGGATTGAAATATATAACATGGAAAGTTATTACCTATACAAGTAATATAAAAGTCGTTTTACCTATAAAAGTATTACAAATCTTTTTTCAGTATACAAAATAACATTGAAACTTAATTCTGTCATATTTTCTTATTAAGAATTAATTATGAAAAACAATCATTTACTAATGATTTTTATTAAATGATATCATGGATTATATTTAAAACTCACAGATTCTATTAAGCATTTTCCTTTGATGTTTTAGATAAATGCATACAAAATTATAAAGAATAATGACAAAAAAATCTAATAACTAGTTTACTCTAGCCTATTTTAAAAGCATTTTTAAGTTGAAGATTCATAATATTTATATAATATTTTTAAGTATTGAGATATTAGTACTTTATAAGATTTTTCATCCTTATTATTGTCACTTTATGAGTAACACGTAGCCCCTTGTTTCATGTTTATGTATATGTGTTTAGATGTCATGCACTTAACTTTATACATCATTGAGGGACATCATGTTAACTCTCTTAATAGCATAATGCTACTAGATTCAAAATAGTTTTTAATGTGTTAAAATGTGAGTTTTTAGAATATTTTATGCGAGTTATAGTATATAATAGAAAATATTAATAGCTGTCATATAAACTAAAATTTAAGAATCAATTTTGTAAAGTTTTATACCTTATATGTCATCTTTAAGAAGAGTACATATATTGTAGTAAATATATTGATCCATTACAAAACTTTATTCATAATATAATTAAGATTTATTCATAGTAATAATTAAGTTAGTATTCATGAATTCATATAAAATCTTACTGTCGTTATATACTTTGTTTATATTATAAAGAAAGTTAAATTTAAAGATAAAAATGGAAGAATGGGAAGGATAGAAAATATTACTTGTTTACAAAATCAAGGACGTAATTCATCACTCAATAAATCACAGCTATGACACATATGTAGCAACATTGTTAACAGACTGATATGATTTCTGGATAGAATCATCCTTCAAACTATAATTGACGAGTAGCGTAACGTCAATTATTCATGACATTTTGATAATTAATTTACCGATCACAATTGTTTTAGTAACTGCAATTTTCTATTTTGTAAACAATGGATAAAAAAGAATTTCTTATGTTAATCAAACATTGTTTTTAAATGGAGGAAAAACACTGTTGGAGCCAAACGGTTGTTTGATAAGCGTTATGGAAACTCTACACCAGAGGAATCAACTATTCTTGACTTGTATGCTGAATTTAAACACCGATGATGTCGAACGCTTTGGTCGCCTAAAATACAGAGTCTAAAGGGAAATTGCAGACTAGTTTGAAAAAACCATTGCGTGAGATATTTGATGCCTCAAATATATAAAAAACTAGTGTTTTTAAAATTTAACGTGAAAAAATTTAGGCAAAAATTAAGCTGCTTTCGTAGCAGGTGACAAGTCTGTTTAAACCAGACCAAAAACAACAACGCGTCGATGATTCATAGCGTTGTTTGAAGCGTTCATTCGATATAAAAAATATCTTCCTTCGGTATAGGGCAATGAATGAAACATGGATCCATAAACTTAATCAAAAAGTCCGTCATGTGGACAGAAGCTTCATATTCGTCCAAAGAGACCCAAAACATAAAGTCAGATAACAAGGTTTCGGCATCCGTATTTTGGAATGCGCATGGTATATTGTTCATCTACTATCTTAAAGAAAAATAAAACTATAAATAGAAAATATTATAAGGCATTATTGGGTCGAATGAATATATATATGAAGACCAAGTGGCTTCACATAAAAGAAAAACAATGAAAATAGATAATGCCCAGTGTCACAACTCAATGAAAACGATAGTTAAATTGAATAAATTACTCTTCGAATTGCTTCACCACCCACCGTACTTTTTAGATCAAGCCTTCAGCGACAACTGGCTTTTTGCAGACATCAAAAAGATGCTCCAGGGAAAGAAATTTTTCCCAGATGAAAAAATGATTGCTAAAGCTGAGACCTATTTTGAGAGCAAAGACAAATCATTGTACAAAAAAGACATCGAGAAGTTAGAGGAGCGTTGTAATGAATATATCACTTTTGAAAGAGAGTATGTTATCGAATGAAATCGAATTTCTAAAAAAAAAATAATATTATTTTCTTAGCTAGACTGACTGAGACTTATTGAGTGATGTGTTAATAACTTTATTAAGAAATAAGAGAAATGATGATATTACCTACTATAAAATTTGCTAGTATGGAAGAAAAATTATAGAAATTATAGACCTATACTAAGAGTACGTGTGTTTTTGGAAATGAAAACAAAGCTTATTTATAATACTATATTTAGGAATATAGTCAAATTTATGTATATACATTAACAAAAAGAGCACGGTACTTTAAGTTTTAAAGTACCGTGTATTTAAAGTTTCTATTTTCAGTCTTGTAGCAAATATTACAATTTTTTTTTATTTTATAATCCATTTTAATTAATATTACAGAATGTAAAAACCTATTCAAACGGCTGATTTGATTAATAATTTTTAAATGCTATACATTATCAAAAATAAGTATCAGAAATTTAAATTGAGTTTTATAAAGTACAAAAAGAATTTACAAGTATGTGTAAAGAAAAAAGAAAGCTGCGTCTAACATGAAAATTATAAATAATAGTAGATATGTATGGGAATAAGTGTAGTGTTAGATTTAATAAATGGGTTGATAATCCCCAGAAACATAAAATTTATATGGACTTTTTTTCTTTCTTTAGAATTATAGGAATAAACTAAGAATAGTGCAAACTAAAAGTGAAATAGATTCATGTATTTCCTTCGTAGTAAAAGTAAATTCGTAAAATATGATTTCAATCCATTGTTACTGAAAATTTCATGAAATAAAAGAATTAAATAATGTGCGTAGTGTATAATTTTAAACTGAAGTTTATCTAGGATTGGCTAAATGTTTATGATATAAAGAGAAATTAAAAAATGATCTATCCTAACCCCATTTTATTTCACCTTACAATAAGTATATATGTAGATATTTTAAATTGTTTAAGCAAATGTATATTTCGTATAAAAAGGAAAACATATAAACACGCTTCTATAGCATCATGGGCGGAACGAAGAATTTTCCATGAGGTAGGGTTGGGGTGTTTCATTCCCTCAATTCCAAATTTGTACAGTAGCTCTGACGTATGCAATGCATGAATACAGTAATACTCGTGCAGAATTACAACTCTCATATTGTCCCCCCTTCGCTAATTTACTGGTTACCATAAAACATTAAATTTATTGTGCTAAAAATAATTTAGGTGTAAATTCTACAAGAAATATATTAATGTATTTTCGAATGAAGTGTACAATGTGCATGTTACGCCAAAATTATCTTTTAAGGGAAAATTTGAAAAAAAGCAAAAAAATAAGTAAGTGTTTCCTTTATATTTGTAATACTTTTATTAACTCTACTACAGGATTGGTAAGCTTAAAATGCGAAAAAAAATTCGTCAAATTTTAATACTAATTTAATACTATATACACTAAAGAGCCAAAACATTATGACCACCCCTACATTTTTCAATGAACCCGCCTGGATAACGTGGAAGGCACGTGATCAGATGGAAGTGGTATTTAAGTGCTGCTGGAGAGTCTGAAGAATCATTCTTTCACTTACTTCTGTTTGAATGGGAAAGTTTGAAAAAAAGCAAAAAAAAAAAGTAGTGTTTCCTTTATATTTTAAAGATTTTATTAACTCTACTACAGGATTGGTAAGTCTTAAAATGCGAAAAAAAATTCGTCTATTTTAATACTAATTTAATACTATATACACTAAAGAGCAAAACATATGACCACCCCTATATTTTATATGAACCCGCTGGATATACGTGGAAGGCACGTGATCAGATGAGTAGTGGTATTTAACTGCTGCTGGAGAGTCTGATATATATTTACTTACTTCAGATATATATATATATATATATATATATATATATATATTAAATATATATATATTTATACCTACTCCATAACATATATTAGATATTATATCTATATATTATATATATATATATATTTCAGATTATATATAATATATATATACATATATATATATATATATATATATATATATATATATATATATATATATATATATATATATATATATATATATATATATATATATATATATATATATATATATATATATATATATATATATATATATATATATATATATATATATATATATATATATATATATATATATTTATATATATATATATATATATATATATATATATATATATATATATATATATATATATATATATATATATATATATATATATATATATATATATATATATATATATATATATATATATATATATATATATATATTTATATATATATTTGATTTTAGTGCAGATGTTTTTATTGTCATTAAGTATAATAATGAATTTTACTTTTAAGTAACTTTTCCTTAAAAAGAATTCTACTTAAATTATCACATGCATTAAGATTATTGGAATGCTTATATAGCAGTATGAATAATTAATTACGTACTGACTTTTTTAAAGTTGGATACCCTGAAAATAGTTTCCCAAAATTTGATAAGTGTTCATAACGTCTTCTTTCCTTAAAATCCGTTTTCGATATTTCAGTTCAAGATATCTGAGCTTCAAATTCTGTATTTTATCAAATGTCAACGATTTATAAATTACGTAGCAAGGTAATTCTGTATAAAACGAATTACTACAGCAAATTCTATACACACTACCAGAAGAAAGTGACAGCTCTGCGTGAGATCATTCTGAAATGGATGATACAAACAGCAAAAATCTGGCGCCATCGGGTTGAGAAATACGGACTACTGTAAAGAATTAATTAAGAATTGTGGATCAATTGATCCAGTGAGTTGACGGCATATTTTCTTAAAATCACTCAAGTTAAATGGTTTCCTAGCTAAGCAAATCTAATATAAAATATTATATCTAAAGAGCGTCATTGTAGAATTTAAATTATAGCTTTATAATGTTTTTACAGGAAATAACTTTTTTCAAGAAAATTTTGAATCTAAAATTTCTTATGAATGTCTATAAAATATTCTAAAATTGTTTTTCAGTGGGTTAAAATACTTTTAAATGAAGGTCATGGAAAATATAATTTGAAGTTAGTCCTTTCTATGTTTATTCTCTAATGGTTGTCACTGATTTAATGCTTAAAATTTATTTTTGTGAACTTATAAATGATATCTAAAGATTGTTACAGGAAATTTCAATTATTTGGGGGAATCAGATTCGAAATTTTGATTGGTATTTTTTTCTCACATTTTTACGAAAAAATAAAGCAATTATTCTAATATGCTAAATATATTAGTATGATTTATGCCTTTATGAATTTGAGGTGAGTTATTTAATACCTTTAATTATGGGACTATTGAATCCGCATATATACAAAATCACTCAATATCGCTTTTCTTAATAGAAGCATATATGTACACTTTGTAAATACTTAACTCTAAATTGCAACAAATGTGAAAATTTAACTTTATGTTAAGTCTTCATTCACCCATATTGACTTTTTTTGTTGAAAGTATTCTATCAGTTTAATGTTATTTAAAAGATAACTCATACCCCTTTTTTGTGTCAGACATCAACCGTTAGTTTTCAACTAGTGCTTTTATCTATGTGCATTTTATTATCTCTGAACGTTATCAATTAATTAAACTTTTTTATTATTTGCACTAAAGATAAATAACCCCTTCCATGAAAATTAAACCTATTACTATAAAAAGTCTTCAAAAAGATATTTCATCGTTGTAGTTTACTGATGAAT
>CM063502.1:100421843-100439343 GCA_032207245.1 Pardosa pseudoannulata
ACGCCCGAACTCAATTCGGGCAACTCATATGCGTCAATTTTGGAATACCCGACTTAAGTTCGGGCAAGAGAAAGAGTGGTATTTCAATTCCATGAATCCCGAAATCGGTTCGTACAATGCAAAATATTTAATTTGGCATTTTCTCAAAAGATAGAGATACTTTCCCGCGAAAAGTTACCAGTCAATTTCTAACTATTTGTTGCTATTTCTCGGATACTGTAAATGATTTGTGAAATTCAAAGGAATCTGAGGGACATGGAATTCATAACAGCTAATATCGATAATAACATTATTATATTAATTTATTTACTTATCCATAAAATTATGTCGGATTTATTTTGATGTAATTTAAGCAAAAACTACTGCAATTCATTAACATTTCCCATATATGTGAAAATATTGAAGAAAATAATTTTTTTTTTTAATTTTTTTTTCAAAACTAATTTATTTCTAACATTTTGATAATAATAACGAACAAAATTAAAGAGAAATAAATTTCCATTTTTGGCAGGTTTTTCTCAAATATATTCTAGAGGAAAAGGGTTAAAATAAAATTTTGAAGAGTAACAATAGAACAAAATTTTGATAAGACCATGATACTGTTGTTAGGTTAATAGTTAAATTTTAGTTAAGAAAATTAAATGCAATATGTCTGTATTTGTTACAGGTCTATTATCACTCACTAGTAGTTATATAAATTTCACGTGAATATCTACTGGGAGCTTATGATGAATTTTTTATGACAGAACAGTTAATTTAAAAAAAGAAAGATAAAGTTGCTAGAAGTAACATAAAATTTTCATCCTGATTGAATTGTTTCTATTATTAGTCGACATCCAGGTGAACATCACAGCTGTTCTACTGCCATCGAGACAATATTATCGACATCGACCTCACTGAAAGTGGGAAATTATTAGTGTATCTTTATAAGGTAATTAACAGAAGGGAACTAAATTTGAAGTAAATCACATTTTTTCTTTAATTTTACATATATTAACACGAACGAACAAATAAAGTAGAAAATGTTTACAAATATCAATCTTAGAATATTTAATTATAATAGTTGAGATTATTTATTCTAAAGTATCAAGGAAAATTTTTAAAATAATGCTTCAGAAATTTTCCTCCCTATTGAAGTATTGGCGTCTTAAAAATTTATGGAGGATAAAGAAAGTATTTTATACACCAGTGTATAACACTTTTTAAAACTTAGAATGACTAATTTAGCTATCCATCCTATACCATATTATACATAATATAAGTTTTACTGTACTTACTCCTGTATAACAAGCATGTATGTACAATGCACACTTGTTTTATAGATAAAATGTCGTCGAAAAACCATATTTCGTATATAAAGCTCCCCAAAACCTTCATATACCAGTGATTTTCCAGATTATAAATTAATTGTGACTTGGTTTGGTTTGGTTTGGAGTGCTACGGTCTACTTTTTGCAACACGAGGGCTAATGAGACCGGGACCTACAGTTTAACGCCGATTCCGAACGGCTACGAACATCCATGCCTCAGTGGGATTCGAACCCACGAACTCCGGTTCCGAAGGCCAGCACCCTAACCAATCGGCCATCGTTCGGCAATTGTGACTTGGACCGAATAAATAAAGCTTCAACGCTTCTTTTTTATCATTCTGGAAATTTTAAACATTTATTTGATTACACAAGAAAAGATTAAATAATATATAGGGAAGTATAGGGATAGATGTACCATCTGTAATTATTCTTAATACAAATGTTGTTTTTAATTCCTAAATCTTCCATAAAATGGCACATCCATAGCCCCATACTTGTTGTTGAGAATCATTTTAGTTGCAGTGTTCTTTGACAACAAGAGTATTTTACAACATCAAAAATAAATAACTACTTTATTTTGAAGGTTTTCAATATCATTGATGTTACAAAAATTGTTATTGATGATTCCAACACTTAATATTATATTTGTTGTAAATTAGAATTTCATTTAAGCCTGAAAGTTGCATGCTTCTAATACTAAGCTGCTTTATTGAAAGGCTGCATAAAGGAATGATTATTAGTAAGGCTCAGGGATGGATGGGACATGCCTAATTCCCCCTCAGCCATATTGTACATCCATTCTCTATGGATATGAATTATGCTTCCACAAGTAACTGACTGTTCTATCATTGATAAAGCAACCATTATTGAAAGTTGCCTTTATCAGTAATGGCTGGTTGAACTAGTAGAATTAGTTGTAGAGTTGATAGAACTAGTATTAGTTGGTTGAACTAATATTTTTCGCTTAATGTCAACTTACTAAAGTATAATGTTAGTTAAAATCGATTTTATCAATAGCCGATAAAGCTTATATACACGAGTAAACAATCGTTTTTGTTCTTTTTCATAACATTTTTGTAAATTTTGTATGGATTTTAACTTTTAAAAACATGTCTCATCTTTCCCTCATGAAAGGTGTCGATGAAACATTTTTATTGCTATCGTAATTGTTTTACATATTTGCCTTTTTATAATTACATTAAAATTATATTTTTTACCATATTAAAATGTTTCAGTTTGTTACTCTGAAACTTACAATGATGTACTAGAAGAAAATAATTTCTAAGCAATATTTTTGCCATAACTGTCTCATTCATCTCTACTCTTGCCTACATATATATTTATAGAGAAATCTACATTTAAATTTAAATCTGTATTACAGTGTGATAAAACTCATGGTACTGGTATTAAAAACTTAAATGCATTAAAAGAAATTTATTTTTACTTAACATTTTTCTTATTAGCATAAGTCACACGTACATAATTTGATCTTATGTGTTCAGACCACGAACTGAGCAAAATAGAAATTTCGTGCCAAGAGCTTTAAACCTAATTGTAGTTTTCAGACGTAAGTTGGACTATTCAAATTGAATATTTTTTTAGTGCGTAAATTAAAGGAAGCTAAATTAGGCGCAGTTTTCTTATAGCAAAATTGTAGTTAAAAAACCATAACAAATGCATAATTTTAGCTTAGCTATTTCAGTTTAAAAAATAGCATTACAAAACATTTTTCTTCAATGCTGTCCATTGTAAGAAATTTAAATTATTTAATGAACGTAAAATAAAATGATAAACCTCAATGTTTTAAACATTCAACCTATCGGTTATAAATTCGATACTGTTCTACTAACCACAATTGTGATTCGGTAATTTAAATGTATCGGAGATAGATTTTTAATCGAATTTCAATTGCATTGACTTGGAAATGTCTTTGGCCATATTCCAGCTTATGATAGCTTGCTGAAAAAGAATCATATCTTTTTACTATTTTCATAGAAACCTGGCCACTGTCCAAACTGAGGCTTTAAAAGATTCGGCTATTTTTCCTCAGAAATTTTATTGTTATAGCAGAAACCATTTAGAAAAAAAATTCTTCTTTTATTTTTGTTTAGCATGACCGAAAATATTTTACATTGTTAAAATGTGCAAAAGTATGTTATAGTAAATACTAAAGTTTCAAAATAATAGGTAATCATGAACAGAAGATTATAACACCTCAGATCAAATACCTAGAAACAAAAAATAAGGACCCAAAACTTACATTTTTTTTCTACAAATATTTTCAATTACTTCACTAAAATATGCATTACGAAACAATTTGAAGGATATTACAGTTTCTTATTTCATAAATATCTAGTTTAAAGAAGTTTATATCTTAAAACTGCATACAGCTTCACGAATCTTACCACACATTTTGAGTACCCAACATGGTATAGCATTTTCTGCAAAGTGTTTTTGATCCAGGAAGCAATATTTATAAAATGTGCCTTGTTTATTTTGTCAGTCACTCAATGAAATAATTAAAATGACACATGAAAAATGAAATTTGTGAGTATAATAAATTATGCTCTTGTGATTAATTACAAACTTCAATGAAATGAAATTACTTATTAAGAGTTTCCTAATGTTCTGATTTCTTCTCAGGCTTTTAGGATGTTACTATCATAGCCTAAAATCTGCAAACATAGAAATATTCACATGTGTTGGCAAGTAAATTATAAAGAATGTACTTAATATGCTTAAATAAATTATGAGACTGCACTTAGATTTCGTTAAAAAATAAAAAAAGTTATGTTAATTTGATTTTTAATATTTTTTAGAATTATTACATGAATTACTGATTATTAATTCAGTAAGTTTAGAAAAAAAAAGTTGCTTATTTTCAGGAATTTTAGACTTTACTTGAGTGATTCTCTTCTATAAGCATTTTAAATTTGTTGTTTTATATATTTTCTATGATGTAATAATGAGCGAAAAGGATGTGAACACATTTTAATGACAATCACGAATCAAACTAGTGAAATATGTGTATGCAATTTTAAAGTTATCCGTTCTTATATAAAATTATTCAATTCGATATTTATACGAAAATATAAATTTTGTGCAATGCTCTACTAGTTTATTCCATCTATCGTGAGACATGCACTGCCTTAAGCTCGTATACACAGTGGAATCGTTAAGTATATTTTATTATGGTCGCATCATGAAGCTGAGCCAACATTTCAACTTATGAGAATCTCCACAATTTATGGTGTATTGAGGGGGTTATTCTCCCAAATGCAGTATTTCTCTCTATCACCCACTAGTAGCCTATACAAATTTTGCATCAATACTTACTGCGTGCTTATGATGAATTTTAGTGATAAAAAACATTATTTGAAAAGAAGATATATGAGATAAATAGTGTTAGATGTACGCTAAAATTATGTACTCTTCTTGATTGAATATTTTCCCCATTTTTCATGTGTGGTTTAATATAGATTTGGATTTCTTGATTTTTTGACTTGTAATCAACTACACGAGACACAGTTTTATACCAGCACCATCATCATCAAATTTCTAGGTTCTAATATTTTCTTTTTAAAGATTTTAACAGTTTTGTGGAAATGGTTAATGTGTATTAAATCAACTACAATCAGAATTAATACTTAAAAGACATGCATAAACGAAAAAGAGTACAGTTATATGTAGAGAAGATATATATTTCTTTGGTTTAATAATTGCTATAAAACTATTGAAGTATGTATTTATAGAAAATATTTATAATTTAGCTGTTATTTGTTTATATTAGTATTTCTTCAAATAACATAAACTTATTTACTGTTGTAAAAATAATATTTACTTAATAACTAGAAATAATGAAACATACACTTCAGTATGGTAATAATGCTTTTTATGAACATCACAAAACAAGGGAATAAGTAACATTGAAGATGTAAGTTTTGTTGTCAGTAAATTATATGAAACTATTTCTTAGATGAATAATTTTCTGGTTGGAGTATTACGACATATTTTCATTATTTATGATAAATGTATACAGTACATACATAATACATATATCATAAATAATATATATCATTTAAAAATTATTCTATTACTCGTATCTATTTTTGTCTAAAGATTACTTTGAGAATTCAAATAATACGTTAGGTCAAGTTTATTTTATTAATCCATTTTCTTTGATTGCATAATTACTATGATTTAAAACAGTTGTTTTAAATTGTCCAAAATTTCACACATTAAACATTTGTTTTTATCGAGTAAATGTACTATCAAATAAATTTGAATGTGGATATATACAACAATTATGTTAATGTCTAAATTTTTAAAGACATTTACATCCATGCAGGGTATATTTATATAATAATTCAAATTACTTTTTAGCCTATATCGTGATTTCTATTAGCAAGGTCTATGTGGATAGTAAGTTTGTAAATAATGCAATAAAGTTAGTTACCTACATAGAGTTTAATATCTGTTATGACAGCTAATTTTCTTAGTAATAGTGTTATACTAATTTCTTATATTTAAGCAATGGTTTCATATTATTTGATACTTAGGGTTGAAATTTTGGAATTAAATTAGGGCATGTTTAAATCATCTTTTACCCCGTCTACAATGCAGTTAGAGTCTCTGTGAAATTTATTTACAAATAATTATCATTTGCGGATAAAGAAATTAAACATATTATCTAAATCAAAACCAAGTATCTAAATTAGAATTGTGAAATATTATAATTGAATTTTGTGATATTTTATTCATCAATCAATATTCATTCCAAATTATTTTAGCAATGAAATTCATATTGAAATTTTTCTTAATAGATGTTAATAAATTAAGTACTTTTTCCACCTCTAGTGTAATACCAGATTTGAAGACTCTCTATTAAAATACATTTACAACTCTAAGAATATTATGTCTTAAAATAATATTTCAGAAATCTGTAGGCCATGGTGTCCAAGTGTCTTACACGCCGCTAATTACCTACACGCGGAGAAGGTGGGGATGGGGGTTTCGAATTACTTGAGTGATATGGCGCTTCTTCCGTTTCGAGTTAGGGAAAATTTCCCTTGTTCCGCTTGTCTTTATTCACCATAAAATTTCATGACTTACAGAAATCTTTGAATAAAGTTTGTAAGTCCAAAAATATATCTTGTCATCCCCAATAGCAACTTTAATATTTGTTACATATCTCTTTAATTTAGAATCGGTATATATTTGATCTAACAGCAAAATTTGAAACTTGTTTCGTAAAATCATTAAAAAAAGTTATAATGATATCACTACTCATTATCTCTCCGATTTATATCATCTTTCTCACGTACTAAAGATATAATCTTAAACTCACTTTCAACGCCCATTATCGTAACAGTTCTGAGCACAAATAATTGGAAAAGAAAGATATTTATTACTCTGCTGCTTTAATGATCTTTCTTTGCACAAAACAATGTCCCTCGATGTATTTAAAATTGTCTATATTTTAATGTAACAGAATCAATAGTGCATGTTTGTAATTTATATAAATAAATAAGGTATAGGAAACTAAAATTTTATGCTTCTAATAGCTTAGTAAGTTAAAAATAAGTGAAATTTTATCATGACTTTTTATCAGATTAAATATAAGTGTAGTACATCTCGTTTATTATCTTGCGTAACGTTATATTACGAATTTAATAAAATATAAAGAATCCGTACTATACTATGATGATTAAACCATGCAGCTTCTTTTAAGTTACTGCTGGAAAACTTTCTACTAAACTAAAAGCCCTTTTAACGGATTTTGGAACGGTTTTCTTTCAAATGTCTTGAAGAAATTATTAATTCATTTCAAATTTGCAGTCTGTAGGATATATTGATCACAATATGTATTTTTATTTCCGTGTGTAGAGTAAAGAAACATTGTAATTGAGAAAAATTTCAGTGTATTAATTTTTAACGGAAATACTCATTTACATAATCCCTGAAAGAACTTTAACAAGTATCAATTTTACATTTGGATGTAAGTACAAGAAAACTTTAATCTGAAAACTTGTATGTTTATTTTGACTACTCCTCACAGCAATGGAATTAGTTTCGTAGAGAAATCTACTGATGTACGCGTGACTATGCGAGGTATGTATGTACCTCGAATAACCAAAAAATGAATAGTTGTAGACTGTCGAAATTTTGTATTTAGCGCTGTTATTAGAATTTAGTTGTACACCTCTCCTTTTGATTGGGTTCTTTATTCTATATAACGAAATATTTCAGTATAAAGTGTAACGAAGAGTGTGGACAAAGTCCAGCGCGAAACTGACCTAAAACCGAAACCGAAGTGAGTGATCCTAATTTGACCCCATTGGTCAAGAGGAGTTGCTAACCGCGGAGTAACCATCTACGGCCAAGGTAACGCTATCCAATGAACTTTTTGAAGAGATCTGCAGGCTCCCTCAGAGAGTGAGAAATGTAGAATGAGTGTGAAGTTCAAAATCTTCTGCAGAGTTCTAACAACATTTTTCTTTATAAGACCAAGACGCCATTTTGGCAAAATCTTTGATTGAGTATGGTTCCCTTGGGCATGATGGCCTAATTAGTATTTTTATTTTCTATTTATACCTTTATTTTAATTCAAAATACATAAAATTCATCAGGAGGAATTAGTTTTGTTTTGTTTTTTAATTTTGTATTTTCTCACGAGTACTCCACTTATACGTGCGGCTGGCCTAGACGCTCAGTCGGTCTCTCCTCAATATAAAGTACATTAAAATCGTGGAGCATAACTCAAAAACTATTATCCGTTAAAATTAATAGAAAAAAATTAGATTTTTGCGTTTAGGACAGCTATAACGTGTAGTTGTACACATTACCTTTTATGGCTATCTGCACTCTATATGAGGAAAAATATCAATCCAAGAGCCCTGTAACGCTATCGATGTACAACAGCGCAACTGAAAGATATCGACATGTTTATTTTCAAATGTAATATGGCCTATTAAACAGTTGAAAAAATCCTTTTAAAGTACATTTTTAGTAAGAGATAAAAATTATTATTTCCAAGAATAATGATTTTGAAATTTTACTCTTTTTCCACTTCTGGTACGCTACCGAAGTGATCATATAGAAGATATAGTCGTGAAAGATATCGATGTCATTATGTGCAATTAAAATAATGATTTTTAAACAGTTTAAACAATGTTTTTAAATTATTTTTTAGAAAAAAGATAAAAATTATTTTCGGAAACACTAACTTTGAAATTTCCCTCTTTTTTACTTTGTGGTACGGAATAATTAGAATTGACTCCCATATCCCCCAAGAACTAATGAACAACTCCGTACAGACGTGGGCCGAAGAACAGCAATCCCAACGTGCTGGTATGTAGTAAAGGATGTATTGCACTGCAAAAAATTTTAGTTTTTAACGAAATATCTATGTAACGAAAAGTCACAATATAGTGTATATTATCAATACGGCTCTCCACTAGATGTCAGTACTTGAGCTCTACTCAGACCTTCAGAAAGGAAGCTTACTTTTAATCTTGATGAAAACACGTAAATGCTAGCTGTAATGACAAATTGTAAGGGATGAAAAGAGATATATAATATGATAGGTATCCAAGGAAGTCATAAGGTGTCACATCAAATTATTTTTACTATCATATCAGTATATCGAATACATATTTTATCTTGTGCTTTGATAATTAGGAACTTCTACCTATGAATAACAATAATAAGTTTCACAAACACTTATTGAAATAAAAAATTATTAATGTGATTGCCACTAAATTATTCTCTTCGTTAGCTGAACAAAATATTTCTAGTCATTTACGCCAGCTGATTTTTTCATCGGCTTCATATTATTTTTATTGTAAAATAACTTTTCTAAAGGGAAAAAATATAGCCTCACATAAATATAAAGATATTTATTTTCTACTCAAAGTTCTTATTTCTGTTACAGAAAGAAAGCTAAAAAATAAAAATTGTTCGCGGTATCTGACTTTCATGAAAACTAAATTATGCATTTTTAAAATCATTAAAATAATAGAATAATTTTTTATATATTTATTTTTTTTTCTAAACAACAAATGATTAAATAAAAAAATGTAAATTTTTTAAAAAAGTAATAAAATATGAATAAATTTATAAGTAAATGATTAACAAAAAACTAATAAATTAATTTATAATAGAAATTTAATATTTTTATATATTTTTTTTATAATAAATAATTTTTTAAATAAAAATAATTAATATTTTTTTATATTATTTCATTTTAATTTACAAATCAAAAAAAAAAAAATAATAATTAAAAAATAATTTTAGACTCAATATATATTAAATGTATTTATACATAAAAAACATAAATCTTTAGAATTTAAATATTTAAAGAAGCTTTTTTATATATTTATTTTAAAATCTCTCCTAAAAATTAACTTTTTTAAATATCTCTAAAGATAATTTATCATATATTTTTGTTTTTTTATCTCGGTATTCTACAAAAAATGTGTAAAACTAATTTTAAAAAATAACAGATTTAAATTTATTACAAAAGAGTATTTTAAAACGTATGATAAATTTAAAACTAAATGATTAACAAAAGGACTAATTAGAAAATTTAAATATTTAAACAAGCTTTTTTATATATTTATTTTAAAATCTCTCCTAAAAACTAATTTTTTTAAATATCTCTAAAGATAATTTATCATATATATTAGTTTTTTAATTTCTGTATTCTACAAAAAAAAATGTGTAAATCTAATTTTAAAAAATAACAGATTTAAATTTATTACAAAAGAGTATTTTAAAACGTATGATAAATTTAAACCTAAATGATTAACAAAAGGACTAATTAGAAAATTTAAATATTTAAACAAGCTTTTTTATATATTTATTTTAAAATCTCTCCTAAAAACTAATTTTTTAAATATCTCTAAAGATAATTTATCATATATTTTACTTTTTTAATTTCTGTATTCTACAAAAAAATCTGTAAAACTAATTTTAAAAAATAACAGATTTAAATTTATTACAAAAGAGTATTTTAAAACGTATGATAAATTTAAACCTAAATGATTAACAAAAGGACTAAGTATAGATAGAAATTATTATTTTATTATAATTTTTTGCTTTATGGAATAAATACAATTTATTTAACAGTAAAAAATTAATCAAGTGTTTCTTAAATAAAGGAAATTAGTTTTATTTTAATTTCAAATCTAGAGTATCAACCAACCTGTAGAAAAATTCCCGATACTGTAATTCAGTTTAAAATAACTTTTAGACTCAACATATATTAATTTTTCGTTATTTATACATAAAAAACAATTAATTTCGTTTTCGGAACCTTAAATATTTAAACAAGCTTTTTTATATATTTATTTTAAAATCTCTCCTAAAAACTAATTTTTTTAAATATCTCTAAAGATAATTTATCATATATTTTAGTTTTTTAATTTCTGTATTCTACAAAAAAAATGTGTAAAACTAATTTTAAAAAATAACAGATTTAAATTTATTACAAAAGAGTATTTTAAAACGTATGATAAATTTAAACCTAAATGATTAACAAAAGGACTAATTAGAAAATTTAAATATTTAAACAAGCTTTTTTATATATTTATTTTAAAATCTCTCCTAAAAACTAATTTTTTTAAATATCTCTAAAGATAATTTATCATATATTTTACTTTTTTAATTTCTGTATTCTACAAAAAAATCTGTAAAACTAATTTTAAAAAATAACAGATTTAAATTTATTACAAAAGAGTATTTTAAAACGTATGATAAATTTAAACCTAAATGATTAACAAAAGGACTAATTAGACATAATGACAGTGAAAAGGTATAAATTTAATGCTCCTGCTGAATTTTTTTGAATAAAGGAATACCCAGAGAAAGAAATAGTTGCAAGGTTTTTCTCTAATGACTCTTCTAATATTTAAAACAATTAACACTATAAAAACATGCTCTAAGTTTTAAAAATAACATGCCTGTTTTGTCTTATTTTGGCCTTTTAAATAATAAATGATGTCCTCATTACTTTCAACAGGAAAAAAAAATGGAGTTTTTTTTTCGTGTTTTAAGCAGCATTTGAAATAAATAATGTTCACTAAATTACAGCAAGGTATCGAATTTGAAACTCTCTTAATTACAGACAGACATAAAATATTTTCGCTTAATGTAGCAATTTGTTAATTTTTTTACTTTTATGATTGGGCAGAAATCAAATGAAACAGTTTTCTTGTTTGTGTTTTAGCTATTATTACATTAAAAATGTAAATATGAAGATAATTTTATCTTAAATAATTTTCTACGAAGACAGTAATGCTACATTTTGCATTAATAGTAATGTAGCAAAAAATGTTCTAAGCCGCGTCATCTTAAATTAACCTCATATTACCATTAAGATATGTATTGCTTATTACAGTAAAAATTTAATTTATCTCTTTAAAACTTTAATTCTTTTCTAAAATCTAAATTTCGTTTTTAACTATTTATTTATTAATTACTGCTCGCACTTTTAAAAATGAAAAGTAAAATCGTAAATGTATTGTACTAAAAACGACTTCGTTTCTATTTATCCTTTTAATAAATGAAACATTTTTGATATTCCAAAATTTTAAACTCGGAAAGCATAATTATTTCAGACAACAATCTTAATGGGTAGAAAATCTCTGAAACGTAACCACAAGGCAGCTAAAATTGTCATGCAAGCACAGACAGTTAAGTAATTAAATAAAGGAAAATTACCAAGACTTTTGTGAAAAGGCAATTTCCAGAGATGTCTGCAAATGCATTTTGAATAAAAATATATTTATTTTCGAGTTCTTAACGGAATAAATGTCTTTCTATTCTTCAACTGTTAGACAAAGCCTTAGAAATTATCGTAGTCAGTTGGAATTAACGATAACATCTTGTCTCATTACCATCTAAAGGATAAAGTAAGAATATTTATATAATTTTCAGGTACATTTAGGAAATGTATCTAAATTATATTTCTGAAATATTTTGTAGCTGTTTTTTAACTTAAATTTATTGAGTTAGCGAAGGAGAAACAGAAGGTTATTTCAAAACTTGCCTTAAATGAATTTAAAGCAGGTTACATGAAAATATGTTTTGAAAATATGTTTCTTATGTTTACAAATAAACAAACAAAGGTTATTCAAATAAACAAATTATTTTAATATTAACCGTATGTTGGGTTTTTCGTAAATTTTCAATTCATAGACATAAATACAATGGACTCCGCCTAATGTAGTTAATGTTATCAATTGCTTATTGTTATTGAAATCACTTGGTCCCGATTTTCTTTATTCATTTGTATGTTAAAATTATCGCTTTATGTGATCGTTACATAGGTTAATGTTATGAGTTTCTTAACTTCATTTTAACTGGCAAAGGAATATTCACAATATATTCAGAAGGAACCCATTCTTTTTCAACTCCTCTTCTTAGCCCACTCTCCTGTTTCTAATCATGGATCTTGTTGGTGCTTCAACCACATTTGGCGAAATTGGCGTGCTTGCAGCTTGCGTGCGTGGCGTACTTGCAGCGTGGCGTTTGAAATCTGGCGAGGGGATCGTAACTCAACAAATTGATACATAAACAAAAACAACATTTTGAGGAAAAATTTTACAAAAATTGAATATTTAAAATCTAATTGAATTAACAAAGAAAACACAAAGGAAACACATAACATTCATACTAAATAGACTGAAACATTCACTTAATCACAAATTAAATAAACTGAGTGTGATTTTCATCACAAATTTGTGATTTAGTGTAAATTGTAAAATTAATTTAAAATACATAACTTACTTGACTTAATAGAAACTGTATTTTGAGTGGATGTTGAAGAGGAGTTGTAAAATTGAAAATTTTTTTTCAAATCTCTTATTTCCCCTTTGCTGTTGTTTGATATTCCGAGAATTCTCTTCAATTTACAGAAATTGGGAATGAACAAAGGAGTGGGGTATTACACGTTCCTAGAATTTTTCAGAAATACGAACACCTTGCTGATGGTCAATGGTTGTCGGATAAGCAGAAGACAACACAATATTATCTAAACTGAGAAGGAGCGTATTCACATTTTATGATTTGATCGCTTACATGCAACTTGTCGATATGGAAGCCAGAAAGAGAAATAATTTAACATTAAAACGAAAGATCGAAATTTTAAATCGTTTTGACAGGTTGATTATGATTAGAAACAATTTATCAATGAGCTTCTTAGAAAAAATTGTAGACAGTCCACAATTGATCAGTTTTTTAATTATGTATACAATTCTTATCTTTTAACCCTCTAAGCGGTTCTCACGTACAATTCCGCCCAACCGATGATGTCTTCAAAGCTGTTGCCACGTACAATTTTCGACCTCCAAAAATTTCTGAAAAGGGATGTAATATACGTTTTTGCCGGTGTTTGAGGTAGGAGGGTCAGGTCGATTGTTTAGGAACTGCACCCCTCTTTGACTGACATTTATTTAGGGATGCACACTTACCCCCTGAGGTACAAAGACGCTGATAGCTTTTCATGGCTTTGTAAATCTCTATTTCGAAGTATTTCGTTTGCGGTAACAGATGTATCTCTAATTGCAACACTTAAATAGCTTGGATGACTTCCGTAAAAAAATGAATTATTCTTTTAAAGAATATTTTTATTTGTACTTTTAGAATCCATTATTTCTTATGGGATGATCTTCGAGAATTGACGAGCTTTATGTGTATTAAAAATTAACAATCTATAATGTCTATTTATATATCTATTTATAACCAGAAGTAAAAGGACAATAACGAGGGTGGGTTTCCCATATTCCAATCTAGTCGACAAAGAGTGAAGTAAAAAATCTTAGAACACTTTGGTCACTGACACAATAAACCTATAGAGTATTTTTGGAGTCTTTTTTTTTTCCTCGGTGTGTTCCACTCGGAGGGTTAAAGGATAATATACAGTACATAAATATAAGGTGTGCTTTTCATTTTGTTTTGAAATTTAGTACATGTGAATTAAAAAGCGGGGGTAAATTTATTTATTTTTGCATATCGTTTATTGTTATTAATCGGTTATTGTTATCAAAATCACGGTGTCCCAAACTGATCACATTAAGCGGAATCCACTGTATATAAATATCAGTATTTTTTACTATAATAAAAGCTCATATGGGTAAATAGTATAATCTTAACCCTCTAAGCGGTTCGCACGTACAATTCCGCGAAACTGATGATGACTTCAAAACGTACAGTTTTCGACCTCTAATAACACTCCGAAAATGGATGTAATGTACATTTTTGCCAGTGCTTTCCCCCATGGAGTTATGAAGTAGGAGGTTCAGGTCTATTGTTTAGAAACTGCACCCCTCTTTCACTGACATTTCTTGAGGGATGCAACCCTACCACCTGAGGCACAAAGACACTGATAGCTTTTCATGGTTTGTAAATCTCTATTTCGAAGTATTTCATTTGCGGTAGCAGATGTATCTCTAATTGCACCACTTAAATGTCTTGGATGATTTTCGTAAAAAATATAAATAAGTCTCTCAAAGAATATTTTTATTTGTACTTTTAGAATCCATTATTTCTTATGGGATAATATTCCAGACTTGAAGAGCTTCATGCTATTAAAAATTAACAATCTATAATATCTATTTATATATCTATATGTAATCAGAAGTAAAGGGACAATAACGAGGGTGGGTTTTCAATATTCCATTCTAGTCGACAAAGGGTGAAGGTAAAAATCATAGAACTCTTTGGCCACTGACATTATCGTACTTTGGAGAATTTTTTTCTAGATGTGTTCCACTCGGAGGGTTAAATCGATCCCAGAACTATAATTGTGAAGATCTTTATATTTCTTCTATTCGAAAATATTAAATTATTAACCATTTGGGTAAATGCTTTTAATTCTTTTATAAAAGCTAGATGTAAATCATAGAATTATATTTGATAAACAATAGAAGAAAATAAAAATGTACATCAGAGAACTGTTTCCCTTCGTCATTTAACAAATGATCCCAAAGAAGCACAAAGTTCACGCAACAGACAGAAAATCAATGATAGGTAACGCGTAGAAAAAATTTGATTTAGAAATATACAAGAGATAAATCCAAGGCAAGCATACTAAATCTATTAGAAGCCAAGAACATATCACTTTACCCATGCCCAGGAGGAATATATAAATATCAGACATAAAGAACATCAGATACAGCGGGAGATAAAAACTAACATTGTGTATAAATAAAGCAAGTCTAATGTCTGAGTTATTAGAATAGTTATTTGTTTCTTATATTTCTGTAAGTTGCTTCAACAAATTTTATACAACATTCATGGAAGAAGGCATACTCACATATACATTACGTTTGATAAAATACTAATTTAATGGTGTTTTTATTGATGGATTTTTAATAACACAACCTTACTTTTTTGCTTATTGTTGTTTAGCCCTTAAATGAATTTTATTTTAACACACATGATATAATAAGTAACATATGTATAAAAATTGTTTTTTATTTAAATCAACATAATTTTTTCCAGAGAAATATAGTTTTAAAAGATATTTAAAGTTTCTTCTAAGACAGAAAATAAAGCTTCTCATTACTGATTTAAATCTTCTGTTGTCGGTCGTTATTATCTACTCTACACCTCCCCCACCCCCTTGAAAAATGCATTGCTTTTTTAGGATTAAAGTTTATTATCATTGCATTAGAATATTTAAAAATTTCTAACTATATATCGTTACTAACAAGGATGAAATAAATCAATAAAGACAACAAGCCTTGTATATAAAAAAAAGGACATCAAGCATAGAAGAATATTTTGATATTCTTAGTTAAAATAATATGTAAATTATTTCGAAATATAAGAAATAGAGTTTAAAAAGTATAAATTTTAGGCTACCTCATTTTAAAATTTATATCCAATCAAAAATACTTATATAGTCATGAAAAATAACATCATAATTGTGTAAAGACGGTTATTTTAATATGCTGTCAGATTAAAAAAAGAATGGGTTTCAGAAACTAATTGGTAGTTCTGTAACAAGTTTTTTCATGACATGATGTACAATACTTTAGAATTTTTAAGTTATATTTAAAATAAATTAAAGATTTGCTTATTGTTGTTTAGCTCTTAAATGGATTTTCATTTAACACACATGATATAATAAGTAACATATGTATAAAAATTGTATTTTTTTTTAATCGACATAATTTTTTCCAAAGAAATATAGGCATAAAAGATATTTAAAGTTTCTTCTAAGACAGAAAATAAAGCTTCTCATTACTGATTTCAATCTTCTGTTGTCGGTCATTATTATTTACTTTACACCTCCCCCACCCCCTTGAAAAATGCATTGCATTTCTTTAGGATTAAAGTTTATTATCATTGCATTAGAATATTTAAAAATTTCTAACTATATATCGTTACTAACAAGGATGAAATAAATCAATAACGACAACAAGCTTTTTATATAAGAAAAGGACATCAAGCATAGTAGAATATTTTGATATTCTTGGTTAAAATGATATGTAAATTATTTCGAAATATAAGAAATAGAGTTTAAAAAGTATAAATTTTAGGCTACCTCATTTTAAAATTTATATCCAATCAAAAATACTTATATAGTCATGAAAAATAACATCATAATTGTGTAAAGACGGTTATTTTAATATGCTGTCAGACTAAAAATAGAATGGGTTTCAGAAACTAATTGGTAGTTCTGTAACAAGTTTTTTCATGACACGATGTACAATACTTTAGAATTTTTAAGTTATATTTAAAATAAATTAAAGATTTGCTTATTGTGGTTTATCACTTAAATGGATTTTCATTTAACACACATGATATAATAAGTAACATATGTATAAAAATTGTATTTTTTTTTAAATCAACATAATTTTTTCCAGAGAAATATAGTTTTAAAAGATATTTAAAGTTTCTTCTAAGACAGAAAATAAAGCTTCTCATTACTGATTTCAATCTTCTGTTGTCGGTCATTATTATTTACTTTACACCTCCCCCACCCCCTTGAAAAATGCATTGCATTTCTTTAGGATTAAAGTTTATTATCATTGCATTAGAATATTTAAAAATTTCTAACTATATATCGTTACTAACAAGGATGAAATAAATCAATAACGACAACAAGCTTTTTATATAAGAAAAGGACATCAAGCATAGTAGAATATTTTGATATTCTTGGTTAAAATGATATGTAAATTA
>CM063502.1:100444343-100459343 GCA_032207245.1 Pardosa pseudoannulata
ATCTATTACAAAACAGAACGTTGCACAACTTTAAAGCCTGATAATGTTTATTAGTATAATCACAACATTTGTAGCAAAACGAAATATGTTTGGGAGTAATCAGCCTATTCAATACAAGGTATATTTCTAAATTACTTATGTCGCTTTTTGATAATTGTTGTATTTACATATGAATTAATTTTACATGCTTCTGCTAGTTATATTATGAAAGCTATTCTAACAATTTCTATGAATTCATGAATTAACTTTGATCCAGAAATATTGTATGCTACTTCTCAATATAAATTATCTATTACAAAACAGAACATTGCACAACTTTAAAGCATGATAATGTTTATTAGTATGATCACAACATTTGTATCAAAACGAAATATGTTTGGGAGAAATCAGCCTATTTAATACAAGTTATATTTCTAAATTACTTATGTCACTTTTTGATAATTAAAGTATTTACATATAAATTAATTTTATATGCTTCTGCTAGTTATATTATGAAAGTTAATCTAACAATTTCTATGAATTCATAAATTAACTTTGATCCAGAAATATTGTATGCTACTTCTCAATATAAATTATCTATTACAAAACAGAACATTGCACAACTTTAAAGCATGACATAGTCTAGTTATCGGTCAGTATATTAAATTATGTGTAAACTCCTGATCGTCGAATTAAAAAAATAACTAAAGTATGTACATATATGTAACCATACGTATCTATGTTTAATTGAATAAGCCAGCAGTTGAGTAATTGGGACAAATAGCTTGGATAGATAAACCGATTTATATTGTAGGGATGCGATAATAATACTATAGCCATAATATTGTTTGCAAGGTTGTGGTCATTAGTACTAACTTCTTTCATTTAATTTTTTTAATTTAAAGAGTTTTGCTGAAAAGGAAATTCGCTCTATTTGAAACAAGACGGGAGAAAATTGGGATTTAGCCTGATCTTTAATCAATTGATTGGCATTCTATGATGTTAACTGTAATCAAATAACCTTTCATAACTATGTAATACATAAAAGCCCATTAGTTTTGCTCAAATATACGTGCTTACTTTCTTCTCCCCCCCCCTCTCTCCATCTCCCTTCTATTCCCTTACCCACTCCCATCGTTCTCTCTTCACACATACTGATTTATTTTTGAGAGTGAAGAAATATAAAACTTGTCATTTCATCAATACTGTAATTTCTCAATTTCTTTTAAAATGTCTCTAATTTGATTTCCCCCCCTCTCAATCCTAGCTGAGTGACAACGGAATAGGTGGGACATTGAAGCTTCAAATCAGTGCCCATGGTTTTGAGCCTTGTTGTTAATATGAATGTTTGTAGCTTTAACCAGTTGATCATGGTCACATTAGCCATGTAATAGTAAAGCATCATTTGAAGTGCTCCCAACGAATTAATACATGCTTAATCTCTTTTAACACAATGGCAAGTTAATTTTATTCCTTTTCTCATTAACCTTTTAGTGTTTACGTTTGTTAATATCATCTGTTGTGAATTATTAGTGTATCAAATTTCTTTGTCAAGCATGTAATAGAAAATACCACTGAAATTTACTTTTTGGATGGCATTGTAACTTAATGCATCAGTAGCGATATTATATTTATTGAAAGAATTTCCATTGAATTTAGTTTAAGAAAGTATAGTTTATCACTCCTAAGGGCAAAAGCATTTTCACATAAGCTAAATACCCACATGCCAAAAGAACGGTATTTTCTTGAATTATGACACTTTCTTCTTCCTAATCTGATATTAACTTCTACCTCTTAAATAAGAGTATATATTTTTAGTAGTTTCCACTGTACATTAAGAGAACCTTGAAATATATCTACGATGTTATCCCCACGAAACAAAATAAATAAATAAATAAATGTGAATCAAACCTAAGTCGTTTTGAACGTATCTAACACGAGGAGAAACATTTTTATAGCTGGCAATCGGAACTTCATATTTCACTTTGAAACGCCGCGAAATACACAGAAGTAGAAAAAAAATGTGAGAACAGAACTCCAAAGGTATTTTTTTTTTTCGAAATATGTGAGCAACATTTCGAAGTTGCGAGTAAATCAAAAGAAAATCTGTAATGTTAAATAAATTGGTGTAACATATATACGGTAGGTTTCTAAGAAGTCGAACACTTAAAATACATTAATTCAAAAGATGAATTAAAAGATGACAGTTATGAAAGTTTTCTTTTACAAAAATGTATTTATCATATTTTCTATAAAATATATTTTTAGTCAAGCTTTAGCACAATGTATCAAAAATAATAAATGAATAATGCAAGTATCCTTGAATGGTAATTCCAAATGTCAATACATAAAGTATTAGTTATTATATCTAAATATGCCAAGACATTAAATAAACAAGAATTATTTCCTCAGCCTAAACCTTTAATGCTTAATCTTACTTGTGATTTTTGTAAAATATATGCGTTTGGGAAATCCGTATTTTGAAAAATACTTTCCTATTTTACATCATACTTAATCCGATAACCAAATTTTTTATGATAAATAAAATTGAATTGTTGTTCCATGTATATATAAATTGTTTTCAAATAAAATTTTTTTTATTAAATTTTCTGTCGATTTTAAACCTGTATCATTTCCTCTCTTTTTATATAAATATTTAAGATCGTTCACATAGTACTATTTTATTTTAAGGAACTTTAGACTCTATTTTAAATTTCCCATATGTAATGAAAAGTTTCATTTTGTATCTATTGCATGTTTACATTCCCGTATACAAAGTATAGAGTAGGTGACAGAAGTTTTTTTTTTTTTTTTTTTCTTTTGCCTGAAGTGTATGATATTAACTGTACATATATGTTTTATCGATACCTTTGCTTTGAAATTTTTTGAGGATAAATTTTGGTTCGTATTTGTGTGTTTGAAAGTCACGATAAAGAAATTTATAGAGTTAAAAGATAATATCTCATAATTTTCCACACCGAAGCTGCAACAATATAGGGAAATTAGATGATTACATAACTTTCCCGATATGGATGAAATTAGACAACCATCCAACTTTGCGCCTTACTACAATGATAAATATATCAAGGGAGAACGTGTTGTTCCATCCAAAAATATGAGTAAATAAAAAAAAAAAAAAAAGATTTCCCACTTACCGGCCATGTTGAGTATGGAAGAGAAAAAAAAATACGGAGCTGTTAATATTTCTTGTCTAACTTTTACATCTAATGTAATAATTTAAATCATCTAACACAGAAATTAAACAATTGTAGAACATTTACTCTAATTATTCGATGACACAATTAATAATAGATACAAGTACCGAGTTTAGCATGTGGTAAAATGGTGAGAAAAAACACATTGAATCAAAGAAAAGTTCTCTCTGTATTCTAAATAATATTACAAGCTAGAAACAAAATAAATGGCTATCCGGCTGAAAAGACTCTTCATTCATATTTTGGCACTGAAAAACTGAAAGCAAACTTTGCTGAAAATAGGATGCATTTCGATGCAACTGCTCATTCGGGTCAAGTCCCGAAAATTTTACTTGGCCTTCTTCATATATCCCCGACATCAATGACTGATTGAGATTCACAACGTGATTCATTTATTTTTCATATAGACATCTTATGCATAAAAAAATAAAACTTTTGACCATTTTTTTCTTAATATTTCCTATGAATATTTTCATTATGAAAAAAGTTTCTTTTTAAGTCTAAAATGCATCCTTATGAAAATAAATTTCCTATCATGCTTAAAAAAGGTGCTCATGAAGCTTTTTTAAATATGCTACATCCTGAATGAGTAATAATTAGTCTTTCAAATAATTATTACTTTACTTCTATATTTTAACTCATTATACATACATTATTAATATTAACATGTTAAATTTTTATTGGATTAATTAAAAAGAAATTAAATTAGTTTTGAAAGCCCTGTTTTCCTCAATAGTTTCAACTTTCACTGTAAATTATTCAAGCTTTTGAATATAAGACAATGATGCAATTTTCATGTGTCTTCATAATGTCTTAGGATTCCGTTGTTCTGTGATATAGTTATTTGATATATGTTTAGTACGACATAAAGAACTTAAGATTTTAATATACCGAAATATTTGATACAAAAGCTAGTACTTAATTAAATAATTTGTTTATTTCTTCACATTAAATTTTGGATACAGTGTTGGTAAGCATTTGCCTCTCACTTATTTTTATGTTATGCATAATTCTTTCTTGACTTCACAAATTACAACATCAAGTTTACTAACATGCAAATCTTTTTTAAAAACATTGTTTTACTTTGTTCTCATACTACTTTTAAAATGTTTAGTTTTTTTTTCATAGATGAACAACTACCTTATAATGTTTTCGTAGCGTGTCCAGCCTAATGCCTTATCTATAGCTTTTGTAAAAAGCCATTTAATTTTGATGTTTCGAAGATTACTGATAAATACATGTTACTATAGAAATTTCAAATATAAGTGCAACACTTTTTACAAACAAATACAACATGATGAATTCTACATACTTTGATCTTTTCTTATCGGCATAAGACTACACATTACACACAATGTAACATATATTTATATATATATATATATATATATATATATATATATATATATATATATATATATATATATATATATACATTTCGCAAATACTTATCACTGTATATGATACGTATTTGCACTGTGTACTGACGGGACAGGTTTAAACCATACGTTATCAGTAATTTCCCAATTCCCCCGCCCCCTCCGACCTTCCTTCTATAGTACGGTCAAATCACGCACGTGGAACGTCTTCCCCATTTTGAACAAAGAAAACCTGCAGAGAAACTAACGCTGTTTGCACGAATCCCCTTTACGCGAAGTGAGGAGGAAAATCCCATTTACGCGATTTGACCGTTGCACTGTAAGAAGAATGATGGAGGGAAGGGGGGACAGCGAAATAAAATTTACTGATAACGAACTTCTGTAGGAATTCAGCCAAAGCCGGATTATTAGTAATACTTGTATGTATAATTGGTTAAAATATAAAGGTTAAAAAGTAGTAATTTACAAAAAAGTAGTAATTATTAGTTGTTCAAAATGTAGCTTTGTTAAACATGTTTCATTAGTACCTCTTTTACGCATAATATGGTAATTTTTATTTATAAGACACAGTTTTAGACATAAAAACCAAACAGTTATTGCAAGCAACCATAGATAATAATAAGAGAAAGCAATAATAATCAAAATTACAGTTTTCCTGTACAGAATGTTTTTAATCCCTCACACAATTGTCTGTTGTAAGCACACAATCCAGATGTTATACACATCGCAACGAATGGATTTTAACTACATTTTATTTCATAAACAGTATGGTAAGAAAAAGTTGATATGATAGGTATAAATGATCCTGGAATGTTTCAAACATTTAAAAAATGGAAGTGATTTTGTTTTGATACAATGATTGAAGTTATTAGATATAGCTGTGTTGCATTTGATGGTAATATAATTATATATAATAGGGGATAAAAAAAAGTCTTTTGATTTTCTTTCTTGAATGGTTTTTACAATTCAATTAGATATAAAAATCGAAGTTTTGAAAGCAAGGGTTTAAGGATGATATTTTTCGTTAAGTAAATGATACAAAATTTGAGTAACAACTGTCGCAGCAGTAGTACGATGTGCACAAATCAGATGATCCGATCCAAAAATGGGTGCAATCTGAAAGGGATCTGAAGGAATCGGTGTCATCAATTGCCAAATGCCAAAAGCTGAGCGAATGGTAGAGCGCTGCTCTTTTAGATCCGGAGTTATCCAGTTCGAATCGCTCTGCAGGCATGGATGTTCGTAGCCATTCTGAATCACCTTCAAGCATTAGCCCTCCAGCTCAGGTTCAAGTCAAAGCTGTTAATTCTGGCTGTGATATTTCATTCTTAATGTTTTTGTCAACTTTTGGACTAAATACATCAAGAGAAAAATGAACTGTGGTTTTGTCTCCACTTTTTACACTTTTTTGAGAAATCAGCACTGGGAAACAGCGCACTTTTCCTACTTTTAAAATATATTTATTGATATTTTCTGAGAAACCTCACCACTTTTAATTACATGCTATTAAGTAAATATCCATATGTGCTTGTATAAGATAAATAACAATGGAATTTTGCATATGAATTTAGGTAATATCGCAGTTAACATGTAGTTAAAATTATAAACTTTAACATTTTTATGAAAAGTGTATACATGTTATATAAAGTTTTGCAGCACGTACAACACATACGTGTTATGATAAAAATAAATATATGAAGTAAAATCAACAATAAAACTCATTTGTTAACGAGAGATAATTGTTTATTAGAATATTTTAAAAATTTCGTGTAACAAGTGCAAAAATTTCATAAAACTCACTAAGAAAACTAACGTTTGTAATAGTTTCATATTTTCGCAAAATTAAAATTAGAAATTAAAATATTTACTAACTACATTAACGCTAAATGGAAGTACAAGTTATGATAGATTCGACCGGAAAGGTTAACAAAAATAACTTTGTTGAATGTTTCTTGTCGATTATACCCACAAATCAACCAATATATTTAAGCATGCTGACAAATTGTTTTAAGAGAAGCACTTAAATGACTCCATAAATTTAGCTAACAACAGAAAACGTGATTTATTCCTAATAATGAGCTTTAAAATATTCTATTTGGTTTGGAAATATTTTTAGAATTTTAGAGAGTGTTGAACGAAGAAATTTTGTAAATTAATCCAGAGTAATAAAACTTTGCACACATACACAATAAACTGTAAGTTTCTTAAACAAATTACTTGTTAAAAATTACAAAATATTTAAAATTATTTTTTAAATGTTCCTTTTGACATATTTTTAAAGAACAAAAAAAAAAAGGTTACCAAACATTTTTAATGTATATTAAAATTAATCTATGCACCTATTTTAAGTTTCGAAAAGTCCATAATTTGCATAAAAATTCAACTCATAGATGTAAAATGAATTTTCTATAACTTATTTAAATAATACGCAAAAATGTTCAAAGTAAAATTTTCAATAATAAGGTGAAATCGGGAGAAAGTTTTGAAAATTAGATTGAAATTTCTATCTGATGAATTAGTTCTCTCGAAATGTAATCCGTTTGAATCATACTATCATCCGTTTAAATTCCGGGCTTATTTCAGCATTACTGAAATAAGTCTTTTTAATTTTATTTCGCTTCATTTTGATTAAACAAATGAAAAGTGCGATATGATTTATTATAAGTCTATTTTATTACCGAATGAAGCTTTTCATGTTTATTTTAGTAATTTTTCTAAGCCTAAAATCTCTGCATGCCGCTGATGTTAGTGCATTTAACAAACATGACATTAAAAAATATAATTACAAGACCAGCAACTTTGATATCTAAACTTTTAAATACACAAATTAATTTCTTATTCTTTGAGACTAAACTTCCCTTTCATAATCTTGAATTTTTAGAAAATAATAGACATTGTTTGAAGAAGTCAGTTCATGAAATTAATTTTTTGAAAGTAGATCTTCCCCGTAGATTGTTAAGTGAACTTTTATACAAAGTACATATTCTCTCCTAAATCATTAGTTATCTGCAGCGTCCTATGATTATGGTAGATGTCAAGTGCAATAAATTAAGAGCACAATATTATTAATACATTCTGAATTATGTTTTTTCTTTGTATCTTTTTAATCTAAAAGGGTTTCGGTTTCAACTCATTCTCAAAAACTTCTCCCTATCCAGAAACAAGCATTTTTATGTTTTAGCATAGTCTTAATTTTAATTAAAATTTTCTTTGCCTGTTGCATTCTATTCACTTAATTAGAAACAAATCTCAGGTAGCATAAATGTTTATTCATTAACCTTCTTTGAATGAAATATTTAGTGAAAACATTTTACTATACTATATATTATTTTTAAATCCACCAGAAATGTACTTAATACAGCAGAAAAACATTTAACAACTATTTGATTAACATTTTATATATATTAGAGGTATAATTTTATATTATCTAATAAATAGATTATTCTAAAGTTTAGTTTCATTTAAACAGTTACAGAAGTTGTTTATAAATTCTCAGTTATATTTTCATTCCAAAATATACCTATAAAATTTTTCAAAACTACAAATATTTCAAATATATTAATAATATGTGTGAGATAGTAACATAAAACGTATAGCGATTTACAATTTCCTCTGTACTTAAAAAGCTTTCACAAATGATTTAAAGTTATTTAAAGAGACTTAGCTGTAAAAATACTTTCTGTTTCTAATTCTTGGAGGTAAAATACTTATTCCAGAAGAGATAATAATATTAATTCAGGTATAAAAATGCAAAATTTGAGGTTTAACATAAAATATATGAGTTTAAAATAAAAAATACCTATGTGTCTAGCTCTTTAATTTTGTTTTGAAGATAACCAGATAACTTTCATTTAATAAACAAAGATGTAAGGAGCTAAATATACCCTGCTTCGTTTCCAATGAAGTAAATGTTTAGTTTTCATAAGCTATAAACGTTCATTTGTAAAAGAGTTTGAAATATTTTATTTGCTTCTCGCAATTCTAAACTTAAAAAATTTTCTCAGCTTAATAACCTAGGGAAATCCTCTTTTATTAAGAAATAGAATTTAAAATTATTATTTTTATTTTTTTAAACTTATACTTATTTTAATGACACATATACAATTAGTGATAAGCATTACAAGTTGAAACATAAAATATTAGAACATCATGCTCTCAATGAAATTTCAGTTTAATTTATTTAAAAAATCAATGTCTAAATATGTGATTTATAAACTGATACACAAATATTTTATATGTTATAAGAACTGCTTTTCCTTTTAAGTCTATTTTTCACTAGCCGACCGATGGTTAATATGTTAGGGCATTACATTTCTTTACCAAATTAGGTGGTTTTGAATCCCTCTGATGAAATTAAACAGGAAACAGGTAAATATCCTCATCCCCCCATTCAGAGTTTTACACAACGAAAAGCTATGGAGGTAGGAGAAATCTAATTTCTCCAAAAGTAAAACCTCAGCTTCGAGACCATTACAGTTATAAATGGTTGGTTGAAAATAACCTTACATAGTTTACTTTCAAAATTGTACAATGATTTACTATCTTATAATCAATGTCGATGCAACAAAAGATAAAAATCTTATATAAAATGATTACCAATTAATTTAAAACATTATGTTCGTTTTGCATTTGATATAGCATTTTTATTTTAAACAGTTCCAATATAAACAACAATTAATATTTAAACAATGTGTTATATACTAACATAGTATTTTTACAACAATAGAGGTGGTCTGTAAAAAACAAATGGTGACGAAATTTCATTAGCAACAGATTGTGTATGCTATCTGTTTATCTGTGAAAAACTGAGCAAATACACAAACGTAATTAAGTTATATATATATATATATATATATATATATATATATATATACATATATATACATTACAACCGCTGACAGCAGGATGAACAAATAAATTCTATTATCTTATAAGAAGATAAAAGATTTGAAATACAAGAAATAGAAGAAAAAACGTTTTGTTTGGTTCTATGAGAAACAATGTGATTTCATTATATATATATATATATATATATATATATATATATTATATATATATTAATATATATTTTATATACTATATATATATATTATATATATATATATATATATATATAAAATAAAAAAAATATATATATATATATATATATATGTATATACATATGTACATATATATATATATATATAATATATATATATATATATATATATATATATATATATATATATATATATATATATATATATATATATATATATATACATTACAACCGCTGACAGCAGGATGAACAAAATAAATTCTATTATCTCTAATTAAGAAGATAAAAGATTTGAAATACAAGAAATAGAAGAAAAAACGTTTGGTTTGGTTCTAAAAATGAAGAAGAGGCAATGTGATTTCATTATATATATATATATATATATATATATATATATATATATATATATATATATATATATATATATATATATATATATATATATATATATATATATATATATATATATATATATATATATATATATATATATATATATATATATATATATATATATATATATATATATATATATATATACATATATATATATATATATATATATATATATATATATATATATATATATATATATATATATATATATATATATATATATATATATATATATATATACATTACAACCGCTGACAGCAGGATGAACAAAATAAATTCTATTACCTCTAATTAAGAAGATAAAAGATTTGAAATACAAGAAATGGAAGAAAAAACCTTTTGTTTGGTTCTAAAAATGAAGAAGAGGCAATGTGATTTCATTATTAAATTATATCTTTGGAATAAAATAATAATTTATCGCATTAAAGTTTGTGTATTTTGTTCTTCATTTCTGTAATACTCAATTATGTTTTCTATTCGGATAAACTACATTTCCAAATCGATAGACAAAATTGTGTCTTCTAAAAATTACATTTTCTAACGCAGCAATAACGCTAAAAGTTAAATTATTTATTATTATTTTTTATTTATTGAACTTTGTAATTTTTCTTTTCTATGGAAAGATAACGCTTAAAATGCTTAACATGGAAGCATATGAAATTATACGCATATTTGAAAGCATTGAATCCAGATTTGGATTGCATACGCATAAAGAGGGGGAAAAAGTTAAATTAAGTGTAAAAGGTAAGAGGTTTTTGTTATAGTGTTTTTACAAGAAAAGGAATATTTATATGCTGTTTATGGATTTCAAATTCTTCAAGATTTTGAAAGAAAGGGTAAAACATTTATCTAAATACACTGCAATGCTTTATGTTTGAAATTAAAAATACATTATTCGTGCATATTTAAAAAACATAACTCATATTAGCAATGTAATATATTGTCATGTTATGTTATAAAATGAATTAAATTATTTTCCTTCTTATATAATTTTCAAACAGTTTAAAAATTAATATCCAACAGGGACAAAAATATTTTAATTTTATATATCCAAAATTTATGATTGTAATTTTAGTTAGGTTTGGTTTAGTTTAGAGTGATACGATCTACTTTTTTCACACAATTTGGAACAGCTACGAACATCCATGCTGCAGCTGGATTCGAAATAACCGAAGAACAGTGCCCTAACTATTCGACCATTTTTCGTTTAATTTTTAAGTAACATTCTATGTTTAATTGGTGAATTTCTTAGAGGTTTGTAATAATTAATACCCTAAGACAGTGAATATTTAATGCATCTGACATCGTAATGCTTTACTCAAATAAACTCTAGAAAAAAATATTGTAAAACTTTAGTACATGACGTTTTCAAATACTTTATTTTATATTACAGTTTGCCAAAAGGATTAAGTTTTATGGATAAGTTTATAAGAAATATAAACCAGGACTTATAAGAAATATTGCCTGAAAACTTTTCATAGCTTTCAAAAACAGATAGACAGAGTGTTATTAACTTTGAAGTTTAGAAACAACCAAGAATACTTCGATATATTTGTACAGCATATATCATTTTTCAGATACACAGAAATATTTATAGAAATTCATTTTTACTATAATATTGTTTATTATGTGTATAATGTTTTATGATTGAGTATTGTATTCGGGTTAAATTTGTAGTTTAAATTATTCTAGCTTTATATTTTACTGTAAAAAAAATAAACTTTTCATAATTCCGTCAAAATCCTTACTGGGTTAAAGCTTTAACTTTGAAGTTTAGAAACAACCAAGAATACTTCGATATATTTGTACAGCATATATCATTTTTCAAATACACAGAAATATTTATAGAAATTTGTTTTTACTATAATATTGTTTATTATGTGTATAATGTTTTATGATAGTGTATTGTATTTGGGTTAAATGTGTAGTTTAAATTATTCTAGCTTTATATGTTACTGTAAAAAAAATAAATTTTTCATAATTCCGTCAAAATCTTTACTGGGTTAAAGCTTTAACTTTGAAGTTTAGAAACAACCAAGAATATTTCGATATATTTGTACAGCATATATCATTTTTCAAATACACAGAAATATTTATATAAATTTGTTTTTACTATAATATTGTTAATTATGTGTATAATGTTTTAAGATAGTGTATTGTATTTGGGTTAAATTTGTAGTTTAAATTATTCCGGCTTTATATTTTACTGTAAAAAAAATAAACTTTTCATAATTCGGTCAAAATCCTTACTGGGTTAAAGCTTTAAATCCTGGGTTAAGCATGACGTTTTCAAATACTTTATTTTATATTACAATTTACCAAAAGGATTAAGTTTTATGAATAAGTTTATAAGAAATATCATAATTAATGCTTGAAAATCCTTTGGTACGTTAAAAAAAAAACAGATAGACACAGTATTATTAACTTTGAAGTTTAGAAACAACCAAGAATACTTCGATATATTTGTACAGCATATATTATTTTTAGATACACAGAAATATTTATAGAAATTTGTTTTTACTACAATATTGTTTATTATGTTTATAATGTTTTATGGTTGAGTATTGTAATTGGATTATATTTGTAGTTTAAATTATTCTAGCTTTACATTTTTCTGTAAAAGAGCAATAAATATTTCAACATTCCGTCAAAATCCTTACTGAGTTAAAGCTTTAAATCCATTCCTTATGTTTGAATTTGTTAACTACGTTTCGCATTAAATAGAGGATGAAAATATTGGAATATGATTTCAAATACTCATAATCTCAATTTCATTTGAAGCGATAAATTATGCTTGATTTGACGAAAACTTTAGAACTTCCAGCGATTGCATGTTGAAAGTAATTAAAGTTTTCATTAAATGACTGTTGTTAGACGATAATTGATTCCATTCCTCCCCAATTCTTCATTAAATCGGTTGGAATCGGGATTTAAAGCAAACATATAAATCTTAATGGGAAACTTCATATTTATTTGTTAAGAATTCATTTGAATATGCTTTCATAACAAATATGATTGGGATTTATTGGAGAACAGGATTATATTTGATGTAAATAAAATATGTAATGTCATATTTTGAAAATACGTATTTTAATCATGTGCTGAAAATATTGCCTACTGTCTAAACAAAATATTTCAGAACAGGCATCTGGGATTTCAGAGTTTGTTGAATAATAAACGGCATCGGAAAAGGAGCAATAACGCGAATCTCGTGAAGCGATTCTAATTTAAACTCATAATATAGAAATTCTTTCATTACTCTCTTTTGTGCAAAGCTGAGGAAAAACCTCGCTGCTTTTTTTAAAGCAAGCAAATTTACAAATCAAATTACTGCAGATTCTTAAACAATGAGGAAGCAAATTAGAGTAATTAGGCTTTACTTCCTGATGAGACATGTCATTATATATGAATCTTAATAAAACGATCTGGCTTACTTAAGTTAATAGTTCAATAGATGGAACGATTGACAATCCTTTTATGAAAAATTTCAAATAGAAATTAATAGGTAAAGACAGAAATTTATCAAGTTTATGAATGTTATCTATAAAGGAATTGGCAGTCATAATCCATAATATGGCAATTCTTTCATTACTCACAGCTTTGCACAAAAGATGAGCAAAAACTTCTCTTTTTAAATCAAGCTCTTTTTAAATTTACAAATCAAATTACTGGAGAATCTTAAACAATGAGGAAGCAAATTAGAGTAATTAGGCTTTACTTCCTGATGAGACATGTCATTATATATGAATCTTAATAAAACGATCTGGCTTACTTAAGTTAATAGTTCAATAGATGAAACGCTTCACAATACTTTTATGGAAAATTTCAAACAGAAATTAATAGGTAAAGACAGAAATTTATCAACTTTATGAATGTTAGCTATAAAGAAATTGCCAGTCATAACTCATAATATAGAAATTCTTTCATTACTCAGAGCTTTGCCCAAAAGCTGAGCAAAAACTTCTCTTTTTAAATCAAGCAAATTTACAAATCAAATTACTGCAGACTCTTAAACAATGAGGAAGCAAATTAGAGTAATTTGGCCTTACTTCCTGATGAGACATGTCATTATGTATAAATCTTAATAAAACGATCTGGCTTACTTAAGCTAATAGTTCACTAGATGGAACGATTGACAATCCTTTTATGAAAAATTTCAAATAGAAATTAATAGGTAAAGACAGAAATTTATCAAGTTTATGAATGTTATCTATAAAGGAATTGGCAGTCATAATCCATAATATGGCAATTCTTTCATTACTCACAGCTTTGCACAAAAGATGAGCAAAAACTTCTCTTTTTAAATCAAGCAAACTTACAAATCAAATTACTACAGACTCTTAAACAATGAGGAAGCAAATTAGAATAATTAGGCCTTACTTCCTGATGAGGCATGTCATTATGTATGAATTTTAATAAAACGATCTGACTTACTTCAGTTAATAGTTCAATAGATGAAACGTTTGACAATCCTTTTATGGAAAATTTCAAATATAAATTAATAGGTAAAGACACAAATTTATGAATGTTATCTATAAAGGAGGAATTGGCAGTCAAGTATTTGAAAAGCATAAATATTCCGCTTTTACCATGTCATGACGATAAAAGATTTAGCATGATAAAGGTCACCAGAAGTATTTTTGCAGAAAGTGTTCTTTCTGTACATAAATTTATGTATGGTTGTGCATAATTTATGTACTTTGTGTTATGTACTATGTGTAATATATTTATTTATTTGAGGTCTTTTTCATTTTTTTTTTCAATCATACTGCCTGCACTTTTAGATATTATTTTTAGATTTTTATCTTTCGTTTTAATTTTTGAGATTTGTGTTTAGAATTTCCATCCAAAATTGTTTATATTTCTTTTGTAATTCTTTCTTTATTATTAAAATTAATAATTTAGTTTCAGTAGAATTGAAGGAGGAAGGTTAGTCACCATCAAACTGGTTTAACTCCCATTTATAGTCCTATTGGTGTGACCACACTTTTTT
>CM063502.1:100469343-100541843 GCA_032207245.1 Pardosa pseudoannulata
TTTAATATCAGAAATTTTACTGTATTTCAATTTTATGGTTTATGATATCAAAATACAGACTTCTTTACCGAGCAAATTAAATTCGTCAAAATGAGAATCTGAAGAATTTTCTTTCCGGGTGAAAATAAATAACTCTGTAACTGACTAATAATTCTTAGAATAAGACGAAATAAAAATATAATGCAATTTGTTAGTCGTTCTGATTTGTTTTGAAAGCTGAAAATGTATCGCGTTATGTGCAGTCATGCGGGGGATTTGCAAATGTTTCTTTTAGCTATTTTCTCGAAGATATTTGTATGTTACAGGTTTAGAAAAAGGGGGTTTATCTCTAAGGTAAAAAGACTTTAGCAATTTTGAAAGCTCGGGTCGCTTTTATATCTTAAAAGAAAAGAAATTTGTACAAAAAATATATACCGTATATCTTTTTTATAAAAAAATTATTTTATTATAATAATAAATGATTATAAATAGTAAAATAAATCAGTTTTGCTAATTATTCAGTCCGACAGGGATACAGCCAGAAGGAGGGGGACTAATCCCCCCAGGAATTTCTGGGGGTCTGCATTTTAAAGTTGAAGTAAAAGTATATCTTTTAATAATCTTTTTTAACTGCTTACTTAATCAAAATTTAGTTTAAATAAAAATTTATTTACTAAATTTTCTACCAATTTTTTTTAAATTCCAACATGTTTGCTTCAAATGATGTATACATATACTTTGAATGTAACTTTACACCAGATTTGCGTTATATTACCTTTTTATATAATTTTTATTAAATTATGTATTTCTTAGTTTCAAAACTGTGAAACGATAAGATATTTTCTAATCATATTTTTTAACTGCTTACTTAATCAAAATTTAGTTTTTAAATAAAAGTTTTATTTGCTAAATTTTCTATCTAATTTTTTTTTTAAATTCCGACATGTTTGCTTCAAATGATGTATATATATATATATATACTTTGAATGTAACTTTACACCAGATTGGCTTATATTAACTTTTTATATATAGTTTTTATTAAATTATATACTTTTAGTTTCAAAACGGTGAAATAAGATATTTTCTAATCATCTCATTTTACTGCTAACTTAATCAAAATTAATTTTTTAAGTAAAAGTTTTATTTGCTAAATTTTCTATCTACTTTTTTTTAAAAACATTCCAACATGATTGCTTCAAATGATGTATATATATACTTTGAATGTAACCCTACAGCAGATTGGTGTTATATTAACTTTTTTGTAGTTTTTTTTATTAAATTATATATTTCTTAGTTTCAAAACTGTGAGATGATAAGATATTTTCCAATCTTTTTTAACTACTGACCTAATGAAAATTTAGTTTTTAAATAAAAGTTTTATTTACTAAATTTTCTATCTACTTTTTTTTTTAAATTCCAACATGTTTGCTTCAAATGATGTATATATATATATATATATATATATATATATATATATATATATATATATATATATATATATATATATATATATATATATATATATATATATATATATATATATATACTTTGAATGCAACTTTACACCAGATTGGCGCTATATTAACTTTTTATATAATGTTTTATTAAATTATATATTTTTTAGTTTCAAAATTGTGAAATGATAAGACCACTCGAATGTCCACACAATTTCAACAATACCAGAAATAAGGAAAATTGGAAAAAAACATATGAGAAAAGAGCACTATACAGTGGATTCATATAAGAAAATATAATAAGATTAACTCTCTCATACGTACTTTGACCATTTTGCAAAATTAAAGTGTCATAAAAACATGGGATCACGTGTGTTTTTGAAATAATGTAATGGTTTTTGCTTTAAGTGTAGTATTAAACTGTAGCTTGACTTATTTTGTCAAATTGTCTTTCAAATAGTGTATCAACATTTTATTCTATTTCTTAAAATTTAATTTTTCCCATATGTAATTTCCATGTTAATATGTATATTTTCTTAATGACATTCTTAAATGGTCCTTGATGCATTGTACGGAAACATCATGAAGTAACATGATTTGTGATTAAATGATTTCATTAATTCACTAAATAGCAACATATCTCTTGGTATAATAATTTTGCAACAGAATATATTTCTGCTTTTAAAATTGATTTTTATTGTGCACTTATTCCAAGTAATCATTAATATAATCCTGTTTCGTGAAAAAAATATTCTAATACATTCCTTTAAACTATTAAAACATTTAAAATATGAAAAAAATCTGTAGATTATATTTACGCTTTAAGACTTTGATAGCCATCTAGAGTGTGTTTAATATATAATATTGGTCCTACAAATAAATTTGCTCACATAATTATGAAGTAAATAATGAATCTCTCGAAAAGACTCTTCATACCGATAACATATGAGTTTTATCGTAGTGATTAACCTAAATAAGTTTTAATGGCAATGATAAACACATAGTAAGTTTCTAGGTATATAATATGTTTCTAGGTATTACTTTTTTTCCATTTAGGTCTTCTGATTCCCACTAAGTCCCCATATTTTCCAGAATATCTGCCCATTTACTAGCATAAGCACATCACGCCTCGTCTGATGGGAGAAGTTTTCGCAAGTAAATTTGCATTCACGCAAGTTTTCTCTTTCTTTCATAATGAAACTCAAATTTCTAAGCTTTTTTTGTGTGTGTCTGGAGAACTGTGCTTAAAATTTTGACTAACTATTTTAAAAGGGATCTTCCTACTCCCCATTACTTATTTTAGCAAATTATTAAATATAAAAATGAATTGTCGTACTTAATGGGTCTATTAGAAAAGAATATTTTATGTAACAGTTTCTATTATTTCAATCGTTAATCAGATTTTGTAACAACCAAATGTATTTCATGTAGAATTAAAATTTTTAATTGCGGATGTTACAGATTCTTTTCCTTTTTTAATTTAGAAATAATAATTGGGGATTTAAAGTTATTAAACAGGATAATGAGTTTTATTTTTAATAGCAAATTACTGTTCTGTATGCAACTTTGAATTAATAAAATTAAGAAAAATTGGATTTATTTTCTCCAGGAACTAAATAAATAATAATAATAATTTGAAACATTCATTTTTATTTACAATTTCAATATAACTTTGAATTACAATTATTTTTTCCAAATGATTAAAATAAGCTATATTTGTAAAAACTAACTGTTTTCTAGGAAGATATTAGAATATTATGAGATGTACCCCTCTTTAATTTCTCTTCTTTTACTTTGTTGAGAAAAGACGACTTTACAATAAACCTTCCTTACTCATTTTTAAAAAAAACAATCAATTATCCCGTTAGTCATTGTTTAAGAATAATACAACAACCTTTGCTTTAATTTTAATTTGCCAAATTATGAAGTTCACATTATTCAGAAAAAGGTCGGACAAACATATTTAAATTTAAAAACAACTTTATTTTCCCACTTGTTTCTACTTTTCAGATAAAATTTCACTCAGGCACCCAAATACATATATATGTATTAGCTGCACTACTGGATATGGGTCAATATTTTAGGTTTATGAACATTAGAATGAAGTAACTTCATGATGTTCACTTGGTTTGATATTCGAGAAAACTCGCTTGAACTAAACTTCAATTGAAAGTATTGTCTTTAGCAAATCTAACTTAATTGAAATCAACTAGAAAAATAAGGAATTAACGTGTTAACATTATAAATGTTTTTTGCTTCATCATAGTCTAGAAAATGAGTAGGTTTACTGTTCTACGGGTATATAGTTTTGTACGCTCATGCCCTTATCCTATCGTAAATTATGAGAAATTTTATCAGATTTCCGCTTAAATCTATTCTTTTTTTTACTTACAATGAAAATCTGTGTTTTTTTAGTTTTTTTTTAAATATTTTTGAGAATTTTTTTGTTTTGGAGCACTACGATCTACTGTTTTGCACACAAGGGCTAATAAGACCGAGACCTACTGTTTAAAGCCGATTGATAATATGGGTAAAATAGCAGTTAAATGGTTAAAGCAAATTTAGGGTGTATTAAAATATGATCCTACTTTTATAGTAACTTTTATTTATTTTGTGTTTCGAAAATACAATGTTACTTAGTCGTAAAATTATATTTTGGGGTTAGAAATGAATACAAAGGAAAAAAATATGTGTTCACAATATACCTCTTTCTATACTTCAGTAAGGCTGTCAGTTCTATAAAATTTATTATTTAATTAAAAATTGTATTTCAAGAAAACTATTTAGGATAAATTTAGGATATATTAAAATATGATCCTACTTTTATAGTAACTTTGTTTTACTTTGTGTTTAGAAAATACAATATTTCTTAGTCGTAAAATTATATTTTGGGTTTAAAAAGGAATACAGACAAAAGAAATATGTGTTCAAAATATATCACTTTCGATACTTCAATAAGGCTGTCAGTTCTATAAAATTTATTATTTAATTAAAAATTGTATTTCAAGAAAACTATTTAGGATAAATTTAGGCTATATTAAAATATGATCCTACTTTTATAGTAACTTTGTTTTATTTTGTGTTTAGAAAATACAATATTTCTTAGTCGTAAAATTATATTTTGGGTTTAAAAATGAATACAGATGAAAAAAATATGTGTTCAAAATATATCACTTTCGATAATTCAATAAGGCTGTCAGTTCTGTAAAATTTATTTTTTTAATTAAAAATTGTATTCCAAGAAAACTATTTGTTTCATACAATGCTTTCATTCCAAACGAAATTTTTCACTGGAATTCCTAATTTGAAATTCAATACTTTGACTATGACCATAAGTTTTCTACTTAGTCATGGTATATATATTATTATCGAGGATTTCAAAAATACTATTTATTTGACTGCTCCAGAATATATTGGTTTCACAGTTCGTCAGATTCTTTTTTCCATGCGAAAAGTTAAGGACAAGACTAAAACCCATACACTTAAATTCACTTACGTCCTAATACATTTTCTTTAAACCTATTTTTTCTTATGTTTATAAAAGATATCTCTGGTTTGAGTTAAAGTGATGAAAAATAGCCTTGTACGGTTTTAGCGAAAAAGGAATTTCATATAAAGTGCCGAGAAACTCAAATTAAGTTTTCTGTGGTCCCTTGAGAGCAATCGATTTTTCTGAAAAACAAATCAATAAAAATTTACGACAAGACATCCTTCACGAAGATAAAAAATGCTTCCTTCATAAAGTTAAGAACCCTGAACGAATTACTTCTAAAAATTGACTCTTTAAGATCTAAACGCATATCCGGGAAAAAAAGTGCATTTACAATACGACGCTGTGGAAATTTCAAGGGGAACACAAACATATGGATGGAATACACTTGGAAAAATGTATAATTTATTAAAAGAATTTCTTTTCTTCTTTCTCATATTAGCCTTGGAGAGATATGACCTTAAGGTTAAATTCACGAGTTTTTAATATGTTATGCTATAAATTTAAAGCAAGGTCATGACATGTCTCGGTCGTTTAATCACCACATTTGTCACAACACAAATCACTTTGTCGTCGATTCTGGGAACTAATAAGTTTGATTAATAAGAATAAATTACATTGCAATTTGGGTGAAAGTTTGTATACACAAAAATACATCTTGTAGTTCTGTTGTTTATAATTTCTCAAGATTAAATTCTTCTTTATTTCGGTCGTTTCATCACCACATTTGTCACAACACAAATCACTTTGGCGTCGATTCTAGGAACTAATAAGTTTAGTTAATAAGAATAAATTACATTGCAATTTGGGTGAAAGTTTGTATACACAAAAAATACATCTTGTAGTTCTGTTGTTTATAATTTCTCAAAATTAAATTCTTCTTTATTTCGGTCGTTTAATCACCACATTTGTCACAACACAAATCACTTTGGCGTCGATTCTGGGAACTAATAAGTTTGGTTAATAAGAATAAATTACATTGCAATTTGGGTGAAAGTTTGTATACACAAAAAATACATCTTATAGTTCTGTTGTTTATAATTTCTCAAGATTAAATTCTTCTTTATTTCGGTCGTTTAATCACCACATTTGTCACAACACAAATCACTATGGCGTCGATTCTAGGAACTAATAAGTTTAGTTAATAAGAATAAACTACATTGCAATTTGGGTGAAAGTTTGTATACACAAAAAATACATCTTGTAGTTCTGTTGTTTATAATTTCTCAAGATTAAATTCTTCTTTATATCAATGATAGGTTTAATATGCAGAACAACAAATTAATTTGTTACGCAGGAAGATAATGTTTAATGTCAAGTTCATTTAAATGTATTTTTTCGAAATTTAAAATTTTTTTTAATAAATTTTTTGCAATTATAAAATCATAAATCTTAAATTAGAAAAAAGAACAAATGTAATAATATTGAAAATTTTTGTAATAAAATTTGCAGTATACATTTTCAATTTTGAAAAACTTCCTTTAGTTCTATATTTTAACGTTGCTACATATATTAAATTCTCTATCACTTTACTTACTGCTCCTTTAAAATGTACAAGATTTGCTTCATTTTTGAACTCACAATGCGTATTCTTGATGCTTTGATCTGGTTAATATCTTTTGACAAAACATGGTTTTGCACATGATTGTCGTAACTACAGAAACAATGATTTGTTGATAAATAAAATTCAGACGTATGATTTTAATTTAAAATGTGTATATACATGCAATTTAAAAATTGGCAGCATGTGAAAGCAAAAATATGAATGTAATAATTACTATAAATCTCTAGTTAAAAACATCAAAGGGAAAAACTTTAAAAAAACTGTATTTATTACAAACGTGGAAGCATGTGTTTTCTATACAAACGGCTCTAAAGTTTTATTTAAATATTTCATAGTCTCGCAATATAGGTTTTATTGTTTATAACCATTTATGTAATATTTATGTATATTAAATTTTTAATATATAGAAGAGAAAATAAAATCGTAAAAATTATTTTAAGAAATTAAGTCATAGAAATCATTTACACATTTAAGGTTTAGAACTTAAGAAAAATACAGGAGCATTACATATTCAATGACATGCAGTTCTATGGTGAACAAATATTCATTTAGAAAATATTCGTATAAGTATTGGTGTATAATAAATTACTGTTATTTTCAACACTGAAAAAATCAAAAGACGTAATAATTAGATTTAAGTATTGATAGTATGCAGTGATATGTATACAATGCATGTATACAATAATACTAATTAGATCATTGTATACAGACTATCAAAATTTAAAAATTCATATGATCATTTAATTCTATTAATAAATGTTCTCTGGAAGTTTTTTCCTATGAATTATGATAGGAGGATAGTGGAAAAGTTGAATAAGGAAAAACAGGTCTTATACATTCCAAATAATGTTTGTAGCCTTTGGTAGTTAGTATTTATCTGTAGCTCTCATTAGCCTTTATGTAGGAAAAATTACTTAGTGCTGCCAACCAAATAATCAGTATAATTAGCTAAATCAATAATCATGCTTGCATATTTAAAATAAATATCCACTCGCCACATTTTTCAGAGGACCCAGGCAAATGGTTCACTTTTTGGAATGATCTAATCTTCTTTCTGAATGTAGAAAACACTGATTAGGCTGCCAATTTTTAGAAATTTTATCAGCCTTATCTCGCTAAAGGACTTAATTCTGTAATAGCAATGTATTTTTCATCATCATTTCATTCGTGGCAGAGAAACATGTATTTTTCTTAAATAAAGCTTAAGTTCCACGTTAGCTTTTTTCCTTCTATATATGGAACCACGAATGTTGCTTAAAACTTAGGATTCTTTCTATCCAAAAAGTAAGAGAAAGTAAAAACCATATGGCTAAACTTTCTAAAATTCAAGTGTAACCGGCTGATGTAATTTTTCTGCATTATATATATATATATATATATATATATATATATATATATATATATATATATAAATTATTTAACTTTAATATTTCTTAAAAACCTGCTCTCTCCATTCTAATTCCTTAAAATCTTTTTCCCAGCCTCTAAATATCCTAATCAAAGGTGTCTTCTTCCCAAAGCTTTCTATCCTAATGATATAAATTTTCTGTCTATTCAACCCTCTTCCTAGCTGTCGGAAGGCAAATGGCTCCGTGTTTTTCCTGATCTTGCACTTACATTTGCTGAGTAAGTGGGAAAATTTTTCTGTCTTCGCTCTTGGGTGCACCTATGTTCCAGCAAAGAGATGTTTGGGTATTTCTCCTGTCTGTCGGTGACTCGTAAAGATGTCCGTTTTAGGAGCTCTAAAATACAGTTTTAATTCGACTTGTGCTGTTCTCTTCAGTGTCGGCCGACTTCATTTTTATTACTGCTAGCTGTTTAGCTTTCTCCTTGTCCAGCAGTTTTGTAATTATTGGATTATATGTATATATATATATATATATATATATATATATATATATGTATATATATATATATATATATATATATATATATATATACACTAAAACTGCTTCATTTAACAGTTTTTTATAAATTAAGAGTTGTATCTTCTAAATATTTTATAAAGTAAATTTATTTTTCCAGTTATCTCAACTAAAATTGATGAAAAGAAATCAATATTTGTTGTATCAATGCTATTACGTACTTTTTAAAAACCATTTACTTCACAGTATTGGATATAGATCAAAACGTGATATTTTAGATAGTAATATTTAAGATAATATATATATACATATATATATATATATATATATATATATATATATATATATATATATATATATATATATATATATATATATATATATATATATATATATATATATATATATATATATATATATATATATATATATATATATATATATATATATATATATATATATATATATATATATATATATATATATATATATATATATATATATATATGTGTGTGTGTGTGTGTGTGTGTGTGTGTGTGTGTATTATGAATTTTGAATGCATAACTAACTAAACAAACAATAATAAAAGTAGCAATTGAAATGCTGAAAAGATGCTATACTCATTGCATATTTGTGCAATATATTATATTAACCGTATTTATTTTATCTCATCAAAAACCTTCATATGATATATTACATTAATTGCATAGTATACCATTTGATTTACTGCATTTATTACACTTTTTATATCGAGTGAATTGCAAATTATAAATAATTAAAACGAGTTACAAATTTTCAGAAAGTTTAAATTTTTAGCATTAAAATCCAGCTAACACCCTCTACTCCCATATTTTAAAAATATGTTTTATTTATCGTAACTTATTTCTTTTCCCGCAAAATAAACTCCACCCATCTGACAAATTAGATTTTGATTACACACCATACTATTCTATTTAGTGTGCACTCTTACTCTTTTTTATGTTCTGTGAATTAAAAATTTATTATCATTGCGCTACAAACTACTAATTTAAGTAACAATATGGATCTTAAATATTTCGCTTTATTCCCAAAATATAATTTTGCTCAAAACTGATTCAATATACTTTAAATAAAATAGCATAATTTTCCAGAAATAAAACGTAACTTTCCTAAAGTAACCTTTTATACACATACGCGGGGATAAAACATTAACTGAGATATTTTTATCGAGCGGAACTTCTTGAATTATCCCTAATAAAATTTTAATGTAAGGAGTCAATGACTGTCTCTTCCATTTACAAACTATTATGCTGAATATTTTTCTGCTTTTATGTATAGATGGGGGGCATAATACCATATAATGAGGTGAACTCTTTGGAGTTTAGAGACATGGTCAACGAAGTTTCCAGAGTAAGCATTTAATTTTGCCTTTATAATCGAAATTTCATTTAAAAGTTTTTTTTGAAGAGTTTAGAGAAATTTCTTTATGCAATCTCACGTTTTATTACTCTACATAAAACAAATGATGCGTTTTATGGAAGGAGAGATACGCAGCATATTTTCTTACTTTTGTATAAAAGATACCTGATTGCAGCTGGTTAGAATAAACATTTCATTATTTTTTTCTAATCTAGGAGTTTAGAATTTTTCTTGCTATCATTAAACGGTTTATATAAAAAGTTTTAAATATTTATATCATTTTATTTGTCAATGAAGATTTTTCTTTGCTCGGCAATTAAAGCACATGTAACAGCCATGTATAATTTAACGACTATGATATAAAAATTTGAGAACATAAGTCACTTAAATAAAAAAACTATATTCTTCAGTTAAAGTAATGGGTTGTTTTTTTTTACATGTGCAGGAGGTAAAGTTCAGGACAATAATTTTTTAGATTATTTTTTAGATTATTTTTCAGGTAAAGTAATATCAAGATTTTTTTTTCCGTTTGCCAGGAGGGAAATTTCAGGACAATAATTTTTTAGATTTTAAATATCATTTTATTTTTCAATTAACATATTTCTTTGCTCGGCAATTAAAACACATGTAACAGCTATGTATAATTTAACGACTATGCTCATGCTTTATGATAAAAATTTGAGATCAAAATTCACTTAAAAAAACTTTATTATTCAGTTAAATTAATAGGATGCTTTTTTTCCCATTTGGCAGGAGGGAAAGTTCAGGACAATAATGTTTTAAATTACTTTTTAGATTATTTTTCAGGTAAAGTAATATCAAGCTTTTTTTTTCATTTACCAGGAGGGAAAGTTCAGGACAATAATTTTTTAGATAATTTTTTAGATTTTAGATATCATTTTATTTTTCAATGAACATATTTCTTTGCTCGGCAATTAAAACACGTGTAACAGCTATGTATAATTTAAAGACTATGCTCATACTTTATGATATAAAAACTTAAGAACAAAAGTCACTTAAAAATCTTTATTATTCAGTTAAAGTAATAGGATGTTTTTTTTTCCATTTGTCAGGAGGGAAATTCCAGAACAATACTTTTTTATATAGCAAAAATGAAATTCAAATATCTGAATTTTTTTTATATATAATGTGATTCACTTTAAAAAAGGAAATTGAGTGAATGAACTAATCTTGGCGTATGTGTAATTAATTTTTATGCCAATTGAACCTGTCCTAGGCATCTTTTTACCATTATTGCGATATTAGACCAACGACTGTTTTATAGAAGTTTTATGGAAGGAGAAACACACAGTTTATTCTCTTACTTTTGCATAAAAGGTACCAGAATAAACATTTCATAAATTTAAGAGCTTAGAATCTTTCTTAAAATCCTTAAACGATTTAAATAAAAATTGTGAATATTTTTATACAATTATCTGTCTGAATATTTGTTCATTGTTCATTTAAAACGAGAGAGAGCCATATATAATTTAACGACTAGGCTATTATTTTATGATATAAAAAATTTGGAACAGAAGTCAATTAAATAAAAGAAAAAATTATTTTCTTTAGTTAAAAGTAATGACATATTGATTTCATTTCTTTTTTATGGCTTGGGGGAATATTTTTTTTGCGAGATAAAAATTAAATTTAAATAGCTGAACCCTAATACTTACATGTAATTGTGCCTAATCTGCCACATGGAAAAAGTAATATTTGATCTGTAAAGGCTAATATATGAACGCATACGTGTTGAAAAAGCAACGGATTCAGCTTAAAATTCCTTTTCGTGATGAAGACTACTCGGATTTCACGTGTGATAAAGAAAAAATTTCAAAAAAGATCTTAAGAAGGTAGGGTTGTGAAAGAATAAACTTATTTTCGGTATGAGAGGTTAAATGTGACATTATTTTATTCTGTCCTAGAGTTCTACTTACTATCTATTTTAAGAATAAGATTGTGTATAAGATTGAAGACTGTCTGGAAATAAAAACTAGAAGATCTACTTTAAATCTAACTTAGACAGGGTAATTATAAATAGAGATTATTGAAGAAGAGGGATATCAGCAGTAAAAGACGAGTGAAAGAAAAATTATTAGCAGGAACGAAAAATAAGTATCAGAAGACAAACAGTGAACGTGTAAGTTTTGCTACGACTGGGGTATAAATAAATTTTAGAACACGTACGGGATACCCCTTGTTGTTAAATAGAAAAGTTAGTAGAGGAGTTAGACTCGATGTAACATGCACCCGAAATATTCTCTTTAAACGCTGGTGTTATTGCTCACAATCTCCCCTTTACTTATTCTTTCATGGAGAAATGAAATAGCTGATAATGTGTTGGCGGTAAAAAGTTTGATGAGCCAATTCCGGAGAGTAGCAGAGAAGCACCATGTTATATAACATTATGTTTTCAGTGCAACATGACTATTTTCGTGTGTCTTCTTCTCAAGTTTGAACAACAATCGTAACTATAGCAACAATCGTATCAGAAGTTAAACCCTTGATGAACTACTGTTGTTCAGGGGTTTCCTATTTTCTCCGTCCACATAATTTTGTTTTACTCTAATTGGTGCATGATCGTTCGTGGGCACGTACGAGGTAATCGTGGGACCCGATGTTTGAGGACTGCCTTCTTTACAGACTTCCCCCTCAGTAGCGCCCCTTCTCTAAATTTGAAACACATTGCTTTGTCAGATTTCCTGGACTAAGAAAGCGATGCCAAGTAATTTGCCATTTCCATGCAGATAAACTAATGAAGAATTATATGAATGTATCCTTCATTATATTGTTAATTTTACAAAGCAAGAATATTTTCTTCATTTTTGATAATTTAATAAAACATAACTAATTTCAAGTTTTTTTTAAATTTTTGAAGTGGAATTATCCTGGTGGTCCTGGAATATCACTTCAGGCCTTATCCTTATAATGAGTGCGACAATGTAAATGCCCCAAACCATTACAAAACATACTGTAAATTTTGTTTTGCTTTATGAAATATTGAACTTCTTATCCTTAATTTTTATTTAAAAAACTTTAAATTTAAAGGCAAATCTGTTTCTGCTGTAGTGAATGAATTCTTCTCACTCAACGTTAACCAGTGGAAGAAAATGAAAATCTCCCTGGACGGTTTATATTTAAAGAATTCTTTAAAAATTCATACCATGTAATAAAACAGAAAAATCTCAATCAGTTATCTTTCTTTTTTTTAAATAAATCGAAAAAACTGTTTAAATTTAAATTATTTTCGAGAAAGTTTAATGTTCCCTTTTTCAAAACGCAAATAAGAACATTTAACAGACAAGTTAAAAAAAGAAGAGTTTTTACATTCAAGAGAATTTTTTGTTCTATCACGTGGTATACATTTTTACAAAGTAATCTTTTAAATACTAACCGGTCAGAAGAAATATTTGTATTTTGAGTTAATACTGAGCTAGAGGAGTGCAATAGGGCAGACATAGATTCACTTTAAGGTCTTGCACTCTTTTTAGTCATACATATATCATACACTGTAACAGTGAACCATAAAATTGGATTATTAAGGGCTGATCTCACGAAAGTCGTTTAACGGGTAACCGCGATTAACCCATGCTGCCAACCAATGGCGGGACGCAATTCTCCGTTTAAACAGAGATTAATCGCGGTTAGCTGTTAAACGACTTTGGTGAGATCGGCCCTAATAGTGTTGTAATTTTATAATTGGTACTTTCAAATTCAGGCATTTTAATTTACATTACTTTTTTATAATAAGTTTTGATAACTTTTAAATAAAACAGTTTAATGTGATGCTATTTTATACCAAGTTTCCTAATCAACTCCAGTAAAGATATAAATAGTTTTAATTAGGCAAGTTTCAACAGAATGTGCACATTAGAAGTAGAGATAACATTTAAAATCATTCACAGCGTACTATAAAGATTTCAGATTGATATATTATGAAATTTTCAATGGACAAAATATTTTTTCATGGCAGCAAATGTAGTCTTATTTATTCTATTATGTACAATAACACAATGGACTATATTTTGTAATAGTGATGATTTCAAAATATTATCGAAGTAAATAATGGCTTTGTTGGTGAAAGATTTTCCTCTTAAGAAGTCCACATTTTAAGAGTAAGTGTATTATTTAATATATGTGATGAGGCGATTTAGATAAGTAATATATTTAATTCATTCATACAAGAAGTAAAATGCTGGGGATCAAAATCTGACCTCATCACATCTTTGTAAAAAAACAGAGGATCATAAAATTATATTCTACGGATATTGTTGTCTTGTACGGTGGTCTCGGGAAGGGTTCTGATCACAGTCCCAGATTAGAATCCCTTCTCCGTTCTTGACATTAAATAAGAATGTACCTTTGTGGAGTTATTTATGAGTTCCTAAGGGACAGTGTCCGATTAGAAGGGATAAGGTTTTCCACGTTGGCGGTCTCAAGGCGGGGTTTAAGCAGACCAATTATATTCTTACAACTAACCCGATTGGACGATAAGAAGGAAGAGGAGACAAAGATGAAATTAATAAAATAAGAAAATTCTAAAAAAAAGAGAAGAGGTTCAGGAGTCGAGTCGACAAGACAAGTCCGACGGAAGGTGTTCGGATGTCCAACGGAACGTGTTCGAGAGTCCAGTCAAGTCCGACGGGAAGTGTTCCTGTATAAAATAGCACGGCCTTACCCCAAAAACTCAGAAGGAAGCCCCTGACCAGACCGACGGAAGATCCAAAGATACCCAATCCTGATCAACCATAGATACCCATCAACCAGCAGTGTTCCGGGCACACCATTTTAACTCCCAAAGGTACCCCCTTTTACATACATTTTGAAATTGAGATTAGGTCCTCTCTCTTATATTTACATAATTACTTAAGTATTGAAAAATTATTGTCAGAACTAATTTAACCTGTGGTTAAATTTAGTACTAAAATACTTTTACACAACGCAATCAAAATAAAATCTCTACATCTATACATTTGATCACAGGTTAATAACAAAGAGGACTACACGACAATATATTTGTTGCGTATGCTCCACTTTAAGTGCTTTTATCACATAGATATGATGATGCAAATAATTTATTAAAATATACTTATTTCTCAGGTTAAGACAAGGTATTTAAAGATCCATACATCCTACCTTACTCCTTTATCTCGGTTTTTTTTTTTTTTTTTTTTTTTTTTTTTTTTTTTTTTTGGTGTGTGTGTGTGTGTGTGTGTGTGTGTTTCAGAGATGATCTCCGTCTGTCCTGGGTTATCAAAATAAAATAGAATGACCCGCTTAATGTCGGTTATAAATCTTCTGAAAAATAATATAATCTAATAATTATATTATTATGAAGATAATATACATCATATTCAGATGAATCATTTTGATCATTTGTATACAAAAGTGATGTTTTGAGAAAAAAGGGGAAATAAACAGCATTTTGTTTTTCAATTTCTTCCAATATTAACGCAAAAGAAAAGTTATAGATATGTGTGATAAAACCTATACAATCGAATAGTTTAAAGAGCTCATTGCTCTAGTAGTGATGATTATTTTATAGAACAAGTGCTGACAACATGTTAAAAATGATACCAGCTTTAGTCATACACAATGCAAGTCAGATGTGACGGTTTGTGGTTTAATAATTCTATTTTTGGTTTTCAAATATCCTTTGACTAATAGAGGCTGGTATTTGTTAAATGTAATTTAGTGTGGTATGAAGCATTATTTAATTTTCAATATTTTCTATTTTACGATTTTATTACTAATGAAAACTTTCAAGCAATTCTATTTAACAGTGTGCTTGAGATGAATTTCTTTGTACTTAAGTACAAAAAACTGGGATAAGAAAAAGAGAGATGAAGTTTCATTGTAATTAATAGTAAAATATAGAAAAAATAGATTCTTTTTTATATTTTATGATACGTGATTTGAATTTATATTATGTGCTTCGTCATTTTTATTAAATGAATTAAATTATTACAAAAGTTGAAATAATTTAAATACGAAATAGAATTCATTTCTTAAAGTTTGCTTATTCAGCCCATTTAATTGTTATGTTAAAAACTAAATTTTAACTTCAGCGAGGCGACATGTTTTATTAAAGTTCTTTGTGTTATTTTTAATATTTTGACGTGAAAATATTCTGTTAAAAGATTTTGAAAACAAATTGAATTCTTATTCAGCTGAATTTTTAAATTCTGCTTTCTTTAGTTTTAATACTATGCAAGAGATTATACAAATTATTTCCATATGACTTCAAAAGAAATCTGATATAAATCTCATTTTATTAATTTCAATAGTATACTTTTCCAACATCTAACTCATTGAAGTGTAATAATATGTCCATATTCTTAGCAATTTATTTTAGTACACATAGAATAAATACTATCAAACAGTGAAAGCAGTTACCTTTCGTCCGATCTGCAACTTAATTTGACATAGAATCTCCCGGGTATCCGAAATTTAGAAAAAATTCAAAGTGAACGACGGTGCTGTTAAAGATAATCTCACCAGGGAATTCTTTTAATCACAAAACTTTGAAGATGATTGTGAGAAAAAAAGTAATTACATTGGAGTACAAAATTAAACATTTTTTTTATACCGCGTGAAGCAAATGTTTGATTCTAATAGAATATTTTAAACTGAATTTTAATGTGTAAACAGTTTTTCTCCATCCCCCTGTAATTTTTTCTTTGTGTATGAGTGTGCCTTCTGTTTTTACTGTGTAAGAAATGAGTATATTTACGCACATACATGGCTTTAATCTACGTACTCAAAATATTTAGAATTGTTGATTTTTTTCAATGTTTGGAATCTTGAATCTGCCTTATCAATGCCCAACAGTATTCAGCATTCTTGTACTCTATTGCCCTTGATTCTTTTTTTAAAATCTCAGATGGCTTGGTGAAAACATTTAACACTGATACTACCAAGCCACTGAAGGCACCTTGATTTTCAGAGAAAAAAACCTAGATTAGAAATTAGACCAAGAAATGTACTTCAAAGGACACGTTACCACCCAAATTTATGTGTAACTTACGATCATTTGATTCACGATCTCTAGTTTAGAGCTTTATGATTTCATAAAAAAGTTGAATAAAACTTTTAGGTGAATTCCATTCTGAGTTTTTCAAATTGGCTTGGAAGATATTCAGATTTTGCATGTCTAATTAGAGATGTTTTTAGTGGTCAACAAAAATTACCCTTCATTTAGTACTTGCATGCGTAATTTTTTACTTTAAATAAAGAATTCCAATATTAACAAATTGAATTGATTGTTTGAAAAGTCCCTTCTGTACATAAAGAGGAGTTAGAACAATACTGTAAGAGTTGACTAATGAAGGTTCTATTACATTTTTTAGGTGAAACGATTCATTCTATAACCATTCCTTTTTGATATAATGATTAGTTTTGTCCCTGTTATCCGATATGCAGAGAAAACCACATTTAATATAGATAAGCTGCAAGCCCATTAACATTTCAACGAATTTTCAATTATAACATTTAGGCTAACAATATTTAATATTTAATTTTTTCTATCAGAATTTTCATTTATAGGATAATTTTACGTTAGTTTCACAATTTACTGAAATGGAAGAATATATGCTCCTACTCTGCAACCGTAAGCTTTCAAAGTAATACTAAAATTTTTACTAATGTTAATGTGTGTGAACAAACAATCTTACCTCTGTTACTTTAGGTCAATGATTAGTTCATCCATCAATGCATAAATCTTGGTACAATACACTAAATTATTTTCTTCAGAATATAAATTTGGACCCGTTTCTTTCAATTTACATACCTTAATAACTCTCTGACAGAGGGTAAACATTTATCACCTGAAAACTAAAATTTCAGAAATCCCGAATGATGAGCTCGAATTCAACTAACGCTAAAAGATAATGTTAATAGAACAATATATTTGTTTCAAGCGTAGTATCACCGTGCTGCTCATTTTGAACTATGATAACAGCTTATTGTTCTGATTCATCTAGAACCAGATATGTTATAGTATGTGGTACTGGTCACAATTTCCAGGTGAAGAACAGGTTTTATTATAAATAGACAAATTTGGGAGTTACTATTTTAGTGTTACTGCTAATTTCTCTGTCTTGATATTGGGGTTGACGACACACCATAGATGTGACAAGAGCATGTTTCAAGAGTATTAAGCCCCCTTTACCAAGTCATTTGACAAAAAAAATACAGCAAATATCGGAGTACCCGATTAGTAGTCTGATTGTTAGCTTAAATGTAGTTCATCTCTGTCTTTAATTAGTGGGATCAAATTTCACCGTTTAACACTAAATGTGACGTTTTCCCATGTATCAGAAGTGAGCCAGATATATAATCAAAACCTCATTGGGTTACAACTGCATAATAAAGGTATATTTAACCATCCGAGTGGAACACACCGAGGATAAAAAGTCTAAAAAAATACTCTAAAAGTGTATTGTGCTAGTGGATAAAGCGTTCTATGATTTTTTACTTCACGCTTTGTCAACTAGAATGGAATACGGGAAACCCACCCTCGTTATTGTCCCTTTACTTCCGGTTATATATAAATAGATATTATAGATTGTTAATTTTTAATACACATAAAGCTCGTCAAGTCTCATCCCATAAGAAATAATAGATTCTAAAAGTACAAATAAAAATATTCTTTAAGAGATTTATTCATATTTTTTTTACGAAAGTCATCCAAGATATTTAAGTGGCGCAATTAGAAATACATCTGTTACAGCAAATGAAATACTTCGAAATAGAGATTACAAAGCCATGAAAAGGTATCAGCGTCTTTGTGCCTCAGGGAATAGGGGTGCATCCCTCAATAAATCTCAGTCAAAGAAGGGTGCAGTTCCTAAGCAATCAACCTGACCCTCCTACCTCAAAATTCCATGGGAGAAAACACTGGCAGAAATGTACATCACATCCATTTTCGGAACGTTTTTGTAGGTAAAATTTGGAGGAAAATTGTACGTGACTTACAAAAATCGTACTCTTTGAAGAAATCATAGGTTTGGCGGAATTGTACGTAAGAACCGCTTAGAAAGTTAAAATAATATACGCCTAGTGTATCCCAGTTGCAAATTGTTTGAGTACAATTTTAAATTTTACTTTGTATATAAAACTAACAATGTGCTAAAATTAATGGTGATATTTAAAATTTTACGTAAGGAAATTCAGCATTATAAGTTGTGTTAGAAACAGAGGGAATTTTTCATGTGCAAAAAATTGTGTATTTTAATGTTTTTGTCATCAATTAATCTTGAATAAAGCAAATGAGGTTAACAGCTGGTTTGCAACGACTCCAAAATGAATAAGAACACCTATCTGTGATTTTATTTTTTATTTAGAAAACCACTCATGGAATTTTCTTTTAAGAAACATCTATAAACATTTTATTCATAAAGTGGGATGCTACTTTTTAAGAAATACCAAACAATGTGTTTACACGAGACGGTAATTGCTCTTATTGCATAATATTTGAATTTATTTCCACAATTTCCTCTCTTGAGGCTGGCTGTTGTCTGTTGGACGATAGCCAATTGAATAGAGCGTCTGTCTTTTGTTTCAGCCTTCACAGCTCAACTATTGAGATAGGCAGGAGGATATTTAGTCTTTTGAAATTTCCAGTGAGTTGTATTATACAGATAATTCCTGTTATATGTCGTAAAAGAGAACATTAAACCTTTAATTTAATAAAAAAATTATAGTTGATTATTGTAAGTTTCTAAAAATGTAAGCTTTTAATGTTAAAACTAAGATACCATGAACCCAGTTTTATTAAAGTTCCTATAATACAAAATCCTTAAAATAAGGAAAAATAGTCAGTCTTTACAATTTCAGGTACTTGTAAGATAGTTTGAATTTCTATGAAAATCTTTAGTTTATAAACAAAGCAAGTTGCAAATGTTTCTCATTCAGTTTTATCATTTATCTGAAGGTGACAAATCATTATTACAAATTAAATAGAAAAGTTTAAAATTAAATTAGAAAGCATTGAAAGCTTTTCTTGAAAATTTATATTAAAAATGCCCTTTAAACCTAAAAATCTTATTTACTTACTATTAAAATTATAAAATGAAGATTTAAGAATGGGTTTGTGATAAAGTGGAAAATTGAAGTAAAGGTTCTCTTTACTTACCTGTATATTTGGAGAACAGAACCAATTTCTCTCGGGAAAATTCGCATCTGTTGTGTACTTTTTACGATCTTTTCAAACAAAGATTCTTTTATTGCTTTATAAATTTAATGCTTTTGAAATCAGATAAAAAGTAAAAGAGATCGTCACAGAACGATTGAATTTTTAAAAAAGAATGTAGTCTTTGGTATACTTTAAGAAAACTGAAATAATGTATCAAAATACATTTAATAAAGCTATAAATTTCATACGTTTATTGCTAATAAAGAACAAATTATAATACTATACTAATTCTATAAATATACTAATTCTATTGTACCTAGGGAAAAGTAGTTACAAAATAGGTTATAGTATAAATAGAGTCATGATAAACATGTGAAATGGATATTTTATAGAAAAGCTGACGAATAATAAATATTTTATACAGCAGAGGTTCTAAAACGTTTTTAGTCATGTATCAGCCTTGAAATTGGAAATGCAACGCAGTGTACTAATTTTAATATCGCAGCTATGTAGGATAAGAAAGTAACATAAAAAACCATTCTAAAAAACCATAAATTTTATTTAAAAAAACCATAAATTACGTATAATGAACAATATTTTTTTAAATTCTCGACAGAATGTTAATTAATTTGTAACTGATTTGAAAAGAGAGTAAATAAACTGGTATATATGGCATAAATTTATTTTCAATATCTGGTGTTGATACTTTATATAAATTTTTTTGTTGACTTTCAGGAAAGAAGCTATATGCATTAAATGCTGATTACCTTTTTTATATGGTCAAATGTTTTACCTCCTCTGTGATAAAGATTTATAGTTGATTTTTTCTCCCATTATGCTCATGAAAAATAAACTTTAAAATACGTTTGATAAAAAATACTTTAAATTTTAAACATGTCCTCCCTATTTGCTAAGCACATTTTACTAAACTCTGCTATACAGCATAACGGATATCGTATAGAGAAGCTGTATTTAGCACGTCGTGCTGTATTGTTTGAGGCTAAGTTTGCATAACATGCCCAGAAGTGACAACTTAGTAGCTTTATCACATAACATTATAAGTCAAATATACAACATGGATAGCAGAGCTATCAACTAACAGTCTAATTCTACTACAAATTATAGTAGAGAACTGTTTCATCTTAATTTTGAGATAAATCGAAATATATATCGATATTGTTCAGAAATTGACTCTCATAAAAATATTAATCTGCAAATGTACTTTGATGTTTTCCCTGTTACTGATGTGTATCACTATTAAAAGAACTTAGAAATCTTGAAATTAATTTATCAACTACTTAATCTATGACTAATCTTGTGTCATACTGCCTTTTCTGAAAAAAAAAATAGGTAGGAAGTGTTACAATTCGGTCATTTTTCAAAGTGAAAATTGTTATTTATCATTATCGATAATAAGTTCGTCATTGGGATATTTGAAATTTTAAATCTCACATACATTTTACATTATACTTTTGTTAAACATTGTTTTAATCTATATGTATAAAAAAGGTTAAAAATTGAAAATTAACTTTTCAATATAAACTAGACTTTAACATTTACCAATTAAATATTTTATTCCGAGAAAAATTCTAATACTATAAAACACCTATAACATTTTATAGTATGTATGTATGTATTTAAAACTATGTTAAATATTTTATTCCGAGAAAAATTCTAATACTATAAAACACCTATAACATTTTATAGTATGTATGTATGTATTTAAAACTATGTATCTATGTATTTAAAAACTTAAGTATATTATATCTGCACCAATATTTAAATCACATCATTATACTTCCGTTCTTTCCAACATCACAGAAAACTATTATAAATCATTTTCAAAGTGATTTTAAAAATCATAAAAGCACTCATAAAAATATTTAATTACATAATTACTTTGATATTTTCTCTGTGTTTCCTTTTTGCAACACCATTAGTAGAGCGTAGATGACTTAATAATATTTTATCAACTATTTAATCTATGACCAATTTAGTGTCATACGACCCCTTTGCTTAAAAAATGAAGTGGGAGTGTTGCAATCCGGTCATTTATCAAAGCCGTAGTTGTCATTTGTCATTGTCAATAAGCGTAGCTCCTTGGGATGTTTGAAATTTTAAATCTCTCATATATTTTCCTTATTAATTTTGATAAACTTTGTTTTAATCTAAATATATAAAGGATGATAATAAACAAAAGTCATCCTGTGAATTCAACCGATACATTTACAGTCACCAATAAAATGCACTATTTATGGTAACATTCTCATACTATTTATAAAGCACGTATTATATTTTATATTTAGGATTTATAAATTTAATTATATTATATCTGACAATCATATTTAAAATCATATCATTATACATTCGTACATTGTACTGACGACTCAGTAAACGAAAATAAAAAATTTCCTCTCAGAGAGATTTTTCAATTATAAAATTAATTAATAGTTTGTGAGAGTGAAAAATTAAAACCCATATTTATTGCAAAATTGAAGTTTGAAAAATAAAAAATTTTTAATTTTAAAATCACTATTAAGATTTACTCTTGATAATTATTTTTAGCTTACATAGTAAATTATTGATTATGTCTGTGAAAATTAATAAATTTTAAATTAAATTTCTCACAAAGTATCTCTATTATGAATTTTCTTATTTCGAAAACTAAAATCGATAGATGGTATAACACTAAATTTTATAATACAGTCTTAAAAATATGTTAAAAGTATAAGAAAATAAAAGATTCTATTAAAATATAATGAATGTCTGTACAGGAGAAATGTGTTGCTTACATAGATGTCAATAAACAATTCATTACATTAAATTCATTTAAAATATGAAAAGCATTAACATCTAAGGTACTCGTGTTACTTTTCCGAATCAGATGTGTGCTACATTAATGCTTTTTTTTACCAATGGAGGAATATGAAAGACCACTCCTAAACAAAGAAGGTGCCTTAACATCCTGGGGTGGCCTGAATGTATGCCATAGGTGCCTCGGCAGTAATAAAATATATTCAGAAATTCATCCAAATCCTCCTTTGTGTTAAAGAAAAATAAGAGTTAAATCTGCAGTGTATTTCCTTAATTTTTTTTTCTCTTCATACAGAAGAGTAGTTGGGCTGTATTTGTATTTATTAGCCCGACAAGGGTTCGAGATGAAAATAATTTGAGAACCACTGGTCTTGGAAAAACTATGATATGGATTTCCTGTTGTTTTGGGTGCACTGTTATTTGGGGAACTTGAGGTAAATAAAGACTTAGCCTGTTTTAGGTAAAGAGATGCCTTTCAGAATGTATTTTATGGGTAGGGAATTTCCATTAGTGCTAAACGAAATAAAAATCAGAGAAGACATACGAATATAACCAGACTGAACAAACTACAGTGTTGAGAAAGAAGCCTTAATTTTCCGAGTTATTGTCGATCCAATTGGGTATGTTATAAAATATTGCAAGATTTATAAAAACATTTTACTAGAACTTTACTCAAAGTTTCTACTAGCAGGAAATATAACTTATTTAGCCGAATAAGAAAAACACAGACTATTTCTCTTCATAGGCTTCATAGGCTAATTGCTGATTTTCTTGTGTACCTCAAATTGTAAGCTGATATAACATTGACTATAATAAGTTATGCTTGAAATTCACAACCTATATTAGGTTCTTTTAAAACATTCAAATAAGAAATTTTACCCATACATAAAGGAAATTTTATTCTTCAGAACGAAATTTCTTACTGTTATTTTTTTCTAATGCCTTGCAATGTTACTGTTATTTATAAAATAAATTTATAGATAAAAATATTACTTTTAAAACAGGTAAAGAGGTTGACCGAAATCAAACGATTATTTCACATAAGCAAGTAAAAATTTTACTCACGCCTCTCTTGGTTAAGAGAACAACAATAAGAATTTTAATGCGTATCTTATATAAAGGATCCTTCCTTCGTCGGCATTGAAATATCGCTTACAAAGCTTCTAAACTCAATAAGAGCCTGGAGTTACGCATAAAGATGCAAACATTTGCTGGAATTTCAAAGCATCATTATATGGATATTATAATGGTAAGTTTCTACTGTTTGTATACGTTTTAAAATGCTCAATTTTAACAAAAGAGTTTCTTCTCATTCACTTATAAAGCTGTTCATTAAAATGTAGTTATGTATACCATTGAATAATAAATGTTATAAATTCCAATTACTAAACACAGATTCCCATAATTTGCTTTTGCCCCACCAAACCGTATCCTTTACTTTAAAAGTAATCAGACGAATTTGCAGAGCTGTTTTCTGTTTTCCATGCGAATATCTTGTCTCATTAAGATTTTTAGACATTCATCCAACTTATTTGGATACACATGTTTCATTTAACTAGCTTACAAAATCTGAATTCATTGTTACAATTATCCACCAATACGAGAAGGTAAGACCTTTGTGCCGTAATATAGTAAAACTTTTAATGCAGTTTGCTCAACGCTAAGAGATAGCTGTCTCCGTACTCTCTGTTAGTAAATCTCTTTTGTTTTTTTACGTTCGTTTTTCATTTAATGCTATACAATCCATTAATGCCTAGTATCCTTATTTGAGGACATTTAAAAATCATCCTGAGAGTGTTTAAATCTCTACAGTCTATGATTTTCAAATACAAGCGTTAACCCCTTGACATACAATGGCAGCTATAACTCGTCGCGCATTTCATGTGCCGTTGTAGACTTTGACAACACTCACTTGTCGAGCAATATCTTCGGCGAACGCCGGGCGGTATATTATTGGATTCTTTCAGTGCTTCGGTCGTGCATCGATGGTATTTTGTTCAGATATTTGAATGACCACTGGAGTGCCACGCAAGCCAAATTAAATGGTCTCATTCGGATGCTTCGATGCACATTTTATTTGTATGTCAAGGGGTTAGTGAGACATGCGTATATTTCTTAAAGAAGATTCCGATGACCCATTCCCATTTATACCTGCAGTGGATTTCAACCAACTTTGGTATCGAAGGGCAGAATAGAATTTTTGTGAGTTCTTGGAATGATTTGTCCTTTTAGTGAAGTTAGATTGCAACCCTACTAAAAATTCCACAAATTTTGGATATTATTTATAATTTTCTCATTTTGTTCTCCTTTATATATTACTATGAACTTCCCCCAATTCCCTCTTCAGCAGCTGTTAGTTGAAATCATGGATAATAGCCTTACCTATTATAAAACTTTATTTTATCATTATGTTTACATATGTTAGCAAAAATATCTTATCACGAATGTTTTACTTTTTTTATAAATTACACCCTATAATGTTTAAATTTCAGCCCATCACTAAAGAGGACAAGCTTCAATATTCAAAGTTGATCAAAATTCATACTACTCAGAATTTTCTATGAGGTATGTTATAACAAGATTTAATATTTCAATTATATACGCGTAGTAGAAATATATCAAGCGTTAATGAGAAAAAGTAAACATATCATTAAATGCAACTTCAACAGTATTATTACACTACATTATAAAATATTTTACGTTCACCAAAACCACGCAAACCACTTTAAATTTTTAAATGCTTCACACCAAAATATACAAAATATATTGATGATAAAATTTCAGTATGTAACCAAGAAAGCTTCCAAGCTTATAAATAAAGTGAATGGCTGAGTAAACAGTTTCGAAACTTGATCTAGATATTTGCATCCACCCAAACACCTAACGTCAGTAAACCCGAATTCACGAAAAAGACGCAACGTGAAAATGATGTCATACTTTTATTACTACAGATAATATCAGTTATTGGAGAGCAATGTGATAACCATATCACGATGACATTTTCGCCGGGAAAGTTTTCGCATGTCCCGAGGCTGGGTAATTGTCAAAGATTTTTTTTTTTTGGGTTGCTTCAGCTTAGTGTTTCTAAACAGACATATTTCCTAAGAATAGATTATGGCCAGAATAGTCTACCTTATATTTTAAGACCTATTTGATGTAATAAAACAATAATGCAGTTGACGAAATTTTTAGAGAACTGGGACATTCTCAACTTCTAAAAACTTGATTTTTCAATTTTTATTAAAAAAAATTGTAGGTGTTTAGTCAATTATTCAATGAAAATAATATATTTCTTTAATAAAAACATTTTTAATGAAATGTTTAAGATTTATGTGCACTTGTTCTTAAAGTTTCAAAATTTTTTAATTCAATATATAGATATTTTTAAAATTTTTACTCAACATTATGGAGTTGAATATCTCTCATTTAAAAGGAAATTCAAAGTAAATAAAATTTTAATGGAATTAAAGTATATTTTGTGCTTTTAAAGGCAATAGAAAATTTTCAAGAATACCTCTGCATCAACAAGTATTTTATTTATATTTGTTGTAAGTACTTATTTGATTTTTTATAATTCGTTTGAAAAAGAAAGCTATAACGAGAAAATAGTTAACATTAATGTCATATTTTTGTTCAGAATTTTTAGGTGAAAATATTGGTGTTCTTATAAGTCAAAAGATTATCATATTCTTTGAAGTAGAATACATCTCAGTTGCTATAAAATTATCTAATGCATAATATTATATATATATATATATATATATATATATATATATATATATATATATATATATATATATATATATATATATATATATATATATTTACATTATAATCTGTAGGCTGATACAGTTGTATGGTTTCTTTTTACATGATCTTATTACATTAAAAAAGATAAAAGAAAACTTAACTGGTTTATTTAAAAATCAACGCAAATAAGTTCATGCTTTTATGATTTATGAACATAAAAATTCCGTTGAAATGCAGACATAGCGTGGAAGGAAATCATAAAATGCTTTTTACCTCCCAATCTCTTCAAAACGAAACGCATTCAAGTATCACTTTAAACATATTAGGAAAATGAAACTCTTTATCACTGTAAATAAACGCCACTTTGTTTTTTCTTCATTTTTGAGGAAATTTTAAAGTGAGAAAAAAAGTATTATGCACTTGAAAATAACTCTTTATAAGCAGTTATTTCTATTGCTTATATGATTTTTTAAAGTGAGTAATAAACAGATTACGAAATTATACGTATTACTCTTGTTGTTTTATTGCATTACGTTTATTTTTGGTTAATAACACAGTGAAAACCCTCAAAAATTATATAATAAATGAGCTGATAATTTATTTTGTGCCTAGAATGTATGTATAAGCGCAATAATACTCTTTGTGAATTTTAAAGAACCACAAATATGTCCAAGGCATTACTTATTTCGATTCGATTTCAAGAACAATCTCAATACAAGGCGGTTTAAAATAGAGACACAATAATAAATATATTTTTGATTGACTTTAATAAAAGAGTTTGGACTTTATTACCATACATTATATGACCATTTTATTGCCATACATTAAATGCCATGTCATATAATGACATGGCATTTAATATCAGTCTGGTGCATGCACTTGATTTCTTCTGCATATACCTGTGAGCGTGGATCCCCGTTTGTATCTTGCAAGAAGTCTACATGCATTTTTTGGTAATACAACAATTTTTCCAAGTGGATAGTATCATTTAGTGGTTTTGTGTACGTTTCATCATACAGTCTTCTGCATTTGTAAACTTTGACTTAGAAATTAAAAATGAACTCATAGGAAAAAAATTGAAACATTATTTTATTTATTTTACAAATGTCAAAAATTAGCGCCTAAGCAATAAATTCATGGGTTTATCCAATATTTTTTAACAATGCCCTCATACTGAAAAAGGAAAACATAATTATTTAAATGTTCAAAAGTCATTGAATGGCTAGAGTCACACAAAACGCAGTCCGGTGGATAGACCACATCAATTCTATAGAGATAGTCTTGTAAATAGACATGTCCAGTCAGAGACCTAAAATGGGCCATTGCAGTCTCTTTCTGGGGAAATCTGTAGGAACAACTGGGAAAAGTTCTCTCCCTCCCCTCAAATTCTCCATTTCTGAGCTCTCCTGAATTATTTTTGATGAAGAACGCAGTACCGCCATGTTACAAATAATTTTTAAGTAAAACAAAGATTAGAACATCCTACAGATTTCTCAAAATCCGGTAATGAGGACTAAAACAAGTCTCATCAAAGTCTCATGAGAGCGTAGAACTATGAGAAATCCTTGAAAAAGGGTTACTAACAGTGGAAGATACTTTCGGAATATAACCACTCCAAGTTTAAACAAAAGGACAGATAAATGGAATTAGAAGGACTGTTGCATATTTTTTCTGATGAAGAACACAGTACCGCCATGTTACAAACAATTTTTAAGTAAAACAAAGATTAGAACATCCTACAAATTTCTCAAAATCCGGTAATGAGGACTAAAACAAGTCTCATCAAAGCATAGAACTATGAGAAATCCCTGAAAAAGGGTTACTAACAGTGAAGAAACTTTCATAATATAACCACTCCAAGGTTAAACAAATGGACACATAAATGGAGTTAGAAGGACTATTGCATATTTTTTCTAATGTTAGTACACACTTTCAGCGATAACTGCAGTTCTGACTGTAATTTTAGGAAAGTTATAGTTTGAGTGGACTTTCAACATTTCAAGGTATCTATGGTAAATTTTCCACATCAATTTCTTTTAATCTGTGCATGTAATCTCTCCCATTAATGGAAAAACGTTACATCTTTGAAGATTTCCCAGTAAGTCTCAGCACCGGATTTTAGAAAGAAGACTATAAGGTTTAAAAAATCACACTGGTTTTCGTTTATTAAAAAACTTGTATTTATATTACACGAGAAATAAACCATAGAAAATCCTACAGATAGCATTATCAATTTAGCTAGAAACTGAACCTACATACAGACTAAATATATGCTTAACAGAAAAATGAAACTGGTTATAACTAGATATAATTTTTTGGTATCTATGTCTGGGATTTGGAATCTCACTGTGGAGTGTGATACATGTAAATGTTCGTAGTTGATATTACACTGTCAATGGCTAACTAAATAACTTTTTTTTAGAAATATATTGATCGTAATACTTATAACTTTAAAAGTCATAATTAATAGTTTGAAAGAGTCTGTCAAATTTTATATGGATACTATCATCTTACCATATTTTGATGCTGATAATTATTTGGTGAGAGAATGGCAAATCATATGTATTATTAAATATTCATTACAATTTTCATTGTATATGATGCATTTGTAATTCTTGTTAATGTGCAAATATTAAATATTTATGATTTATGTATGTTATTTTACTATTATGACTTTATAAACAATTAAAATTTTGAGTAAGAATGAAAACCTTATATTTAACTCAGAAAAATAACAGAAAAATGGATGGTAAAACGAATTAAATACTTACAATATTAGTAAATTAATTTTATGTGATTTAATGGATTTATAGAAGTTACCTAACAGATACACCAGATAATATAATAAAATCTATACTAAATTTTTTCTCCTGACTGAAAAACTATTTTACTTACAGCCTGACAACTTAAATACCCCTTAATATTTCATCCATTACTTAGACACAAGTATTTTTAATTGTTAATCTATTTATATATTTGCAATACTATTTATTGATTTTCACTCTTTTAACTGTCACAAAAATATTAAATAATAAATCTATTTTTATTATCAATTTATATGTTTTATGTAGGATATTTAGCCAATATTTCAAAGCAATTTGCTTTAAAATATTGGTTTAAAACTGAATTTTTTTCAGAGCATAAAATATTTATTCAATCATTGTGAATTTTGATCATAAATATATCCATTCATTTTTTTATTTTAATGTAGGAAGTAATGTTATACCTATCTCATTATACATTATGACGTAACTCCAGTATTAAATGTAATACATAAATAATGACACTTAATCATATGTTATACAACAATTTAATTATGTTAAAGAAGTTTTTTCACTTCGAATATTTCAAAGTTTCCCTGATGTAAAAAAGTTTTTGATTAAATCTTAAAATCCTCCAATATTTTGTATCTTATAAAAATAAGGCATTAGCTTCAAAGTAACATATTTTATATTCATAGATATAATGCATTTTTCCTAAAGTGTTTTATATTTCTCAGTTTTTAATAAATTTATCAACTTATATCAACATATATTAACCTTATCAATTTCGTAAAACTGAATACGAAATTATCCGTCTAAGAATTATATCTATATATACACCATGATGTAGATGGATGAACTCGATGATTTGAAGCCAGTTAAACTATGCATTTCTGTTAAAGTATGCTATTATTCAAAATATCTTACTTCTAACAATCAATGTAAATCAAAGCATAAACTTATCTACACATTGCATTTTGCAGAATCTACTAATAAATTTCTTCAATCATCTTTTTGTATAGTTTAAAATTATGTTTATCAGAATATAAAATTCTGTTAGATAAATTATATTGAATTAATTATCATATAACTTAACGAGGATTCATCATTTGATTCCCAACATCCTTTGAAAGAATTTACTTAGGAGACTAATTTAAACAAAGGTTGCCTAATTTTTTCAAGTTAACAGTTTAAAATGAAATTGGAAAATTTAGTTATGCACGTATAACCATTCTGCATCAATACTTAATAGTAATGATGTAAATTCTTTCCTAAAAGATACTCTAGTAGATATTCTAATAGAGTTCTAGTAGATCTAGTAGATTAAATCTTTATATCCTCCAATATTTTGTATCTTATAAAAATAAGGCATTAGCTTCAAAGCAATATATTTTATATTTATAGATATAATGAATGTTTCCTAAAGTGTTTTATATTTCTCAGTTTTTAATAAATTTATCCACTTATATCAACATATTTTAACCTTATCAATTTCGTAAAACTGTATATGTTTGAATATGGAATTATCAATCTATGAATTATATACTATATATACGTCATGATGTAGATGAATGAACTCGATGCTTTGAAGCTAGTTAAACTATGCATCTGTATTAAAGTATGCTGTTATTCAAGATATCTTACTGCTCAAAATCATTGTGAATCAAAGCATAAACTTATCTACCCATTGCAGTTTGCAGAATCTACTAATAAATTTCTTCAATCTTCTTTTTGTGTGGTTTTTAATTTTGTTTATCAGAATATAAAATTATGTTAGATAAACTATATTCAATTAATTATCGTATAACTTGATGAGGATTCATCATTTGATTCTCAACATCATTTGAAAATATTTACCTAGGAGACAAATTTAAACAAAAGTTGCCTAATTTCTTCAAGATAACAGTTTAAAATGAAATTGGAAAATTTAGTTATCCGCGTATAACCGTTCTGAATCAATACTTAATAGTAATGATGTAAACTGTTTCCTAAAAGATACTCTAGTAGATATTCTAGTAGAGTTCTAATAAATCTAGTAGATTAAATCTTTATATCCTCCAATATTTTGTATCTTATAAAAATAAGGCATTAGCTTCAAATCAACATATTTTATATAAAGTATGCTGTTGTTCAAAATATCGTACTTGTAATAATCAATGTGAATCAAACATAAACTTATCTACACATTACATTTTGCAGAATCTACTAATAAATTTCTTCAATCTTCTTTTTGTGTAGTTTAAAATTATGTTTATCAGAATATAAAATTCTGTTAGATAAATTATATTCAATTAATTATCGTATGACTTAAAGATGATTCATCATTTGATTCTCAACATCCTTTGAAAAAAATTACTTAGCAAAATAATTTAAACAAAAGTTGCCTAATTTCAAGCTAACAGTTTAAAATGAAATTGGAAAATTTAGTTATCCGCGTATAACCGTTCTGAATCAATACTTAATAGTAATGATGTAAACTGTTTCCTAAAAGAGGCTCTAGTAGATAATTCGAAATTAAATTTCTTAAAAATTTCAATTTCTCAAGCACTGCACTGCTTTATGAAGCCCATGCAGCGCTTTTCCGAAATCTTTATTTCACTTTTCTAAGTAATTACCGTGTCTGTTGTGTACAGCCCAGTAATTAATGAAGGGGAACCTTTCTACAAACACGACACACATAATTTTCACGCATATTTTTGTTTCCAAGAGTATGTGCATTCCGAACATCATTTACACTCTATTATAAATTTTATCCTCTAGATGAACCATTTAAGAGAACTCTATAACAGACTAGCAAATAAATAATATATTTTAAGAGATATACGCTAATAATGATCTTAGTTGCTTTATATGCCAGTTAATTCCAATAGAGATGTATCCCAAGTGAGGATGACCAGTTGAAAATATTTCAAACTGGTCACTAGATATCATGTTTGGAATTATCATTTTGTTATAGTGTATACTTGTATTGTTCTTCATGTTTTACTTGCTTGTACAAAATGCAGTATTTTATTAGTAAAAACTTTTTATCTTTAGATTTCATCGGAAATATCGATAAATAATACATTTTTAAGAGATATACGGTAATAATAATCCTTAGTAATTGTTTCATATGCAGCGTAACTGCGGGAGAGATGTTGGTTATTCAAAGTGGGAGGGACCATCTGTACATTTTTCGAACTGGTCATTAGATTGCATGGATGGTGATGTCATTTTGTTATAGTGTATACATATATTATTCTACGTGTTGTACTTGCTTATACAAAATGCAGTATTTTATTAGTAAAATCTTTTAATCTTTAGATTTTATCGGAAATACTGAAAAATAATACATTTTAAAGAGATATACGGTAATAATAATCCTTAATAGTTGTTCCATATATAGCGTAACTCCGGGAGAGATGTTGGTTATTCTAAGTAAGAAGGACCAGTTGTACATTTCTCGAACTGGTCATTAGATTGAATGGGCAGCAATGTCATTTTGTTATAGCGTATAACAAAGTTATACTACATGTTCTTACTTTTTTGTGCATAATAGAGTATAGTAATATCGAAAACCTTCGATCTAAAGATTTAAACAGAAATACCCATTTTAACCATGACTGAAAACATTTTGACTAGCGTTAAGTCTATTTGTACTTACAAGTACATTTAACCTTTGGAACTTTCGTTAGTTTCATCGTCGCGTATGTTCGTATGTAAAGATATATCTCGCGTAACAGAAAATGGTTAGGATGTTTGAATATTGCAAATAGGGCTTTTGTAAATCTAGTTGTTACCTTTCTTTTTGATTAAAATTTGAGCTCCGTGTAACCACAAATCTCAACATAGAAAATAATAAAATGTTTCCGGTCACTTCCAGATTGCAATAGTTTTAACTATCCACATTATTCAATATTCGGTAGTGCAGCGTATCTTAAATTTACTAATATCTTTCAGATTTATACTGATAGATATTTTTAATGTCCCCAAATTACTGTTCTACCTTTTTTATTAATAATGCAATTAACTATTAAAATGTAACAATACTGAAAAAAGTGGTTAATGTATCTCGATATTCCTCTATGTGTGTGTCTGTTGTCAGCTAAACTAATATTTAAAAAAAAAATTCAGCTACGACACCTATCAGTTTTTTAAAAAAATTAAAGCTTATATTTGGGTTTAAAATGACTTCTTTTTTTGTAAAAAAAATAGTAATTTCCTTTACTGATTTAATTGAAAAAGCATTATGTATCTTTCCGAATGTTTATCTTTTTTCTTTACAGTATATGAAACAGAAGTTATTACAATTTTTGATTTTAACAGGCCAACCAAAAATTGCATTTAACTAGCCAAAAGGGAATGTTTAAATGGGATTTATTGTTAAAAAAATTGGAAAAATTTAGTGTTTATTCTAGAACTTGAATTTGGTTAAAATTTTAGTTTAATTCCAATTTAGAAATTTAGAGATATTTTAGTGACTGCTGTAAACATATTGTATTGTAATTTGTATTTTCTATAAAAAATTTAAATGCATCTCTATAGAACTTGTGTTTTGTCTTTTATTACTCGGGTATAATGGGTTAACATAAAAAAGATTTTATGTTAACAAAATCAAACTTATAACGCATAATTTACATTATACACTAAGTATAATGAATTAGTAAAGAATTGACTGAAAATCCATTTTAGAATATTATAGCAGACTTTAAAATAATATGCAGAATATTTTTAAGTAAATAGATGAACTGTTAATTCTATCATGAATTTCTCTTTTAAATTTTAATATAGGTCTTATATCTAGTTCCATTATATTCTTTGGGTCTTAAGTTGCTTATATAACTCCGTTATGTTAATGTAAAAATTATTTTTGAAGTAATATATTTTGTCACACAACGGCTGCAGTAAGCATCATAGCTTACCGTATGTTTTCCACATATGAGTAAAGAATAAATGTGTTTAAATAATTATCTAAAATCTTACATATGTATACGGGTTAGAAAACTAATCAATAAATATACATGCTTTATTTATGTAGAGGAAGATTATGTTTATCGCTATATACAATTCGGTCATATAAAATGTATGTAGTCAAATATTGCTAGCATTAATAAGGCTTAAATATTAAATTTTCATATTTTAAAGAATTTTCTTAGAAATCAATTTTAACGAGGATTGAATATTTTCTTCATTCCAACATCTTATAACAAAATTATGAAATTTAGCTTTCTTCCTAAAAGTTTTCTGAATCAATACTAAATAGTTACGTTGTAAACAGTTTCCTAAATGATGCTCCAGTAGAGAAGTCAGAATTAATCTAGCTGAAAATTTCTATTTCTTATGCTATACACTGTTTTGAATGTTCATAGAGCTCTTTTCTTAAATCCTTATGTAATTACTTTGTCTTTGGAGTGCAACACTGTAATTAATGATTAGGAAAACTTTATAAAAAATGACACACAACTTGCGCATACTTTTGTTTCCTAGATTATGGACATTCCATACATTATTCACTTTATCATAAATGTTGTCCTTTAAAAAGCAATTTAAGAACGTGCTAGAATAGTCTAGAAAATAATAGTGCATTTATACGAGGTATGCATTAACAATATTCGGCATTAATTCATATGTATATATAAGTAGGGCCAGGTGTGCAGTGCGTACGTGCACGCAAAAGACTAATTTTCTAGGGAAGGCAATGGAATATATAAGATTAAACTATGCAAATCAAAACTTTTTTTTAGAAAAAAAAGATTATTTAGTTATTTTTATTAGAATAAACCAAAAATATTCAGTGAGAAAATTTCAATTTCTTTCTTTCTTTTTTTTTCTTTGCTCTCCCTTTTCGAGTATGGGGACAATTGTTGTCATAAACCTGGGATAATTTTTAATGAACAGTTATATAACTTGTTAATTAATAAAGATTAAATTACAATATATTAGGTGATTTTAAAAAAGGAATTCATACTTCAAACATTTTGAGAAATAACAAATATAAAAGTTATTTTTTGTAATAAGAAATAAAAGGTAAAGTATAATGTATAATATTTTGATACTAAATTGTACCACCTCACAATCGCTTTCGATGGTATTTTACTAATTATAAAAGATATGTAAAACTTAAAACAATCAGATATGTATTACTGATAAACTGATAAATAAGAAATCAAAATCACAGAAAGTATGTATTTTATTGGTAAATTTTATTGCTCTTCTTTCTTGGCCATCCAGTTAAAACATTTTAAGATAATTATATGATGGGTATATTTTTTAAATAGACACTTTTTTTCTAATTAGTTACATGTAGCAGCCATAACAACTTAATAGTGAGTTTCTATTGCATTGATCTAAATTACGAATCCAGTATGAATCCGTATTGTTAAGAGGCGACCACATACTGATAGAGGGCAGCCAAACACTATCTTGCACGCAGCGGTTAATAGTCCAGAACCTGCCCTGCATATATATGTTGGCGAGCAGGGGTGCGTGTGTTATGGTAAATCAAATTTGTCGTTAACATTAATTCCCGATTTCCGGGTTAATAATACAGTGTCATACTGTTTACCTACATGCTTAATTGATGGAAATACTTGAATTTCTATGTGTTATTAAAGAAACTTAAAGGATTTCGGTATTATGAAGTTATTATAGTTCAACAAAATTAAGTACAATTGTATAAGACGAGTATTTAAATTATTCTCTTGTTACTAAAAGCGTAAGACTGTACTCAATAGTCAGATTTCATGGACTGTATAGCAAAAAAGTTCGTTTAATTTTATTGTTTAATTCTATAGAACATTAGTCTAAATATAATTCAAATTGATTGAGACAGCTGAAATGTATCTATTTCGGAGATTTAATTCCGATGAAAGTGTGTTGGTTAAAATTAAATTTTTTATACCTTTACAAGTATTACATTAATCTGACCACCTTTCTAGAACAGTTCATGAAATGCAAACTCTGATCATAGGGCGCAGTTATTTGTATTGGAATCGCTGTCTAGTGGACATCAAAATGCTATGTATTTTGACACTCCATATGTAAAATAAGATGTCATATTGCGAGTTAATCAACAACCTTGTGTAAATTTAATTTTGATTAAAGTAAATGCATAACAGTGCATAACAATCAAAAACCCAGTTTGAATTATTGCCCTAATGTATTTCATCTCTTGATGGTATACGGTGCACATTGATCTTATTAATTAAATTAAGGAAGAAAGCCCAAAATTAAAATTTTAATATGACCATCGATTATTACTAGATAAATGGTAAAGACAAATGTGCGCCTTTCTACTCATAATTTAACCTTTTATATCAATGTGTTGCAGATCTGAAACATACCCAAAAATTTAGACCATTTCCACATTGATCGTTAAATGGTGGTTTCGTTAATTGTTACAATTCTGCTCCATTGATGTCACCACGATTTAGTCAAGGATTTGTAATCAACTAGCGATATCGCATCTAATTTCTATATTAACAATTTTTACATCAATCGATTAGATGTTCCTGATTCTTATTTAAAAAAATTTAGATTCATTAAATTAAAAATATGTGTTGAAGACACCAAGTTATTACAAATGTAGCTCTAAATTTTTATCTAAATTTTTTTACGAAGAGTAATTTATTAGAAATATGTATTTTTCACTATGGGTGATTCAAGAAATAGTGGTTAATTTAAATGAGACGAATTTAAAATTATTGAGAATCCACTGTACCAACGATAATTTAAATATATATATATATATATATATATATATATATATATATATATATATATATATATATATATATATATATATATGTATATATATATATATATATATATATATATATATATATATAATTCCATATTAAGGGTATTATAAATAAGGATCTAACTTTAGATATATAACAAAAGTTAAACCCTTCTTGCAAGTTGAAACTGTACGTTTTGTGAAATTTGTAAAATATATACACCAAGAAAAATTAAAAACTAAATTACCCACGAAATTAATTAGAAACTACTTTTTGTAACTAATAAAAATTAATTATCTTTATTTTTCTTTCATTTCAATTTATTTTATATAAACGTAAAAGTTAATAAAAGTTAATTTTTAAAAATTTTCAATTTCTTCAATTTTTTTTAAATTTTAAAATATTAGATGCCTGTAAAGATTTAGAGTTAAAAAATAAAACAGATATTTTACTTCAATTATATGTAAAAATTTAGCTTCTAATGCGTATACTTCTAAGTTACCTTGCGGGCAAGTGAATCATTTTTTATTCATTTGACGTACTTTATTCATTTGTGTGCATTTTTTATTCATTTGGGTATTTTCTAAGTTATTTAAAAAAGCACACTACTTCAAGCGGAAAAAAACTAAATATTTATGTCAAAACTAGAGCTTTATGAAAAAACTTATAAACAATTCATTCGTAAAGGGAAAGAACTTTATTTTTATGAGGAAGCAAAAAGTGCTGTTATGATAGAGATTTTATATTTTATTTTCAACTTTAAAGACACTGTGTCTTCTTAAAATAAAATTCTTTGATAATTTATTTATTATTGGTCCCTTAAATGTTAACCGGTTCAGGAAAATAATAAAAAATTAGATATCTCTAATGTAATAATCACGCTTACATTGTTTAACAGATAAATTTTATAAACTGTCGTGATTTTCTTTTGAATTTCATTCTAGATGCACGGAGATGACATTTATCATTTATTTAATTATTTCCTTTCTTAGTTGGAATGATTTCGAAATCCTTTGGTTTTATGAAGACCATACGATGAAAACAATATAATGGTAAATTGTTTATTTTAATTGACTTCCTATTGCGTAAATGACTCAATAAACTCAATAATTTTAAAAAATATTAGAGTTTATAATTAATTATTAATAAGAGTATATAATTAATAAATACTTATTTCACCAAAAAAATATTAAAAATGCATTAACAATTTTCAGTATAAATACTGATAAATAATAGCTTACATTAGTGTGTATGGGCATAGTACAAAAAGCCATTTCCTGTGGGTGATATCAATATATTTAGAGTACAGTTCTTGGGAATAAACAATGATAATTTATTTATTATTGGTCCCGTAAATGTTAACTGGTTCAGGAAAGTAATAAAAAAATTAGATATCTCTAAAGTAATAATCTCGTTTACATTCTTTGACAAATATGTTTTTTAAACTGTTGTGATTTTTTTTGAATTTCATTCTAGATACACGGAGTGACGTTCATCATTTATTTAATATTATTTCTTTTCTTAGTTTGATGATTTCGAAGTCCTATGGTTTTATGAAGCCCATACGATCGAAACAATATAATGGTAAATTGTTTATTTTAATTGACTTGCTATTGCGTCAAATGACTCAATAAACTCATATTAATTTTAAAAAAAGATTAAAGTTTATAATTAATAATTAATAAGTGTATATAATTAATAAATACTTATTTTATCAAAGAAAAAATATTAAAAATGCATTAACAGTTTTCAGCATAAATACTGATAAATAATAGCTTACATTAGTGTGTATGGGCATAGTACAAAATGCCATTTCCTGTGAGTGATATCAATATATTTAGAGTACAGTTCTTAGGAATACACAATGATGATTTATTTATTATTAGTCCCTTAAATGTTAACTGGTTCAGGAAAATAAGAAAAAATTAGATACATCTAATGTAATAATATTGTTTACATTCTTTGTCAGATATGTTTTATCAACTGTTGTGATTTTCTTTTGAATTTCATTCCAGATAGACGAAGATAATGTTTATCATTTATTTAATATTTTTTCTTTTCTTAGTTGGAATTATTTCGAAATTTTTTGGTTTAATAAAGCCCATACGATTAAAGCAATATAATTGTAAATTGTTTATTTAACTGACTTGCTATTTCATCAAATAATTCAATAAACTCATATTAATTTTAAAAAAGATTACAATTTATAAAAATACATATTTCATCAAGGAAAATAATATTAAAAATGCATTAACAGTTATCAGTATAAATACTGGTAAATAATAGCTTACATTAGTGTGTATGGGCATAATACTAAAGGCCATTTTCTATGGGCGATATCCATATATTTAGAGTACAATTCTTGGGAATACACAATGATAATTTATTTATTATTGGTCCCGTAAACGTTAATTGGTTCAGGAAAATAATGAAAAATTAGATATCTGTAATGTAATAATCTCGTTTACATTCTTTGACAGATATGTTTTATAAACTGTTGTGATTTTCTTTTGAATTTCATTCTAGGTACACAGAGATGACGTTTATCATTTATTTAATTATTTACTTTCTTAGTTGGAATGGTTTTGAAATCCTTTGGTTTTATGAAACCCATACGATCAAATCAGTATAATAGTAAATTGTTTACTTTAATTGACTATCTATTTCGTCAAATAATTCAATAAACTCATATTAATTTTTTAAAAGATTACAGTTTATAAAAGTACATATTTCATCTAAGAAAAAAATATTAAAAATGCATTAACAGTTTTCAGTATAAATACTGGTAAAAAATAGCTTACATTAGTGTGTAAGGGCATAGTACAAAAGGTAATTTCCTGTGGGGGCTATCAATATATTTAGAGTACAGTTCTTGGGAATACACAATGGTAATTTATTTATTATTGGTCCCGTAAATGTTAACTGGTTCAGTAAAATAATAAAAAAAATTAGATATCTCTAATGTAATAATCTCGTTTACATTCTTTGACAGATATGTTTTATAAATTGTTGTGATTTTCTTCTGAATTTCATTCTCTATATACACGGAGATAACGTTTATCATTCATTTAATATTATTTCTTTTCTTAGGTGAAATGATTTCGAAATCCTTTGGTTTTATAAAGCCCATACGATGAAAACAATATAATGGTAAAATATGGTAAACAATATAATGGTAAAATACATATTTCATCAAAAAAAATATTAAAAATGCATGAAGAGTTTTCAGTATAAATACTGGTAAATAATATCTTACATTAGTGTGTATGGGCACAGTACAAAAGGCCATTTCCTGTGGGCGATATCAATATATTGAGCGTACAGTTCTTGGGAATACACAGCTCTGGCGTACCCGAAAAGACGCCATGAAGATATTACTGGAGTTTCATTGATTGAGAGGAAATGTGAGTGCTTTGTGATTACCTACGGTAATCGATGACTCTTTATCACGTCCGGTGAAGTGAAATGATTTGCTTTATTTTGAGTAGATTCAGTGTGTATGGGTTCGCTTTGTGATAACTTTTTATCCTGTTCCGAAGTAGTGATTTCTATACACACTATTTTTCTGTTTACATTTATGAGTTTATTTATTGAACAATATGTTTGATACTCAATCTTCAAAAAAGGTCAAATATTCATAAGAGGTTAAAAGGATTTTTTATTTTGTTATCGAGAAGCAATAATCGATATTTGAAAACTCAGTTTTTCGTACCCTATAAATTATTTTGGTATTAATTTTGTTATTGATTTCTTAACCTATTAAAGTAGAATTTATAAAGAAATGTTGATAATGTTAACTTTTTGTAGGCTACAGTAAACGTTCAGCTGGAAATTTCATACTTCTAATTCCTTTATTTCTCAGATATGACTAAGAATAATAATCATGAAAGGTGTTTTAATATCTATCACCTTAAAGTTAATATAATTATCACCTCAATTACTCAGTTATAACTAATAACTATCTTGTACAGTTTTTTAAACAAATATTTTAGAATTTTTAATTATTAATCGTATACCTTGAAAGTACAAAATCTTTCCCGTAATTATATTGCTACTAACATCTTAAATTTACAAGCAGAATGGACTGTCCCCTGAACTTTACTAATAACATTTTTAAAATCCGTTGGTTTTATTTTCAGTGGTTTTATACACATTACATGTTAAACAAACTCCTTCCAAAACTATAAAAATTCTCCAGATATAAATCATTTATTATGCTAAAGCTCATAGACTTTTCTCTTTAGAAACAAACTTACTTTTACTCTAACTATTGTATTCTTTTAAGCTGGTAACATTTTCATACAAGTTTAACACCTTCAATCCCAACGAAATAGAAAAGCCTCTCCTAACAATGCATTCCCTATTATTGTAAAATGAATTGACATGTAAAAAAGATAAACTGTCTTCGCTGATTGTTTTAGAACTGAACCAAAACTTCATTAGCCACCTGTCCAAGTCATATATTTGAAACATTCATCATTTCTTAGATTTGTCAAGCCTAGTTAACTGATATAATACTAGACTGAAAATAGAAAATCAATTAACCTATTTTAGTAAAGTTTTCTGTAGAAATTTTCTTGTGGATATAGAAGTAGTTATATTTTCATAATATTATCAAAATTAATGCTCATGTCCTGTAAAGAATTTTTCTAAAATATTTCTTCTTTTGCCTGTCATGTATATATATTTTAAAGAATGTTTAATAATGATTATCTCGTGTAATCCTGAATGTTTATGTATCACTAATTTCTAGTGCTTTGAGTTTTACTTTTACTACAGTAATTTTAAAATATTTGAATTTTTGCAGACAATTTCGTAACGTAGGTATAGAATTTTTTGTTCAGAAATAACTAGTTTATGAGTGTATTTTATAATAACTAACTTGCATTTACTTCAACCTTTGCTATTTTTATGTGTTTAAAGTTTGTTTTTTAATTATTGTAAATATTATTGTAATTATTGTAATATTTATTTATTGTAAAATACTTCTTCTTTTGCCTGTCATGTATATATATTTTAAAGAATGTTTAATAATGATTATCTCGTGTAAGCCTGACTGTTTACCTAGCAATAATTTCTTGTGATTTGAGTTTTACTTTTACTACAGTAAATTTAAAATATTTGAATTTTTGCAGACAATTTCGTAACGTAGGTATAGAATTTTTTGTTCAGAAATAACTAGTTTATGAGTGTATTTTATAATAACTAACTTGCATTTACTTCAACCTTTGCTATTTTTATGTGTTTAAAGTTTGTTTTTTAATTATTGTTATATTATAACAATCTTAGAATATTTAAATCTCCATCTGTTTGTATTTCAAAATGTTATGTGAATGCATAAAAATGTTATAGTGACACAAATTTTGTTTTAAATTTTTAGATCATGGTATATAATTTTATATAGCTCAATTGCATTTAAGATGAAACATAAACCTAAAAAAAATTTATACAAATTTCTCATCTTTTAATGCTTATGACTTTTGTGGTTATTTAATTTTTATTTACATTCGAAATGTCCGGAGGAAAATTTGAATTGTGTAATGTATTTACACATGTGATTAAGAAATTTACGGAGAAATGTTTTAGTCGCATTAAATCGTTGAAATTACTTTGCCGAATATAGATTTGTTGCAAATTTTGCTGAAACTCCTCAAGGACTTGCATTGTTTTAAATTCGTATGTATATATCCCATTTTTATGCATAACGTTTATTGTATCTGTGAAGTCGTGCAAAGTTTAATAAAAAAGTAGGCAATGTAGTAGAATAGGAAATGAAAGAGTTTGTCTACTACTGTTAATATAAAGAGCCAACTGTATTACAAATTTAGGATTTCCTGGGCTATTAATTTTTATTTTTATTACACCCGTTAAGGACGGATTAAAAGTAAAAGTGGTTAGCACGAGAAAACAGCTTTTATGTTACAAAAAAAAAAAAAAAAATCGGAGCAATTAGTTTAGAACTTATTCTCTCTTTTCCATCTAATTTTTTATGTAATTTCATTGTATACCTAAAATGGCCTACGATTATTAAAAAAATTGTATATAAGACAGTGGGAAGACATTGATCATTAAACAATTACTCTAATACTCTTTGTTAGCACTTGTGTTGTAAATAAGTAGAACGTAGTACTCAACTAAAACCAAACTAAACTATACTCTTTGATAAAATAATAAGAAAAATCATTATGACCATTAAAATTCATCAGATATGAGAAATAATTTTCTGTAAATTCACCGTAGGGTTTAACATGGTTTACTAACAGCAACATCGATTTTGTTAGATTAGAAGAAAAGCAGAACTGAAAGTAAAAATTTGAGATAGAGCCAATTTCAAAATTCAGTATACATTATAGATATATTAATTATTTAGTGCTATAAGAATAAGAAATGAGGAGAGAGAATGAGGAAGACATTGATCATTAAACAATTACTCTAATACTCTTTGTTAGCACTTGTGTTGTAAATAAGTAGAACGTGTACTCAACTAAAACCAAACTAAACTATACTCTTTGATAAAATAATAAGAAAAATCATTATGACCATTAAAATTCATCAGATGTGAGAAATAATTTTCTGTAAATTCACGTTAGGGTTTAATATGGTTTACTAACAGCAACATCGAATTTGTTAGATTAGAAGAAAAGCAGAACTGAAAGAAAAATTTGAGATAAAGCCAATTTCGAAATTCAGTATACATTATAGATATATTAATTATTTAGTGCTATAAGAATAAGAAATGAGGAGAGAGAATGAGGAAGACATTGATCATTAAACAATTACTCTAATACTCTTTGTTAGCACTTGTGTTGTAAATAAGTAGAACGTGTACTCAACTAAAACCAAACTAAACTATACTCTTTGATAAAATAATAAGAAAAATCATTATGACCATTAAAATTCATCAGATGTGAGAAATAATTTTCTGTAAATTCACGTTAGGGTTTAATATGGTTTACTAACAGCAACATCGAATTTGTTAGATTAGAAGAAAAGCAGAACTGAAAGTAAAAATTTGAGATAAAGCCAATTTCGAAATTCAGTATACATTATAGATATATTAATTATTTAGTGCTATAAGAATAAGAAATGAGGAGAGAGAATGTGGAAGGCATTGGTCATTAAACAATTACTCTAATACTCTTTGTTAGCACTTGTGTTGTAAATAAGTAGAGCGTGTACTCAACTAAAACCAAACTAAACTATACTCTTTGATAAAATAATAAGAAAATTCATTATGACCATTAAAATTCATCAGATGTGAGAAATAATTTTCTGTAAATTCACGTTAGGTTTAATATGGTTTACTAACAGCAACATCGAATTTGTTAGATTAGAAGAAAAGCAGAACTGAAAGTAAAAATTTGAGATAAAGCCAATTTCAAAATTCAGTATACATTATAGATATATTAATTATTTAGTGCTATAAGAATAAGAAATGAGGAGAGACAAATAAAGAAGGAGATAGTGGATTTCAAACTTGAGACTAAACACACAAATGATAACGTTAAGTAGAGTACAAGAATATTTTTTATCCAAGGGAAACGAGCAGATTCCAAGCAGATGTTTGCTTCCCTTAGTTTTCTTATTTGAGTATTTTATATGTTAGGCATATTTTTTTATTAATTATGCATAAATGCTTCATTTTTGTTTTTGTTATTTTATAAATTTATTTAGCACTAAATATTCAACCTTTTAGTTTTAGGAAAATACTCTATTGTTTAAAATATTTTTGTAAATAGCTACACAAAGGAATTAAATTTTCTTTTTCAGTGTTCATTTCTCTTCTGCTGTCGAAGATTATTTGAATTGCTTTCACTTGTAATTTGGTTTTTAATTATATCTTTTTATGACTGAAATCATAAAATTTCAAGAGATTTTAAGCTTGCATACTATATACAGCTACTACCAACGGTGGATAAATAAAAATTTTGCAACTACGTTTGCAATATTTGATGTCGGTTTGGTTTGGTTTGGAGTGGGATGTTGAAATGTTAACCGGTTCAGGAAAATAATAAAAAAAGTAGATATCTCTAATGTAATAATCTCGTTTACATTCTTTGACAGATATGTTTTATAAACTATTGTGATTGACTTTTGAATTTCATTCTAGATACACGGAGATGACGTTTATCCTTTAATTAATATTATTTCTTTACTTAGTTGGAATGATTTCAAAATCATTTGGTTTTATGAAGCCCATACAATGAAAACAATATAATGGTAAAATACATATTTCATCAAAGAAAAAATATTACAAATGCATTAACAGTTTTCAGTGTAAATACTGATAAATAATAGCTTACATTAGTGTGTATGGGCATACTACAAAAGGTCATTTCCTGTGGGCGATATCAATATATTTAGAGTACAGATCTTGTTAATACACAATGATAATTTATTTATTATTGGTCCCGTAAATGTTAGCCGGTTCAGGAAAATAATAAAAAATTAGATATATCTAATGTAATAATCTCAGTGGGATTCGAGCCCATGAACTCCGGTTCCGAAAGCCAGCACCCTAACCAATCGGCTATTGTTCGTCGTAATGTTTCACGTCATTGTGTCCTTTGGAAATAAATATGAATTACAAATTTATATTCTAATTTTCAAGAAATTTTTCAGATTGTTAAATCATCTTATTATCTGTAATGCTACCTTTGACGACCGTTGCCAAACTGTCTATTGATTTCGGAGATGCAAGTGAGTACGAGGTTGAAATGTTATAGTGTGTTATAAGTACAATAAAGTTAGTTTCTATTTTAAACACGAGAGGCCTAAAAATATTGCTTTTAGCAACAAATTTTTATAGGTCTTATTCATTTTTTTCTGTATAGCCGAAAGATGGCCGAGTGGTTAGGGTGCTGGCCTTCGGTACCGGAGTTCGTGGGTTCGAATCCCACATTGGCATGGATGTTCGTAGCCGTTCGGAATCGGCTTTAAGCTTTAGGTCCCGGTCTCATTAGCCCTCGTGTTGCAAAAAGTAGACCGTAGCCCTCCAAACTAAACCAAACGTAATATTTTATCGTACGTAATATTTATCTTCTTTTGGTATCAATGCAAGCAATTTTGAAAAAATAATCAGAGTGTCTTTTGAAGATTAGTAGTTTTATTACCATTTCAAGCTGCTTTTTATAGTTTTTTCTTTGGTATATTTCTTGAGTGTACCATGTGTTGATGATCTTTTTGATAGCTTTTCCATCGAGTGAGCGATGTCATACACAAAGTTTCCATCTTTTTATATTATTAATAAATTCTAAGTTGCACAGAGAAGTTCTATTTTAGCTGTATTTCAAAAGCTAAAAAAATCAAATAACCCCAAATAGCCATTTATAAACTCAGATTTGTAGGCACAAATCAAATTTCAGTTAGGTACAGCTCGTATGGGCAGAGTTCTTATGTGCCAGTCTTATGCAAACTTTATTGGAAAGATGACTAGTGTTTAAGAATCAGAGACTTGTAGTCCATTGTACCGAGGTACTTTCTTACGGTGATTTGCACGTGCATGCATAGCCGTGGGAGGATTTTCCTTGAGGAATTTAGGACCCCAATTATTTACGTCAAGTTTAGGGACCCCTGCAGAGAAGATAGATCACGGAATGGCAGCATAACGGTCAAGTTCGCACAGAGCTGTAAGCGTGAGTTATGGGAGCAGGGGCTAAAAAGTAATGTCAGCTTGAACAAAAAGGGGCTACTTTAATGAGCCCAAATGCACTCCCGAACGGCATTTGATATGGAAAAATTTCCCGAAATCAAGGGATTGGATAAGAAGAAAAAAGGGGCGTTGGGACCGAGGTGAGGTTTTTTGGAAACGGAGTGAGAGCGAACGAGTGGGAAGAAGTGGGCAGTCGAGAGAAGTGGGACAAGGATCCACTAGCACCAGCTCGTCCCGTGCGCCCGGACCGACACCGCCCGCTCACCATCACCAACTCGTCCCGTACGCCTGTGAGAAAAGCCCCTGCCTGCTCCCCTGTGACTTTAATGGAGGTAATTTATAAAATAATATTTACAGTCATTTGACTTAGGCCTCTGTTAATAATAATAATTCCTTATAAAGAGATGTGGGATAATTATAGTGTAAATAGAAGATATAAATGATTGATCATTATGATAACCAAGGATCTATTTGTAAATAAATGTATAGAATAAATGTCTGAATCTATATAAAGTATTATATTCATTCTGTGTTTCCCCCTTGTAACGAACACTGGTGTATAGGTTGTATGTACATTACAACAATTAAGCTCGTATGGGCAGAGCTCATATGTGCCAGTCTTATGCAAACATTATTGGAAAGATGACTAGTGTTTAAGAATCAGAGACTTGTAGTCCATAATAATAAAAGGAAAATTAGAATTATAAAACTAAAAAGGGATTTCATGTGATGAGAATTTCCGTCTGAAACATTGAATATATACTTAATTCTTAGGTATGGTGCTGACTTCATTGTTTATCAAAACAATTATTAAACTTTAAAGGATTCTATGTAATATTTATTTAGATTAAATGGTTAATATAATACATATTTTATGTTTAATTTAAAAGTTTATTGGTTTAGCATCTCTGAATGGTTAATATAATACATATTTTATGTTTAATTTAAAAGTTTATTGGTTTAGCATCTCTGAATCGGATAAATTCACTGAGTTTCTTTTGAGTCAATATTGAATGTAACTGTAGATAAAAATTGGGTAATGATAAGATGAAACATCACACGTATTTCCTCAGCACTTTTAAAATTATTGTGGTACCTCTCTTTACATCAAAGTGTTTGCATATTTTTGAGGTTCTCAGATGTTCTTATAACAATCTATGCCTAATATGTGTTGATGCAGTATAAAAATAAATAAGAAATAGTTATTTATCCTTTTATCTTTATATTTCAGGAATTAAAAGACAGTCAAAACGCAAATATGTGCTTTTGATTCTTTTCTTTTAACGGTGTAAAATTTACCCTGTTTAATACAGTTTAAACTAACTAAAAAATTCAAAATTTCAATAATCTTCTGTGGGCGATACATGTGTTACATTGTATATCTAACACTTTGAATATGTAAATATTTTGATATATATTTTCTCAGTACTCTAATTGTATTCTACCATAAATGAGATACTTTTAAGTTTAAATAAACATATGTGTATACAAGAAAATTGAGAAAACATTTTATTCAAAGAAGAAAAATGATAGGATAAAAGACAAAGTAAAAAAAAAGTAGCATTTTCTACGAAATGTTTTTTCGCTTTTTACTGATACAAACATATTTCACTTGCTAGCATTTTCCTCTGACCATAAAATCGTGATGTTTTTATAACCTTTTACTTTAAACTCTAAATCCGTAAAATTGTTTTTCTGTCTAAAAATTAAACTATCTTTTTTTCAATAACACATTTTGTGACACTTTTAAAAAGTCTTTCAACACTGCTTACTCTATTGAAACACTGTTTTCCTTAGACATAAAAACAGTTATTTTATACGCATTAATATTAATTTCTATACTATATATTATACTTTACAAAAACATTTTGTATTAATGTGAAAGTAAATAAAGAAAAAATTTTTAAGGGATAATAAAGGGAATGTCAAACTATATTAGTTTAAATGTGACTAAGTATATCAGCTAATGCATTCGATTTTGACCCAATGGGTCAACATGAATTAAAACATTTTAAAATATATAAATATCAAATATTATCACACTTTTTATCTAAAATGCTGTCACTGTATTTTGATATTAAATTCCCTATAGTATATTCTTTTAATGATCTTCGTTTTGTATACTTGCATAATGTTTCTAAGATTAATTTAAACTCATTAAAGATCTCGATCATTGAAAGATCATTGAATTCACATCATTTCAGTTTGTATTCCTGGTGCCGCTAATTTGAATTTTCGTCCTGTATTTTATGTTTTTGTATCACAATGTTTGTATCACAATGTATGTTTTGTATCCTGTATTTTATATTTTAGCAACTGTATCACAAATATGAGGTATAATAATATAGAAATAAGAGGAGAAATAAAAATTAAATAATTACATTATTATCTTTTTAGGTTGAGTTTTGATAGTGCAGTTCTTTTATATTTGAACTTGTTATATTTACATTTTTATCCTATTTCTAACGACACATGTGTTTAGGAAATACCTTCAGATTTTAATTATTTTTGATAGTATTTAGTGTTAGAAATGGAAAAAAATTGCTGGTCACGAATTTGTTAAAAGAAATATACTGTTTGTTTCATTCCCCTAAATTACTTTGAGCATAATTAAAAAAAATTCTTCCAATAATCTAACATTTTACCTTTGCATATACTTGTATACATAAAACTCCAAATACACGCCTTCACTTGGAAGTGTTTTTGCACTTAATTGTGATTTGAAAAGATAATATTATTAAACATAAAATTAGATACTTTTATTTTGATAAATATGTTTTAAGAATAAAAAAATGAGTTAATATGTATAGTGTGATATTTAATAAAGCATTGAAGATTCTATATCGCACATTCATTACTCTTCTCCCCCCCCCTACAAATGTCTTTCAAAATATTTCAAAATACATATAACAGCCTTGCATTGAAAAGTCAATTTTATTGAAACTCTTACTCAGGTGTAAAATAATTGTTAAAAAATATTATTTATACCAAGTTAAAACGCCTATAATGTACAAAACTGTTATCAAAAACTACTTTAAAAATGTTGTATTTACATTCTCAAGTAATTTTAATCAATAACTACGAAACAAGTTTTTTCAAAAAATAACTCTACTAAGTCTGTTTATCTTTAATCTTGCGATGGCCGCATGAATGTACATTTTAAATACAACCTGGGTAATGGATTATTGATTGTTCGGTGTGTGATCCTAGTAATTTGATAAATGAATTTTCTGGTTAAATAAAAGGGGAGCGGAAACCATATTCGTAATATTGAATTACTGTTAAGTCCGTTAAAAAGGAAAATTTCCATTAAAACTTCTCCAGTAAGATCATTTGCCAGAAATCCCCCTCTCGTCTAAATCATCTTCTGTTTATAATTACAACTCAAACCAATGACAGAAATGTCGGTGAAATTCAGTATTTCGCAATATATGGAGGATTTCTCCATTCACAGTGAGTTTTAAAGGATAGTTGTTTTATTAAACCCTTGTAGGAGAAACATGTTACTAGTACTAGAAGCGATTTCGATCAAAGTTGTTTACTATATAAAGTTGTATGTGGATTTTCTTCTCGAAGAGTAATTAGACTGATATTTGCTATTTAATCTCTTTGTTGCAGATCCAAAACATCTCTAAAAATTGACCTCATCTAAGCAGTGAGATTTAAAAGATGGTTTTGTTGTTATCCTACTACATTGCAAGTAACACAGTTTGAATCCGTACAAGATTTCGAAACTAAATTTATCTTTCGTATCTAAGTTCAATTTACGATTTGATAGAATGTACAAGATTTTTACTGAAATGTATTAGGTAAATAAGAAAATTAACACTAGATTGCCCAAGGCAGTCATTTTGACTGTTTTTTAATTTCAATTAAAAAAACAATTCTGAAATATAATGACACATTTTCTTAGAATTTGGTGACTTTTTTTATAACATATAAATGGGTTTATGAATAATTGTAGTTACTTCCGCCCTCCTTTATTATATAATATTAAAATTAATTTTAAACAAATTTCTTTACATATTTGTTATTTTTTCACAATGCAGTCATTTTGCTGTTTTGGGGCAATATAGGTATACAAGAAATCTCGGGCAATCTAGTGTTAATGACAAATGACTAAAGATGATTTCTCAGAATGTTACTTTCAAATTTTGTTTATGAAAAGATAACTTTTGTGCAAAATGATTTCAATTTTTCTAGAAAAATATCTTTATTAGCTAATAAATTTTCATATTTATTGTTTTTGATTATTATTTTTTCTTCATGTTTTAAGTAGTGGGATCTAACATTTGACTGCTGAACTGTTAGATCATATAATGTGAGGCAACATTTTATTTTAGTGTGAGTTTTTGAGATGCACAGGGTTAAAGTTAATTCCACATTAAAAGCAACTTTCGACTAGATTGATGTTCCAAACTCTCTAGCACTCTATCTACTGGGATATTATCCGTATATACTTGCAGAATTCTATTGAAATTTCAAAAGGAGGGAATTAAGTTCATTTTCAGCTCAGTATAGCAGAAACTTCTTAATGAGGCCAATCCTAATACATAAAATATGCTGTAATCAACATTGATACATTTTATTTACTGTAGCTATTATTTATTCGTTTCTTATTTTTGAATATTAGTATTTAAAAATCATAGCTAGGGCAAAAAAATCCTAATTTGTTAACTTCGATATATTTCAACTTTCAATAGTTTTACATTTGAGTTGAGCGCATTTTGAAAATTATTAAATTATAAAAGTTATAAAAGTTTTGAATTTAATTCTACTTTAAAACCTACTTTTCTTGTTGTTAGTTCATGTTTTTTATTACTTTATCATTAAATCTCAAAATCTAGAAAGAAAACACTTTATTAAATTTTACCGATAATTTTATCTGAACAAGCTATAATTGTTAACATAGGTATATACTGTATGCTTGATTTAAAAGTCAACAACTTTCAAAATATAAATTGTAACTTCAAAACATAAATCAGGATTAACTTTTAAATTTGAGAGAAACTTTTCCATATTTATATACGGTAAAAGTATAACCTTGTAAACTTTTACATCTTCTTTCTACCTTGGAAACTTGGATGTCAAGAACCATTACTGCAATTATTAGCAAACTATATTTTACAGACTGTTAAAAGTTGTAAGGTACAACCTAAAAAAATATCCACGAAAGTAAATTATAAATAATCATATTGTTTCACCTCGGAGAATAGAAAATATGCTAATCATGGCACTTAAATTTCTTGCAGGTTCTTGAATTTTTCCTTGTACAGTAATTGTCTACCCTTTTGCTAGAATTAACAAGTCTGTCAACCTGAAACTCATTTGCGTAACAAATTCTTAGTGCTTATTCAATTTCCTAAATAAGATTTCTCATCATGCACATACCATAAATCGTGTTCTTGTATCCAGAGATTTTTAAGGATTTCCAAAGTGCAAATTTCTAGTCTTTCTTGTTAGGCTAATTGGGCCATTCAACGTAATGGGGCAGATTTGCAAGCATCCGTTTAATTGTTGTCAGCAAGTAATTTGCTGTTCAGGTGCTAATGGAGCATGAAGCCAATCGATTATGGTCACCCTATCAAATGTCGGTAATTGTAGCAAGCGCATGCTTTTATCCTTCTCTTCTCTATAGAGTGGAGATTATGAATCAAATTTAAATGAAATGGATGTTTTACTGTGCTTAATTTAACATAACATTAAAAAAATCTTTAATGAGTACCAAACACTCATAAAATAATTTACAAGACGCCTAGAATCTCTTCTTTAGAGAAATTCCAGATTTTCATTAATATTTCATTTAACCATGCACCAGACGAATTTTTTTATATAATTATGTTTTTTCGAACACATATTTGGGATTATACAATATTTTAATCCGTATTTTAAAAAATCCTTTTTAATTTTTAAACATTTTTTCAGATAAAATTAGGGAAATTTTGGAGATTATGAATCAAATTTAAATGAAACGGATGTTTTACTATGCTTAATTTAACATAACATTAAAAAAATCTTTAATGAGTACCAAACACTCATAAAATAATTTACAAGACGCCTAGAATCTATTCTTTAGTGAAATTCCCAATTTTCATTAATATTTCATTTAACCATGCAAAAGATTGATTCTTTTATACAATTATGTTTTTTCACACACATATTTGGTATTAGACAATATTTTAATCAATATTTAAAAAAAAACCCTTTTTAATTTTTAAACATATTTTTTTAGATAAAATTGTGTTTTAGACATACATGGATTCAATATGTACTACATAAATATCCTTGATGAATACATAAAAAACATTGCTATAAAATTTAAACTAAATATGTTGATCATCTAACGGAAAAAATACTTAGTGCAAGCATTAAGAAATAGAATGAGAATGTATAATGTAATATAACAGCCAAATGACGAACATGTGCAACATCCAAATAAAGTTTGTACTTTAAGATATTTTACCCAATTACTTCCATCTAGAAATAAAAACTTAAATGAAATGGGTAAAAGATTAATTGATATGTACAAATTCTTTTATCGTTGGTATAATATAGGGAAAACTTTAATTCATTCATATTTGTATCACTGTACAGTAAAGAGTTCAATAAGCAATTTGTACAATTAGTATTTATAAAATATTATGATTTTTTATAAATTTTATTATCATTTGCTTTTATGGTGGTTCATTTTATTTAAAGCGAAAGAAACAAGTAAAATTTTATTGTTTCTAACATTAATTATTTCATCTTTGTATTTATAAACTACAGTTAAAGATTTGCTTGGTATATTCACTAATACACTTGATTATCTACAAATTTATTTTATTCATTTAAATTATTGAACTTAATTCTCTATTCATAATGTTTGAGAGCCCCCCCCCCCCTCAACGATGTGAAAACAGTGATAATATTTTTTAAACTGTATACAAAACGTAATTTCAATGTTTAACTGATTATGGTAATAAAACAATTTCTAGAGTAATAAATTAATGAGCTTAAATAATGTAGAAAATCAAAATTAACTATTAAATTGTATCAGAAATACAATTATAAAACAATTCTTGTATTAAATAAAAACCTACTTGAAACTTTTATTAGTAAATCACTATTTCGGGGAAATTGAATTCAAAGGCAATTACAGTAATGGATGCTTAAATGTTGTTACAAGTAATTAACTCATTTATTAATAAGACAAAATCCGCATATAAAACTATCGATGGTTAATAAGATTAGCATTTGTATTTTGTGATTTGCTGATAGATTAGAAAGATATGTTCTGACAGACACATGAATAATAATCCAGATTAAAGCGCTTCTATACACAACCTAATATTTATCTTTAAAATATGCTGTGCAAAGCTGTTATGATAATGAAAATCTGGAATACTCCACTCCTTTGACAGTAAATTCCTTTAAAGCTCTAATATGTGTACTTCGTCAAGATTACAAAAGATTGAATATTTTGGCTGCTTAACAACCAAAACTTAATAACATATGCTTAAATTGGTTATATGTATAAAAGAATTTTAATTGCATTTTTATTTAAATTTATCTTTTAATAACAAATATCTGGCAATTATATTACAGTCAAGTAAAAATAACGTTGATTAGTTTTTTTATACATCTTACATTATTAAAAATAGTACTTCAAAAATATCCCCTGTATTGTAATTTGCTATCGAGGAAAATAAATTGCATAATTAAGATTCCATAAGTAATAATCTGAAATTGTTTAGAAAACTTGGAAAATAACTAAAATAATGATAAATGAATATTTTATGGTTATATTTTCAGATACATTGCATTTGAATAATAAGTATAAAAGAGAAATTTAAAAAGGAAATGTTCTCTCATATTTCCATATACTAGAAAATAATTATCAATTATTTTCTATTTAGTGTTTCTCTTTACACAATTATTTATGAAAAATCTCTATATTTTACTTTGAACTTTTTTCTTTGTCCTTGTTGCCATAAAGTATTATTAATCACAATAACTGCTATCAATTGTTAAAATATTTTTTGTGAAAATAAAAGAAGAAAAATATCCTCTCATTTAGTCGGCAGTAAACGAAGATATAATGATAAAAAAATTCAAACAGATTTTTGGAAATGAATTTTGAAATTTTCAGTAGGTATGAAATGGATTTAAGGTCATACATATTTCTTGTCACTCTGTTACAGATTGATATTCATCCTCTGACCTCATACGGATCTAAATCCATTTTTCAGCAATAATATTAGATATTTGAGTGAACCGATATTTGAAAGAACGAAACACATTCTGCAAAATATATATAATAACACTTGATGTCTTGAATAAGTTTAACATGTTGTCTGCAGGCCATGATATAACTAAAGTTAAAATGATTAAAAAAAAAAGATCCGCTTCACAGTGATATAGCCTATATAGCAGGGCTTTGAACCGGAACTGAACCGAAAACCGAAAACCGGAAAAAACCGTTATTTTGGTCGGAACGAAAACCGGAACTGAACCGAAAAAAATATCGGTTTATTTCGGTTCGATATATCTTTCAGTCATTTTGTTACTGTTAATAAAGTTACGAAATTTAAAAAATTTCTTTGCAGATATTTTATATAATCAGTTATCTAACAGGGAAGCATTGTTAATAGAAATTGATAGTTTAGTAGGAGCAGTTTATTTGGACCCGCGTTATCAAATTTTGCTTTCCACGTCACAAAAGGTACAGGCTGTGCAACATTTAAAGAATATTTGGAACAAATTACAATTTTTTGAAAAGTCCATTTCAATAGTAAACGAGGAAACAAAATCTTCTACTGAAAGCGATGAAAATGAAGACGATTTAGAGACTTTTTTAAAAAAGTAAAGAATTGGCAGTAATAAAAACACATAGAACCTCTATTTCTACCGAAATTGACATTGAATTCATTTTAAATAAATTTGACAATGTACGAAGGCTTGATATAAAGCATAATATTTTACATTTCTGGGAAGAGAATAAAATTACATATCCGCACTTGTATAAGATTGCAATGGTGGTTTTGGCAGCTCCAGCTACACAAGTTAGTGTTGAAAGAGCGTTTTCAGGTTTGAAATTTATTCTCCGAGACAACAGAAGTAATCTCAGTGAAACCACGTTAGAAGATATATTAATAATTAGAGGCAATTTTCATATGTTAAATAAATAATATATTTTTTACATAATTATTGCAAGGCCAAGTGCACGATGTGAGAGTCAAACGACGAATGTGGGTAATCATGAACCTAGTTGTCAAATGCGATTTTGATAATGGATAACAATGCCAATGCTCGCCGCTCTTATCGTACCTGCTGTTTGTATCAATTCACATAGTGTACCAATTAAAAAAAGTATAAAATCTTCTAAATTTTGATAGAATTAAATTTTTTGTTTATGATAGAATTATATTTTTAGTACAAATAAGAATATACATAAAATTAAATTATTCATTTGGAACTGAAACGAAAACAGTTATTTTTGGCGGAGCGAAAACCGGAACTGAACCAAAAACTGTTATTTTTGGCGGAGCGAAAACCGGAACTGAACCGATATTAATTTTTTAGTTGAACCGGAACGAAAACCGGAACAAAAAAAATTACGGTTCGAAGCCCTGCTATATAGGGAAGTACACAGAGAGTGTGACAGGCTGCGCTGTGTGATAGCTCAAATATCAGACTACTTAGCCAATCACCAATCACAACCCCTGACAGGTGTTACTGAAATAACTAGATATCAGTCATCAGTGGCCTCATGCCACCAAAGTCTTTGCCTGAGAAACATGTACAAATTAATATTATTCTTAATCCAGCTTACTTCAAGATTACTCATAGCTGTTAAATATCCAGAAAAATGCTAAGATTGATGTGATTAAACATAAGATATAAGACATGCTAAGTTTGGATGTAATATTAGCAATAAAGACTTTGATAATTGTTGGTAAGTTAATATACATCAATCAAAACTGATTGATAAACTGAAGTAATTAGCTTTTAGGTGTAATATTATTTATACGGAAGGGGCACTCAGACACTGAGTCAAAGAAAGCGCTCAAGTGCATATGATAGAATTGTTGTTGTTGTCAGTGCCACTTGGAAGAGCCATAAGTTCGTGAGCCAGCGGTCACAAGAATGAAGGCGAAAGGGAGGAGAACGCCTTTCGTTTCGCGAGCACCGCCAGGGTGAAAGAACGTCTTAGCTCAAGTGGGTTATAGTAATTTAGAATTAGGAACCGAGGAGAAGATCCCGTGATTGTAAACGATACATCGATAACAAACGATACATCCCCAGAAGTATCGTTTTGAAAAATTAGAGATTTCTGTAACTACAAACATATTTTACGTGCCCCAGTCACCATTATCAATAATCCCGAATCTTAGGCAAGCCGGAACCCCAAACTCGCAACTCTCTGGTTAATTGTTCGTTATTTTTTGTCAACTGAGATTCTCGGACTTATAATAAAATTAAATGCATTAAACGATTCTTAAATATTTTTTTACAATGACAGCTTTTTTCCACGGTTTTTGTATTCAGTTTTGAAACATAAGATGCTTATAGCAGATATGCCTTTCAAGAGTATAACTGCTATAAGCATTTTTCATCCGATAAATTTTTCAAATGAAAATAATTTTATTTGTTATTCTAGATGTTTTTGCTCAAAAAAATTCTAGGCCAAAATTAAATTCAAAATATAATAAGCCTTTATAAGTCATGGTGTCAGTAAAACGGATATTCCCGAATAGTTTCCTAGGTTTTAAAAAGGAGAAATTGCCACTGTAGATCAGCCACTTTCAGTCATCCGTCACATGTGCAAACGGAGGACAAAATAACCAAAATCTGATATTTCATCACGGGAAATCTATCCACAGTATATAGATTCCGAATAACATATGTTTATAAATTACAAATATTTTGTATTAACTTAACAGTTAATAATTGACAGTTTATCTTAAATAAAATATTACATTTTACAATGGAAACAGGCATGAAAGTATTATTTAGTAGTGCAATATTTTGGTTTTCTTTCAGTTGCTGTAACTTCTTCAGTACGTATGATTAGATTGCTCTATGACTATATAGTAAATGAATTTTGTTAAAAATTATATTACGCTAGCATTTATACTATTACTATTTACACAAATTATTTCATCTTTCTTTCCTCGAAATTAAAAATATATAAAATTTAATAAAAAGGCCTTAATGGGTTATATATTAGGATACAAATTAACATGATAAAAGTCAATGAAACTGATATTTCACTACAGCTTTTTTATGAGATTCTATGAAAATTAATTGTTTATTGATTTTTTTGTAATAAAATAACTATGACAGCTTTGAAATTTTTTATGATATACTCTTCAAATTATTTCATTTATGATATATTAAACTATTTTTGTCAATAGTCTTTTGATAATTTTCGTTATTATTTTGGCATGTTTTCTAGTTATATATATACTAATCTAGAGATTTTGTTTTATATGCTGTAAAGTAGAATAATATCTCAAAAAAGCTTAATAAAGGTAAAAAAATTAGACAAGCTCTTTTAATTTAGATCAGACTACAAGACATTTTATAAGGTATTTAAGATTTAGATACAACAAAAATAATATGGTGAAGTTTGCAACTTTATTTAATATTTATTTTTGTCTATTCTTTGAACTTTTAATCCTTTGGGATTTACCTTCTTATGGTAAATACGTGTGTTGAAACCCCTAGATACTAGAGCAGTCTTTTTCCGCTTTCCTTTTTACCCTTTTCTTACCAAGTTTAATTCTTTTTTTCCCTCCCCTATTTCATTGTGTTGCAGTTTAGAAAGGGAGGGGGCTTCACTCGAAAACTGTCACACCAACATCCTCGTTTTTCATGGAGGCTAAAACACGTACGTTTTAACTTCTTTTCGTAGTAAAAAATCTTGGTGGCTAAAAGAAACCTACATGTTACTTTGCTACGGCTTTAGTATAAAAAGCAAGTTAATGTGGTATTTCGGTAATCGGATTGTCGGCTGTCTTTTCGCATTGGGTTTATCTAAGGTACTGCTTCTTTCCTTGCCATCATACACAGGTCGATTCTTTAGAAGGTAACTTGAAGTGTACCAGCCTGAGCAGCCTGATGTGAAATTCTCTAGGTACCGTTTATTTAGGAGGGATAAATGCTTTCCTATTTTCGTATTCTGAGTTGTTTTTTCTGCTATTAAAGAAAGACTATGACAGCTTAATAGACATTTGGGAGCATTAATAAAATAGAATCAACCTTCCAACAAATTTCTTGTTCTTCAGAATTCTATCTTCCTCCTTTGAAACTTGTCAAACAAATCGCAGTTTTTAATATAAATATTTCATGTAAACTTTCTATATTATTTCTCAATTCAACTAAAGAAAGAATATCATTTTCACTATATTCTTAGAACTTATCCTGACACCTAATTTTGATTAAATCGCCTAAAGCAACGTAGTGATTGTATTGTCCTCAAAAGTAGTAACTCATAATGATTTCTTTGGGGGCAATGCGAAAAATATCATAGTATTTTTTGTCACTAGAATTACCAATAGAATTAAAGCAAATTAAACATTTGACAGCTAAAAAATGTAACACTTTATATTTCAGATTTTCTCGGTACAAAAGAATTCTGATTATCGCCATAAGTTTTTATTTATGAACAATAAATTTATTGTTTATTTTAAGTGACGGCAGAAATTTCTCTGCCTTAGTTTGAACGTATTACTGCCATGTCCAGAAAAATCCCCAAAAATCATTTAAAATTCTTTTAAAGTTTATCAGGTAAATATCTACAGTAGAGAGGGAGCTATAAATATTTCTTTTAAGTTTTCCATTTTTTATAGCAAATTTTTTTTCTCCCACTTAAAGAATAAACTTAGAGTTTCTATCCAATGAATCTGTCAAAAGGTTGGAGTTCATAAATATCGATGACATATTTTAAAGGGTAACTTTTCTAGAATTTTGTATGTTTATGTAGAAGTATTTATTTAATCATGAGGTTTTACAGTTAGGATTGATATTTTATTCTTTTATTGATAAAAGTAATTTTGTTTTGTTTAAACGAGTTCTTTCCAGTGGATTATTTAAACTTATTTTTATTCGTTACTTATTATTTTTACTTTACATGCAAGTGATCTTTGAAAATATTTTTCATTAAATGACTGAAAACTTTATGCATGTTATGGTTTTAAATTAAACATTTATGAAATTTATTATCAGACATATATTTTAAATAGTAAAACTATATAAGGTAAACCATAAAGGTTTATGAAGGTTTACAAAAACAAAAAATAATAGAATCTGATTACCCGGCTTTCTTTTTGTTTTGTCTTGTTAAGTGATTATCCCAGAATAAAAGAAGATTTCAAATTTGATATTTCTAGTTTTTGAAAGTTGTTTATTATATAGTACAATAATTTAAGAATTATTAAATACATTTAATGCAACAGTAGAGATTGAAAACTATTTTATTTCGTACTTAAACAATATGCTTGAAAATTTGGTATGATATTAGTAATTTTTGTAATAGTTGTTATAAAGTTACGTTATATATTAATAAATTTAAAAATTATAAATTTTTATGTTCAAAGCAACTATATTGAAAGCACTACATATGCATTTGTTTTGAGCATGATGTGATATTTTTTATATAATACCTTTTAGACCAGAGATAGAAAAATATTTATCAAAATGCCAAAATCAATGTTAATTGAAATTTTTCAAGTGTCAGTAACTTATATTTGCATATGTAGTACATGACAATTTTTAACATACAAAGTATATTGATGAAATACAGTAATCTATACATAAATAATAGATTTTTCATTCATATGTGTTGTTTGTTTCGACTCGTCCTGAGTATCTTTGATTGTCCTGACTTCTCTTCAGTATTATATGACTACAACTAGAGCAATTAAACAGTTTCTAGCATAAAAATGTCCAAAAAATGAAATTTTAGTAAAAATTATAAATAATGTTCAATATTAATTTAATAAATAACATTTTACGCCATCTAATTGAATGTTGACGTGTTTGTCCTGACTTGTATAGCACTACACAAGCATCACATTTTATTTCGAACGAGAAAAGAATATTTTTACAATTATTTCATATTTTTTTATAATTTTTATCGATATTTAATTTTTTTTTGTGTGACAGGATTATCTTTTGTTGTTCCAAATTTCACACTCATATTATGTAAGGGCCATTCCCGTTTTGTACACTTGAACAAAACACAATTGCTGCCCAAAATCTCCTCACCAGAAATATAATTGGATGAAAATAATAATAGTTAAAATAAATTTTTTTTCTTCTACAAAATATTCATTATAATTATTTTAATTTTAGATTGTGTTGATGTTTTGTCAGATCCTGTGATATTAAAATTAAAAGAAGTTTTATTATTACTCTTCAAGATAAAAAGTTGATAAATTTCACAGATATATATGATATATATGACAGTATGAATGCAAATGAAGAGTTTGAAATGTCCTAAAAATTCCTCAAAGTAAGTTTTAAAAAAATTGCTTTTTTTTACGGAGTAAAAAATCCCAATCCTTACAATATCATAATTTCAAAATTTCCCTGATGTTTCAGGAACTTAGTTCCTTTTTATAATTCAACAATTGGAATTTTATCCAAATTTTAACCCATAAAGAGTGTATTGTCACCGCGAATTTAAAGAAGATACAGGAATCTAATAAATATAAAAACACATATCAATGAGAGATTCAAATGAATTCTTATAAAAAAAAAAACTAAAATTTTACCTTTAAAATTTCAATAAATTTACTTTTATGTATTAAATTTTGCACTTTGTGTTATGAAGAAACTGAAGTAAATTTATTCTGTTCTTATGATTTTCACTTTATTCATGTATATAAGGAAATAAAAGTAGTTATTTCTATAAAATTTAATAAAAAAGAGCTGATATATATAGTCTGTATCAAATATTCCTATTCATCAAATGTAGTTTAAAATACTTCAGTTCAAATAACAGCATTTCACTTCTACTTTTGCTAAAAAAGGTGTTATTATTTAAGAATATACTTTTCAGTTAGAAATCGGCTAAATGTCTGAATGTAAAAAAAAATTGTTTTATAGAAAAAAATACCATATCAATATATTGATAATTGTATTATATTGATATATTTACAAGCTATCTTATATGCATATAATTATCTACAGTTTCTTAGTTTTATAATTTTTAAGCAATCAATATTGAATTTCAGAGGCAAACTTAATGCGTTTAAATTTTTTTTTATAGCTTTACTGAAAAATATCCTCTGTTTTAGAAAAATAATAGAGTGAGTTTCTACGTTTTCCTTATACTCATTTTATATAACTCAGAGCTGATTAAGCGTTAATAATTAGTAAATTAATGCGTATCGAAATATTCCATTATTTTATCATTTAAAATGTTACCTTAAGAGATGCTTTAAGAGCTTTTCCTTTAATTTACCTTAAATCCTATTTTTATTTATTAACGATCAATCCTAAAACTCTAAAAAGAGTAATTAAATTATCGGTCTCATTATTTTCTGCTTGTTAGTATCTTTCGTAATTTTTTCGTTACGTGTTAAAAAAAATGGTTTGTTAAGAACTGAATATTTTTATGTCTATCAACGTGAAAACATTAGTTAATGAAAATATTTCATTTAAACCCTTCGTTATTGTTTGTTTAATCATAGTAAAAAATATAAGAAATAATCTTAGAATCTCAGAAAAAAAATATAAATGCATCATTTTCAAATGTTCGAAAGGAAATTTTATATAAAAGTCACAATATTCTGTTCAAAAATTCTGAAATATTAAAATGCACATGCAAAGCTCCATTAAAAGTTTCATCTTCAAAAAATTATCTGCTGAGCTGTTAAAATTATTTCAAAAAGGAAACATTCGTTTATTTCTAGGGAAAACTCCGAAATACACATCTCCTCCGTTGTATGACTTTACAGCATTTAGCATGATTATTAAGTTCCCGTATTTTGCATTCTAAAAAGAAGTCTTTGAAATATTATCTAAAATTGCAGTAGATCGGGATAAATAATTAAAGTTCGGGGTGATTTAAAGATAGCGTATTTGTAATCTCTAAGCACGAAAACTTTCACTACAGATACAAAATCCACCTTTCAGCATTTTAAAAATAAAATAATTTAAATGGAATAAATGTAAGAGGTTGATTTAATATAATACTTATACATTAGAAAGCAAAATTTCTTCGAACTGCATTTCATTGAAACTGAACAGCGAGCTCTAAAAGTACTAAAGACGTCTATTTAATAAAGAAGCGATAACATTCAAATTTCCAAACGATTTACTAAACAATATCGTGAATATATCTATTTAGTTTTATAATTTCTAATTTTAAGTTAAAAAGGAAAATTTCTTTTTTAGATAAGTTTAGATTAACAAGTTTAAGGTCTAATTTTGTTTTACATTCTAAACTGGAAATGTTTGTGGGATTAGATTTTATTTTCTTATCCTGGTAGAATAAAGATTATGATGGCTTTTGTTGCACTTGGCGTTTCTGAAATTGCACGATAAGAATGCAAAATAGCTTAAAAGAAAATTAACAATATTTCGAATATTTCTAAACATTTATCTTTTAGCTATTTTTTACTAAAGAGGACATAGTACTTGATATAAAAAATATTATAGTTTAATTCTCACGAGATGATTTTTAAATGCTTTTTTGGGCACTAAAGCTGTGTTTCAAAATTTATTATGATATTCTTTTAAATAAATAAAATTATATTTACTTACATAATTAAAGATACGAAAATGAAAGTGTGGTCCAATTTTTGAATACTTGTTTATTTTTAATTTTTTGTTATCATCCCTACATCTTGTTATATAAAAAGATATTGTAAAGTTAATTATAAGTAATTAATCAAGAATTGAAAGCTGACAACCCTAATTTAAAAATTTGAATCTCGCAAATGTGTCGTCCAGTACCAATCGGAACTTGTATAAATTTGCACAGATTACGTTCTTTTATCTTGTAAAAAAAAAAGAAAAGACACTTCAAAATCTTCTTAAACATAAAACCCACAAATGATTTAGTTACTATTAAGATTATAAAAAAAAGTTTAAAAATAGTTTATAAGGCACACCAATACATCAATTTTATCATATCTACAAAAGAAATACCAGTAATTTATACACAAAAAGATACAAAACTTATTATAGTTAGTTGAATAAAAATATTAGCAAGTATGCTTTTGAAAGAGATTAATGTTAAAATTGCAAAAAAATAAACGTTTTTCAAAAACTCCATAATCTTTACGAAATTCACATTTTTATTTTTATTATTAACTGACGAATTTTACTATCGTTTATATGAATAACAAATGTTGAAAACATGAAAATATCGTTAAACGTTACTAGTTGTGATACTTAAAATACTGATACTGGAGATTTAACCTTATTTTGAATTCACTATTCAATAAGCGTATTAGTTCAATCCTGTTGAAATAAAACTAGGTGAATCAATATATTTCAATACATATGTATTACACGTTAGAAGTTTGCAATTCATATGCGTATTTTTGTGCTTTGTATATATGCTAAAACTTTCATATGGAAAACATAGATATTAACATATATTGAAATGTTTTTCATGAATTTCTACTGAGGAATGCTCCTTTTTCCTGTTTACTCTCTAGATACGTTTTTACACAATCTACATATTGGTACACTTATTTCTACTTTTTGTTGCAAAAATGGATTTATAGTTTATCAGATAAAGGATATTCTAGTATATTTAGATAAAAGAAAGCTATCAATCATATATTTCTCAAGCTTTCAACAAATATTCTATAAAGAATGCATTTCTTTAAAGAATATATTTACAAATTTTTCCGTTTAAGAGAGAAATACCCAATTTCTTGGGTTTCAATTTCGATTTTCGATTTTTGCTCCATACGTTAGCTAGATAAATCAGTTATTATTGGTAAAATTATTTGAAAGATATTTACATGCAAAACGCAAGCCTATTCTATGCTATTGGAAGAATGCATCAATGAGGTACATTCTTTGTTTGAATTTATAAATAATGCGTTAAATCTGGGAAAAGAAAAATAAAATGCCTCAAACATTTTTATACAAATAATTAAACTTTTGCAACTTGTGTGCACTAAAAGTATTGTAAAATAGAAAATCAACCTATTGTTCAGAATTGTTAAAATATGTCAATATTTATAATTAAGATCGATGAAAAGAAAATATAAAATATGTAATACATACTCTCTCTTTAGTAAGAAACAAATAAAAATTATTATTAGAGATTATAATGCGAAATCTTGTACATTTCTAAATAAAATGTAAGTCAGGAAGAATGTATTTCTTATAGGTGGGAAATAAAGAAAAAATAATAATTACCAAATTAAAAAAAATATCTTTAGAAACAATAGTTTTTCGTACTTGTAAATCAGTCTTAAACTTCAAAATTATGTTTTTATACCATTTCAATTATTTTAAAAGAATAAATGTGTTTTAGAATAATGGATGATACTTAAATGAAATGTAAAATAAAAGTAATTTTAAAAATTAAATAAATTAAAATTAAATAATTCCATCTTGTTTTACAATATAAGATGCTATTTTGAGAGGCAAACGAAGAATCTAGGACTTTTGTTTTAACATTACATAAAATTTTAATTCCCAGATTAAATAATTAAATAATTAAATGATTCCATCTTGTTTTACAATGTAAGATGCTATTTTGAGAGGCAAACAAAGAATATAGGTCTTTTGTTTTAACATTACATAAAATTTTAATTCCCAGATTAAATAATTAAATTATTCCATCTTGTTTCACAATATAAGATGTTATTTTGAGAGGCAAACGAAGAATCTAGTTCTTTTGTTTTAACATTACATAAAATTTTAATTCCCAGATTAAATAATTAAATAATTAAATTATTCCATCTTGTTTCACAATATAAGATGCTATTTTGAGAGGCAAACGAAGAATCTAGGTCTTTTGCTTTACCATTATATAAAATTTTAATTGCCAGATTAATTCTTAAAACTATATATATATATATATACACACACACACACACACACACATATATATATATATATATATATATATATATATATATATATATATATATTATTTATTTAAATGTATGTGTGTGTGTTCCCTTTTGATTATAGAGCGATTAATTTCATATTGATTTTAAAGCAACAGACTACCTGTATTTATTGTCTTATAAAATATTTATATAAATTATAGGTTTGAAAACATCGAGCTCAGATTTTGTCAATTTATAATAAATAGTAATACAAATAAAACTTGTCATGTGTTTTATACTCATTGACACAAATCATACTACCTTCCAGGAAATCTGTAGAAATATTTTAAAAAAGACCTACTATTCAAAAATAAAAATTTCCGGTAATTTTATGTTTTAATCATTAAATTTTTGTTTGTTAATAGCACAAGCTTGAGTTGTAAAAAAATGATAATATCTTTCGATTTGAAAGAATATTTTAAAAATATGCAAAGAAATAAAAGCTAATTGACGGTTTGTGTTTCTTTAAGATGACAGCAAATTTTAAATATTTTTAATGCATATTTTATAAAAAATAAACATTAGTAAAATAATTAATACGACTTATTAATTTCTTTTTGTTGAGATCTAAAAGTTTCATTTTAAGAGAAATTTTGCTTACCTTAGCAATTTTCATCAGAATGAAACATTTATTAATACAAGTTCTTCATTTCATAAGTTTATGAAGCCATATAAATATCCTAGAAACTTCTTCCAAATGTATAAAAACTGAAGCTCTGATTGGGAAACTCATTGGGTTGTGAGTCCTCAATGCACTGCCCTAAAACGTCCCGCCACCGCTAACAGATAGCAGAATGTGGGAGTTTTTGATCGCATGGCTCACACCGGGAGCAATGCCCACATGTGCTGTTTACGAGACCGATGTCAAACATCCATTGGAATCTCCAGAGTGATTTTCTCTACCCAGCATCCTCCGGTTGCGCGAGCGCAGAGAATCCCAGGAAAATCCATTCCGGGGAAAGGGGTAGTATCAAATATTTATCAGAATTTTTCCGTGAACGAAACGTTTCGCGCTAATTTTTGCAACCGTTCTTTATCATGATTAGTGAAGGTTTTTTTTTTTCATCCCGAAACCGCTTTCTTTGACAAGAGAAACCGCAAGAGCCGCAGGAATGTTTCATGCATGACAGTGCAAGAAAAGAAAACAACATTAAAAATTGCTAGAAGAAAATACGCCTTCTTGTTTGAGAAAAGTTAAATGTTATGTAATTGAGGAGGCGCTGAAATGGAAAAGTGAATAATGGGATTTTTTGCACACTCTTTTTTAAGGTGGGAACAAGAATTTCTACATTAAAGAAAGGGAAGTTCAAAAATATAAGAATCAATTACTTACTATGTTTTCTGGGTATCATATATTCCGTCTGATTATTTAAAACTAAGGCAAGATAATCTGCCTACTAAAAATAGATTTTTTTAAAGTTTGTATCATACTTTAATGAATTAAAGGCCCTTTAATCTGTGATTTTATATTTAATATATACGAAAGAACGATTTACACACGTTCTTCCGTTTAAAATAAATTAATATTAATGAATATTTTTATTAGACGTTCTAAAATAGGGCATGTTTTAAAATTTACAGACAATATTAAACCTACATTATAGTTTTTAACCTCATGACGTAATTTTAGCATTAATATAATCACAATTCTTATCTTCTTTTTATATGACCAAGCTATAATATCAAATTATTACTTTTAAAATTTTTCTTAGCCACTTGATAACAAACATTTAATTTTTTCTTTTCCTTTTTGACATTACTAACACAGCTTAAATCATAATCAGGCATTTTACTCCTTACTAAAGAAAAAATTAAGCATTGCATATCATAAAGTTTAATGACCAGTAAAATATTTCATAAACTTTAATTGAATCCCAATAAAGTTTTTAAAAATTGATGAGCTTGGTACTATTTAATAAAAACTGTTTGTTAAATTTTTGCAACAGCATCATATTTATAAATATTGTATTGCTTACTTTTTTAGTGTGATATAACATTTGAATTGGTGACAATCGTGCATGTTTGACAGCAACTGGAATCACGCATACCGAGTTACAATGCTCGCCAGATCGTTTCTTTGGGGTCACATTCTGGTTTTTACACATTCTACCCTAATTTAGAATCAATACGCCATTTCAAAATACAGCTCTGGTATCTTTAAAGTTTCTTTTATTTTGTTGCATTTTTAGAAGTAAATTTAATATAACTAAATCAAGTATGATAGTGTCCCAACTAGAAATTATAAGAACTGGATTTGTATGGGAATACTACAAATAATAGCATGAGTACAGTTTTATATTTCTGTCAGTTATCCGTAGTTAACATTACTCTGTCTTTTCAGAAAAGAATGGAAGAATGTGGAATATCTTACTAAACACCCTAACTTTAATCAAGTTTGAGTGACTATAAGTCATTATGCAGTTAATCATACTTCAACGAATCCTGTTTAATAGAGGTTAATATTGCTCCAGGAAAAAGGAAGATACATAGAAAATTGTTCTTTCATCGAGAGTGCCAAGAATATTTCTGAGTAATAAAGTCATCATGTTAATTTCTCACGGCGTATTTATCGATGCATAAGTAACTGTGACATACATATTGAGCAGTTAGTTCAATCACAATAATTATGCATTAGTATTAAAATACTTTTGAATTGAAACATTTTTATGAAGAATTTACTTAGTATCTATGCCATGTAATTATTAGAATGGATCGCAAAAGAAGATTGTAACAACATTATTTTGCTTCAAAATATTTGTTCTTTTTGAATTTAATATATCTTTTTTTAATATACTTTCTTTCTAGAGATAAAATTTAAATTTATCTTAAAAATTTATACGTAATATTATATGGTGTTAGTATTAGTAATATTGTATGCTATATGTAATTTATATGTATTAGATTTTTAAAAGCAAAATGTTTTTCATAATACACTTAGCCCCACATATCGCTTCTCATGCAATATAATGTAAAAATCATAGGTTATCACTCATTGATTTAGAAATATCCTTTATTTTAAATTTAGCATTTGAATTAAGGTTTTGTTTAGATCCTTTTTCAATAAAATTGTATTATCAATAAGGTAAAATATCAGTAATTCAAACCTGTGTAAAACACTGACTGTCCCCTTTGAATTTTGTATTTTAAAAAATTAGAGTTTACTTTCCAGTAATCTTTAGAAGTATACTTTAAATGAGAGTCAAGCAAAACACCTTTATTTGCTCTGCATTATAATACATGATTTAAAAATTTACACAAGAAATGAGAAGTTTATAATTCTAAGAATCATATTTTGTATTCAGTTGGTTTCCTTACCAAAAGTATACACGTTTTTAGTTAGTCAAAATTAAAAAATGTGTGCAACTTCCTATAAAACAGTTTCATTATCAAGAAATTTATTTAAAGTTCGGTAGCAAAGAATCGTTATGATCCTATTTTTTTAAACTATCAAAGTGAAAAGGAAACTGTATATAAAATTTTTACATTTGTAGTAATACTTCTTCTTCTATTTACTCCTTTACCAATAATATTTCAAATTTGAAATTCTTTCTCATATTTTATGCATAATTCTTCTCAGAATCCTCCTTTGATTCAAACAGGAAATCCGATATCCAAAAATCATTCAGATATTGACTAAGTTTTCTTCCACATCAAAAATAATCATATTGAATCACCTACGTGTGTTTTATAAGATCAAATTTTGAATATTTTTTTTTCTAATACTAAATTTATCTATAAATCCCATTTGTTACATTGATCACTTTTTATATATTATTTTACTTCAATATAACTAAAATACTCTATGTATAATTCTTTATGATTTAATAATATGTTATCCCAAGTTGAGAATAACCTTGAAAATAGATTTCTCGACCAACCATACAACCAATTAAAGTTTCATAATGCGGGTATTTCTCTATTTACAGTCTCGTTCCCTTTAACCTCATATGAGGCTCCTAATTTAAGTAATTAAAAACAATTAAAATATTTTAACAAGCTTCTATCTTCAGAGGTATATCTTATATAATTGGTACTCTTATATAGCTTAAATTTAATATAATTCTCTATAAAGTTTGGTAGCACAAGATTATGAAACTAATATCTCAGATTTTCTACCGCTATATACACGCAAAATATTATTTTTGGGTTTAATTATTTTCTCTTTACTAATAATAATTTGAAATGACTTTAATATCACTGCAAATTGCTAGTGTTATCTAAATGTAAAGTCTGTTTTATTTATTTTTTATATTCTCAGGTTTTCAAACATCTTGATACTTCAAGAAATTACTTAACACAATTGCATCCGGTTATTTTCCCTAAAATTTTCATGTAAATTGTGGTATCTCAGTGATATACAGATATTTCAACATATGTATATAAACTATGATAATTATTTTTTAATAGATTTATTGTATTTTTCAGAAGATGTACATAATTAGTATAAGTATTAATTTTTAGTAGGATAGTCGGTGAAAGAGTTTCATTTGTGTAAGAGTACATCAACCAAATGTACTTATACATCATGTTTCACTCTTTCCCCCAGATAATATAACATATTTTGTTCAATATATTTTCCTTTATTGTTGGCCTGAGTGTCTACCTGGTGTATGTTATTACATCACCAGGCAATCTATCAGGTGATATTGATGTAGGACAAGTAACTCGTGATGTTATAGGTTACAATTCATCAACTTCTGCAGTGTTATACTATTACTGTCATATAAAATAGGATTGCACCTGTTTTATAGATACGTTATTAATTCTGTAGGATAATTCATAAAATTTATCCCTGTAAATAACAAAAAGTAGTTAAAATTCCCTGTTGACTAGTGCATTGTAACTAATCGACTGAAGAAAACTGGTAAAATCGCTGGGCCGTAACAAGATCTTTTAACGCCCGTGGCAAAAAAATGGTCTGCGCCCCTGCAACGAAATATAGTGAGAAAATACATAAACATGTTTATATATATATATATATATATATATATATATATATATATATATATATATATATATATATATATATATATATATATATATATATATATATATATATACACACACTGTCTACCAATGAGTATTTGGACACCTATGCAACTGACGATATCTGCGGTCCTGAGGTAAGTCAAGGACTCCGCCGGTATACATCTTGTATTAAACAGCATCGGCATTAGTTGCATGAAAGAGCTCTCTGAGTTCGTGAAAGGTATAATTATCAGGTATCACAAATGTGGCCGATAATTAAGGGACATATCTAGCGATCCGAAATACCCTAAATCGACAGTAGCCTATGTGATTAAGGAGTGGAAGGTAAACGGTGATTCTCGGAATGAGGCCCGAGTCGCTAGACCAACTAAACTGGAGGATAGAGGCAGACGAGTGCTGTTCAGAGAAGGTTGGAAGAACCACACCCAACCAATGGCCCTCATTCGCGAGGAGTTTCAGCAAGCATCCGGGAGTATTGTTTCAATGAATACTATACGTAAGGAAGCACATCTTTTGATTTTCATGGTCGTCCTGCTGCCCATAAGAATTTGGTCATAAAGTCCAACCGTGATGCTCGGCTAATGTGGTGTAAAACACATCGAAATTGGACGGTAGATCAGTGGAAACGAGTTCTTTAGAGCGACGAATCAAGGTTAATCCTTTACCGTTCCGATGGCAGGGCCTGGATCTGGCTTCTCCCTGGAGAACGTCTAATGCCAGAATAGTGAAAACAGTCAAATTCGGCGGAGGTGGAATTATGGTCTGGGGATGTTTCCCCTGGCATGGACTTGGACCTTTGCTCCCCATTCATGGTAAGTTCAACACCGATTCTTACTGCACTATTTTGGATGACAACGTGCTTATGGCAGTTTTACCGGTTGGACCCCTGTTACTTTCAGAACGACAATGCCAGTTGTCATGTTTCGAGGTTAACCAAGGCTTGGTATTGTGCAATGGAGTTCATCCAATGAACTGGGCTACCCAGAGCCCAGACATGAACCCTTTCGAGAACATCTGGGATTAGTTGGATCGCCGAATTATGGGGTGCACTACCCGTCCAAAATACGTGAAGGCCCTACTGACTATTGATTTTGAATAAAGTTAGTGTTTCTTTTCTATCACAGGTGTCCAAATATTTATTGGTAGACAGTGTATATATATATATATATATATATATATATATATATATATATATATATATATATATATATATATATATATATATATATATATTGTTAATTCTTATTCTTTGTTAAATCTTCTCAAAATATTTGTTAATTCTTAAAATGTTCGAAGCAATTAAATTATATTTTTTAATTTTTCCTTATTAATACTTAAATATTTTAATACATTTGGGTATTATTTTGCCGATAAACTAAATAGTTTATTTAAGGTGATTATTTTTTATTTGGACGTTGAATTTTCATAAAAAATTGTCAAACTTTGAAATAAAAATTTAGTTTTAATAACTGTAATAAATTCAAATTTTAAAATGAATACCTGGAAATATATTAAGACCTATTAGGAGTGTTTGGTAAACGCTTTTAAAAAGAATCTATAACAGGTTTAGTCTCTAGAAGCGTCTTGAAAAATAAGAAATTTCATAAAAATAATTTTTGAACACAGTCAACTCTTCCTCATTTCTACTTGGGGCGAATCATCTTATTTCGGATCCCAAATTGATGCCCCTTTCTACGCCCTAGATACGGCTCTGTAAATTCGCTGATAACAGGAAGATGTGCAATAACTATTTAAAATTATATCATTACAAATATGCAATCCCATTAGTTAAGAATTTATCAGGAAAGCACACACTACTCGCAAAACGGGAATCTGCTTTTCTCAACTTCAAGT
>CM063502.1:100546843-100574343 GCA_032207245.1 Pardosa pseudoannulata
CAAACCATTTAAACCTTGTCGACCCATCTTAAGTGCCAGTAGAGAAGAATTGGGGGGGGGTAACTTCGATAATTCGAACTTCGGATAAGTCGAATATTTTTGGGGATCCCCTGGGACTTCGAGTTATCGAAGTTCGACTGTATATATATATATATATATATATATATATATATATATATATATATATATATATATATGTGTGTGTGTGTGTGTGTGTGTGTGTATATATCAGTATATATACTTTATCTTCTTTAATTATCTTAATAAAATATTAAATTGGTATAGGATGAGTGTTTGAAAATTATGCTATAAAATATAGTAAATTTTTTATAATTTACCTGTATATTTTATATCGTTTAATAGATTATCATGATTAATAAGGTGAGTAACATTCTTGTTTTGATAGTAACGTCTGGATTCTCTTGAAACATGTCTTTATTTAAAAGTTTATAAATTTTCAGTACTATGTGTTATTAAAAATAATGTTTCGTATTGATTTTCTTTCCCATAAAATTAAATAGATGAATATTTAGTTCTTTAAATTAGACCATTCCCGGAAAAGGATAAAAAAGATCTTTAAAACTTTTACAAAAAAAATTGTCTTTCATAAAAAACAATGGAAATGTGTTACCCTCTTTCTTCATTATTGCTTCGTGTTTAGAAGATTAGGAGCAATAATTTCTGTTTGGTGTCACTGTATAAATTGACAAATTTGAAGCCACTACGTAAAATATGCCACCTAACATAAACTTGACTTAAAAATGGCTCTTTTATACTTTTTTTTTCTTTACTGTAGTTTATGGCTTGCGAAAATTAAATATGGAGAAACATGTTGGAAAATAAAATTTTAAATGGAAGGTTATGCCTCTCCTTTTTTCCTCTAAAACTTAATTTATTTTACATGCCCTGAAGCCGTATAACAAAAACGTTGTTTACTATCGAATAAATGCAGTAAAAGAAATACTTCACGCTTAACAAAAACTTTCACTTACATACCCGTAGGACCCTTTTCTTTCGACCTGATTGTTTACTCCCCTGTTCTTTCCCTGTTTTTTTCACTCAGAGATAAGAAAAGGATTTGTGATGCTAAAATGAGCTTTGAAAGAATGACAAAATAAGTGTGAATAGGAGGAGGAGTATAAGATACAACGTGTATGTTTCCTGAGACAAACAAGGCATTGGAAATAAAGTTAGAATTGTTAGGCATTTAAATTGATTGAAAACAAAATAAACATTGTTTTTTTTAATTTTCTACTTTGCTGTTTACACAGAAAATTCCCATACGTTTTTACTTTCATTTAAAAGGAGAAATACTTGTGATAAAATAAAAATGTGTTACTTTAAGAAATTAGAAAAACATTGGGCTCAAGAAATGTATATAACAAAAAAATTGTTCACCCGAAATAAAAATTATTACTTCCGTCAAATTTTCGAATAATATTCACTTTCAACGGAAGAAAAGGGAACTTTATTACCCCATTACCCTATTACCATAAGCTAAAATGTGATAAATGTTTACGAAAAGTTTGAGTTAAATTACTTTATTCATTGCAGGTTTTTCTGTTTTGTTTTGTAGAGACATATTTCAGGCAAAATTTTCTAAAATGACTAGATAATTTTATGAGGAATAATCTAGAGTGTTTCCAGAGCAGGAATCGTTAAGTTTTACGTATTAGGCTTGGAAGATTTTAAAATAGCACCAGTTTTATTTTTGAAAAAATTTTTCTTTTTTAAACCAATAAATGAAATTCTTAAATTTATTTAAAATCACAAAATTTAAAAATGGATTAATAAAGACAGGAGAAAAATAAAAATTAACGTATGTTTAAAACTAATTTCTGTAAAAACGCTTTAGTTAATACATAAATATACTACTATAGTGTAACCGTCAATGCAAACAAATTATAAAGGTAATGATAGTCTCATTTTTTCCTATGCTATATTATATATTTGTATCTGCAAACAATATATTGCAACTTGACATAAAAGTATTAAATTTACTTATTTTAGAGAAAGTTTAATTACTGAAGTAATATAAGATAATTCCTTACGCTGACCCATCCGAAGACATACAGCAGCAAACAAATTGAAGACCAGTCACCACGACAGCATCCACAACAGTTATAGAGCTGCAGCTGATCTACTCGATGTCCGTCATGGTTCGAAGCTTACTTTGGTCAACTCCGGTAAGGAACAAGCCTAACGATGGCCGAATGGTAGAGTGCTGCTCTTCGGAACCGGAGTTCGCGGGTTCGAATCCCGCTGCTGGCATGGATGTTTGTAGCCATTCGGAATCGGCTTTAAACTGTAGGTCCCTGTCTCATTAGCCCTCGTGTGCAAAACAGTAGACCGTAGCGCTTCAAACCAAACCAAACCAAACCGGTAAGGAATAAGCGCTACAGAACCAAGTTCTGGTCTAATATAGAAGACACTAGAGCAAGGTTTCTTAACCTGTGGTTCATGGACCCCTTGGGAGTCCATGGGTCATATTTTGGGGGTCCGCCGACTGCTCCTAATTTTTAAAATGTTTGCATCAATATTTAAAAAATAAAACTTTTTTTGTCACGGGCAACCTCTGTAAGCCGTCTATCTGCCATTTCCCAATAGAGACCTCTACAATACGAGGAAAAGAACATTCACAAACCATATAAAGTTTGAAATTTTTAGAAACACAAAGTAACCTTTGAATTTTACTTCACTTGGAAATAAAATGACGTTAAAATCAGTTCCGCAAAGTTCTTGCAAATTTTTAAAACAAAATATTTGTTTTACATTTTCATTTGAATTCTTAATATTTGATTTGATTATTTGATATTTTTTGTAGCCCAAAATGTCCAAAAAATGAAGTATGATGAAAATTATGTAAAATATGGAAATCGACTGAATATCGGACATGATATGCGCGTTGCTTTGTCGAAAACCATCCCTCAAGTCAATCTGATAATAAAGGAAAAGCAACAACAGCCTTCACATTAAAACTTTTAATTTCTTCAATTTTTTTATACTGCTGAAATACAAATATTAAAATAATTAAATAATAAAACAGAATTTTTTTTGTAATAAATGATGTTTAAGCAATTTTTTTTCGCAGAGTGGTCCGTGACATTTAAAAATTTTTAAAGTGGTCCATTGTGCCAAAAAGTTTAAGAAACACTGCACTAGAGAAAGATCACACAGGTGAACCCCGGATTCGTGGCAGCGGACGCGAGAGATGTCTCCCTTTGAAGTAATATAAACTAAAAAAGTTCAAATGCATCAAAAGTAGATTGAATAAAGTTGATCTTATATTTTTAAAGTTGTAAAAAGTATAAAGTACTAGCAAGTTTGCCCGTGCTTCGCTACGGTGAACTTAATATATTACTTTTAAACAAAGATTTATTTTTCGTGAATAACTCTCTAAATTCGTCACAGTTCAGTTCGAGTCATTGGCATGTTTATATATTTCTATCATAAGCGTATTATAACATTATTCAGTTTTTATAATCGAATTTGTTTTATATTAAATTTGCTCAAACTTTTTTTATTGTAAAATATAAGCTTAACCCTAAATTGCATTACTGTATTACTACTGTACGTTGATTAGCAAAGTTAACAGATCTTGCCATATTACGTGATAGAATAGGAAGCACAGGTTTTGACAGCAACAGTGCTAATTTTGTTGGTAGTAATAAATGTTTTCCAAAATTAAGGAAATTTATGACAAACCACATAGTTTTGTATGAAACAGAAACACACATTCATATCGACAACCATATGAATATGAAGATAACTATATAAAATGATAGGTTTTATTTGGCCATGAGAGTCACTGAAATTTGTACATTTTGTACTTAGAATATTGTTGATATGCATTTCATTGTAACATAAAAATGAACCAAGAATTAAATTTAAAATTAGTTCTCATATAAAAATGCTATAATTTGCGTCACATAGAAATGAAAGTGAATCACTTTATATCTCAAATTTCAGTTCAAATCGAATAGATACTAAGAAGACGATTTTAAATAATATAAAATAAGAAATGAATAAATGAAATATTTAAATGAATGACGTCATAATGATAGAAAAATATCATTTTCGCCTATTTATTATGTGATGAATTGAACATTTTAATCTCCTGCTTTTAACCGTGGAAAACTGCGTTTAAAACAATTACTTGGGATGACGTCACATTGCTAGAAACATTGCTTCTTTCCCTTAGATATGATGCGATAAATTAAAAACTTAATCGTTTGCGTTTAACCGGGGAAAATAATGCTTGGAATAATGACATGAAATGCTCGAAAAAGGGGGAAGGAATGAATTTCGAACGTTGAAAATTTACAAAAACCTTCCCAGGGATATACCTAAACATTTCCCAAATTTTCACGGCGATTGGATGGATAGTTTTTGAGTCTATTGAGTACAGACAGACAGACAGACAGACAGACACACACAAATTCATTTTTATATATATAGATTATAGCAAGAAAAAGACATTAAAGCATACACGATACGACATTTTGAGCTTCTATAATTATAATCCGTACATTTCTACCTACTAAATAAAGACCTCAGCACACATGTATATATAATTGTAAGTTAAACACAAAAATGTAATTTATTAGGTATGATCATCTTTATACACACATGTACACGAAATTATGTAAAATCAGCGTGATGTACCTTTAAAGAAAGCAACGTTTATGAGATTTTATTTTGTTTTTATTAAGACAAAAGATTTACTTGTAAAATTTATTAGTAAATTTTTCATTGTATTTTTATTAAAACAATATTATTGTAAATTATTATAGATTTATCTTAAAATTAGATTCGTTTATCTTATATCTCAATTGTAGGGTTATCACAAAATCATTCGTTAGTAATTCGACATTTGTCCTTATTTTTAGCGTTTGCAATTTTGATTTCTTTCCTACTAAAAAAATTCCCTTTTGTCGTAAATGCTGTATTATTGGATAGAAATGTGTTCAACACACTATCCGTCTTTATGGATTGATAATTCCATTAAGCTGGACGGCTCAATGAACAATAAATCGATACGTCATATAATATCAAGTATGGAACATTTTCATCACCAAAAGAGAAATTAGTCCGAGTTCTTGCTTTAAATAATATCTTTCTATTAAATAGATCTTTAAAAACAGAAAAAAATTATTTTTAACTTTAAAAATTTGTAAAATACTTGCTTAATCTAAAAAATTTCATGCTTTTCCTGCATGGCATTTTGTAGCCCTATAAATTACTAGCTTAATGCGGCAGTTGATTTTAGGCTGATAAAATTTGGGTTCAAGTCTCTCCATTTTGATCTGATTTAATTGCTTAAAATAAATAAATATAAGAAGTAAAATGAGTTTATATTCATGATTCTTAAAAGAATGTTATCGTAGCTACACATACAACAAAAGTATTCCTAATAATAACTTTGAATTTTTTTCAAAAAAGAAATTTGTACATTTTGAGTAACTGAACACCCTTGATAAATATATATATATATAGTTGTCGTATCTCTTTGAAATTTATATTTTATTTCCTTTGTAGCTTACGAATTAAAAGCTTGATAAAATAAATGATTTTCTGGTCACAAAATCTGTGAATTTTATACATGGAAGATGGATGTTTTCGAAATTATTATTTCCTTTCTCTGAATACTTCCTACAAATAGTAAAAATAAATGTATAATATTACTCAAAATTGTATTGTATAAAAATGCCAGTGGTATGTGCGAAAGGAATGAGCACGAAACATCTTAATGTAGCTACATTTAAAAAAAATCATAATAACAGGTTGAATAGTGATTAACCCCTTCCGGTATGATTTAATAATGAAAAAATGTGCATGCAATAACCATTTAATTTTTACTTTAAAAACTTGTTTCATTTTACAATTCTTACATATTCTTAATTAAAATCCACTTTTTACATAGAGTTAAATAATATCAGAAACAGTAAAATTAAGAAAATATCAAAGCAAAACATTAATAAGGTATACAGATAATAGTCTTCAAGCTAGTGGTACTTTTCAAAACAAAGTGCAAAGGAATTCTTAACTGTTTACACCGCCAAGTAGTCTCACTTTTAATTTGATTCTTGTAACACACACGGCATTTCTTAGTAGGTTTTCTTTTATTCTGACTCATTAATTTGGCAATGACTTGTACCAAGAAATTCTAAGTAAACAATATGCAATAGTGACTTGTGATTTTCACAAGTGATAAAAGTGTTGCCAAATTCAGTACACTAGAAATTTTAAACTAATTTAAAAATCATATTTAACAGTAACTTTAATCGCATGACGAGTGTAGCTCGTCATTGTGCGGTATGGAATGAAAAACTAATGACGAGCTAGACTCGTCACTTTACAGGAAGGGGTTAATATTTTAATTTGCAGATTTAGCCACTTTTGCATAAATGTATTTCTATTGACCAATAACATTATAAAGGGAATAAACAACAAACAATAGTTTTAAAACTCCACTGTCAACTAAGGGGCTTACTCAGGACGTTTCGAGTTAGTTCTAACGTTCATTGTGACGTCACTTTGACTTCAACTTGAGGATATTATGCGAGCAAATGACCAAGCTGACGTCAAAGTGACGTCAGAATGAACGTGCAAACTGACTCCCAACGTCCAGAGTAAGTCCCTTAGTCTCAAACTTTCAGTTATCCATCATTCATTTCCTATTGCTTCTAAACAATATTTCGTAAAACTCCTTATAAAAGAAAAAATCCGCTTTATTGTTTAAAAGAATTATTTAAATTAATAGATTTTTTTACTTCAAATCTTGTATGCAAAGCATTCAGACAGCTTAATTGATAACAATCCTCAACAAAAGTACATATCTAATAAAATATTGCTACTTTTTTAACATTAATTTATAGGCTATAACAAAATTATTCAATTTGTGGAATAAAAGATTCTTCATTCCTCATTTTGACTCCTAATTTAATAAACAAATAAAAATGTGTTCAGTCATATATTTGTATATTGGTTATTAATAGCCAAATTCTTTTTTTAAAGTTTAGCTTTCCTTTTCAGTTTATATATATATATATATATATATATATATATATATATATATATATATATATTATATATATATTATATATATATATATATATATATATATATATATATATATACATATATATATATATATACATATATACATATATATATATATATATATATATATATATATATTTATATATATATATATATATATATATATATATATATATATATATATATATATATATATATATATATATATATATATATATATATATATATATATATATATATATATATATATATATATATATATATATATATATATATATATATATATATATATATATATATATATATATATATATATATATATATATATATATATATATATATATATATATATATATATATATATATATATATATATATATATATATATATATATATATATATATATATATATATATATATATATATAATATATATATATATATATATATATATATATATATATATATATATATATACTGATAATTAATTCTTATGCAATATTAAAACAACATTTTATATTTCGTTAAATCTGTATCCCTAAAAATAAAAAATATATAGAATTATAATAAATCATATTTATTGAAATACTAAGTTTAGATGACATATTTTATAAGTATTATGTAAATACATTTATTGCTATTTTTAAACATTAGTTTATAGGCTGTAACATAACACAATTATTCTATTTGTGGGATAAAAAGTTCTTCATTTTTCATTTTTACTCCTAATTTAATAAATATATTAAATGTATTAAGTAATATATTTGTTTATCTCTTGGTTATCAATAGCCAAATTTTTTTTTATAAGTTTAGCTTTTCTTTTCACTTCATATATATATATATATATATATATATATATATATATATATATATATATATATATATATATATATATATATATATATATATATATATATATATATATATATATATATATATATATATATATATATATATATATATATATATATATATATATATATATATATATATATATATATATATATATATATGCTGATAATTTATTCTTATAGAATATAAAAACAATATTTTGTATTTCGTTAAATCTATATTCTTAAAAATAACAAGTATCACTAAACAAAAATTATAATAAATTATATTTAATGAAATATTAAGTTTAGATGACATATTTTATACTCATTTCCTAAATATATTTATTATGCTTAAATATTCTAAATATTTCTATTCGTCTAAGAAATACTTTAATTCCTAAATTGTTCGCTATGAAAAGGAATATTTAATAATCAGGTATCACATCATATTAAATTATCCACGTAAGTGGAAACTTTAATTATTTTGATTTAATTATATTATGTCCTAAGGCTTTTCCCATAACATTACCGTTTGACTCTCTCTTTTGGGACGTGGATGTCAACATAAAATGCCATTGTTTCTTAACGGGAAATAAGTGGATTTTTGTAAGTATGTCACTTAATATTTAAAATATTTCACTTAAATAAAGTCGAAGTTTAAGTATTTAAACAGCCCATTGCTTCAGGTTTTCTGTTATTTTAATATACTTAAACGTCAAATCATTGCATTAGTTTTAAACGTCAATTTCATTAAGTATTTTAAATTTAAAAATCACATTTATTGATTTAGCCGTGAAAGAGAATGCACAAGCAAAGTTTTATAATTTATTAATCTCTTAAGGGTTGTATGAGTCTGTTTTCTGTAGCATGAGGATTTCAATTTGTAACTCTCCAAATTATGCTTGGTATAACTAATATTTTAAAAATGTGTTTAAAATTTAATTTAACAAATGCATTTTTAAACTTTGCAAAAATTTTACTTACTTTTAAATTTAATGTAAATATTTAAAATTCTTAGTCTTCTAATTACTCTACTCAAGAATAAAAATGATTTTTCCAAGATATTTTTGCTGTATATATTTATCAGGAATTGAGTGTATAACATTTGTACAAAAAAAACTCATTTAGTGTCCTGGATTTTCCACTCTTACATAGATATAATACATAAAATATGTTATTACTCTCTACAATGAATGTAAATTATAAATACTGAGAGGTAATTACTCTACCCAAGAATAAAAATGATTTTCCCAAGATATTTTTGCTGTATATATTTATCAGGAATTGAGTGTATAACATTTGTACAAAAAAAAAACTGATTTAGTGTCCTGGATTTTCCACTCTTACATAGATATAATACATAAAATATGTTATTACCCTGTAAAATGAATGTAAATTTTAAATACTGAGAGGTAATTACTCTACCCAAGAATAAAAATGATTTTTCCGAGATATTTTTCTGTATATATTTATCAGGAATTGAGTGCATAATAATTTTACAAAACGAAACTCGTTTAGTGTCCTATATTTTCCATTCGTATATTGATAGATATAATACATAAAGTATGTTGTTACTCTCTAAAATGAATATACATTTTAAATACTGAGAGGTAATTACTCTACCCAAGAATAAAAATGATTTTTGTAAGATATTCTTACAGCATATATTTATCATGAATTGAGAGCATAACAATTTTACAAAACGAAACTCAGTATCCTAGATTTTCCACTCGTATATAGATATAACACATAAAGTATGTTGTTACCCTCTAAAATGAATGTAGATTTTAAATACTGGTTGAGTAATAACTGAGAGGTAATTACTCTACCCAAGAATAAAAATGATTTTTTCAAGATATTTTTGATGTATATATTTATCATGAATTGAGAGAAAAACAATTTTACAAAACGAAACTCATTTAGTGTCCTAGATTTTCCACTCGTATATAGATATAATACATAAAGTATGTTGTTACCGTCTAAAATGAATATAGATTTTAAATGCTGAGAGGTAATTACTCTACCCAAGAATACAAATCATTTTTCCAAGATATTCTTGCAGCATGTGTTTATCATAAATTACGAACATCACAATTTAACAAAATGAAACTCGTTTAATGTCCTAGATTTTTCACTTGTATATAGATAAATATAATGCATAAAGTATTGTGTTACACTCTAAAATGAATATAGATTTTAAATACTGAAAGGCAATTACTCTACCCAAAAATAAATATGATTCTTCTAAGGTATTTTTGCTGCATATATTTATCGTGAATTAAGAGCATAACAATTTTATAAAACGAAACTCATTTACTGTCCTAGATTTTCCAGTAGTATATAGATAGATATAATAGATAAGTATTCTGTTTTTCTCTACAATGAATGTAGATTTTAAATACTGAGAGGTAATTACTCTACCCCAGATTAAAAATGATTTTTCCAAGATATTCTTGCAGCATATGTTTATCATGAATAACGAGCATCACAATTTTACAAAATGAAACTCGTATAGTGTCCTAGATTTTTCGCTTGTATATAGATAAATATAATACATAAAGTATGTTGTTACCCTCTAAAATGAATATAGATTTTAAGCACTGAGAGGGAATTGGCATACTGATACAGTTCCGGGGTTTTATCAGCTGAACAAAGAATTTCGATACCTGCGCAGTATTTTTCATCATGACATCGAAGTCGATTGCAAAGTCAGTCAATTTTTCTTCCGAAAATTTACTTTATTTTTTTACTTTTCCGGAATATATCTTTTTTTCAGTCCAGTGAGTTATTCTTCTTTAGAAGTAGGTACTTTTTGTCAATAGGAATACATGTCTTGAAATGTGATACTTTAATTTTACTCTGAAATCAAGATAATATTTTACTGAGAATTTCTTTATCTTTGTTTCAGGTCGATAATTACATTCAATTGCTCAACTGATTAAATAATAGAATAATTTTAATATTTGGGAATTTTTAGTGCAACATATACAGGTTTTAATGTGTTTATATATTCGTACACAATGCTGTTACAGGAATTGATTTTACACATTTCATCAATTACTTAAACAAGGAACGTGAATTATACTGTTGTAAGTATATGTTATCTACGTATCATAATATTTATTTATTTCAAGAGAGGGTTAATTATTGTTAGCTAGCGACAACAACATTCAAACAGGCCAGGTTTCTCAAAATGCAATGCATTTCCAAAATAAATTTAAGTTCTTAGATATTTGATATAGTAAATTTCAATATTATCGGCTGTGATATGTTTTCTCATTTTGTTACCATTCCATTCAAATGTATTTAGTAAAAAAGGAATATTGTTTCAAAGCCTCCCAAACAGCTTTTAAAGGGAACTGTAACTAATTAGTCGCTGTTTATTGTCAATGGAGAGCAAATTATGAAGGTTCAAAAATACTTTCAAACATTTTAAAAGCATAAAATAATGTAATTTTAAAAGCCTGAATTTTTATGTTACTAGTTGTAACAATAAGTTACATTCAGTTCAGCTTTTTCTACCTCTTCCCGTGAGTCATCGTCAAATACATACAAGAACAGGACCGGTTTGAACTAGAAAGAAGCTTCGGACTTCTCCCAACCAATAGAAGGGTTCGTTGGATTGGGGGGTACCTACTCTCCTGTCCTCCCCCCTGTTTTTTCTTCGCAAGGTAGTCTGATTTTTTTAGAGGACAAGGTTGTAACCAGAGGAGGGTAGAAGGTGAACGCTGCTGGCATCCGCGGCTTGAGGGATAGACATTTTGAGAAAAATCATAGCCATATTTTTTTTAGGGCCGACGCTGACTAGAGAGCAGTCTTCGATATCTACAGATGATAAGTTGATTACAGTTGTATTCCTTAAGCATTTATTTAATTGCATAAATTCATTTAATCAAGATATATTTGTCCATGTGTTTGTTATTGAGTATTAATTTCTTCTTTCTCAAGCACTAGGCCAGTGTAACATTATTTTTCCACTAGTGTTAAAATACATGCATACTTAATGAACGTTATAATAAAACAATATCTTTTTAATCGTTTTACTTTTTCATTTACCCGTGTTAAGATATTGAATCAGATGAATACAAAATTAAACATTTAAATGAGAATGTATTTTGCTAAAATGCTATGAAGGCCTGAAGATAAATTAAAGTTTATATTACTTTTACATTTATATATATTACGTATATTGAGCAAATTAGCAATTATATTTTTAATAATATTTAATAAAAAGCTATAGCAATTAATACCTTAGAGAAAAAAATAATAGAAATAGTGTAGTCAAGAATATAATAATTTTTATAATTGAGGATAAAATAAATAACTCGAGGAAAAGAGAAAGGAGAAAAATGCTCAGGCAATCAAGCAAAAAAAATTGGGAAATATAAGAGAATGGAGACCTTGATAACATGAGCCGCCCTAAGGTGTTTCCTTTTTGTTGAGGACAGTGTAGTCGTAATTAGAGGTGTTTTCTAGTATTTCGTCTAGCCAGCAATCTAGTACGAAAGTAAAATAGCTTACTTATGCATTTTGTTTTTCCCCTTTTTTATAATATTATTCAATACTGCTTCCTTGAAAATAAATCTCCGGGATTCTTCGAAGAGCTTTAACGGCAGAAAGCTCTATCCTTTTAATATCTATGTTGTACTTGTGAGAAAACCCATAGGGAGCTGTAAGGAAGAGCATAGTTTCGTACAGGAAAAAAGTTTATTTTTACTGTTAAATTTCGTTGTATAAATGTTTTCCTGTATTTCGTTTAGCTAGCAATATGCTACGAATGATATAGCTTACATTAACATTTGTTTTTCCCTTTTTTAATAGTATTCACTGCTTTTGCCATGAATATATTTTGCCAAAATTCTTTGCAGAGTCTTACCTTGAAATGATTCTCGACTTTTAATATATAATTTCAGTTCGTGAGGAAAACTATAGGGAGCTATGAGGGGAAAACAATTTCGTAAGTAGAAAAAGTTTACTTTTACTGCTAAATTTCATAATGTAGGAGTCTTCTAGCTTTCCATTTAACTAGAAATTTTGGAAACATTATTGATAATAACTCTTTTATAGATATTCTACGAAAATAACATAGGTAATCTATGCATTTTGTTTTCTCTCTAAAATGGAAAGAAATCTCCAAAAAGCTTTGCAGAGATTTACTTTGAGAAAGCTGAGGCATTATAATATATGCTTTGTACTCATGGTAAAATCCATAGGAAGCAAAAGGATGGTTTCTTACAAAATAAAAGTTTATTTTCAATTACAATTTTTTTTTTCTTAAGATGACGGACACTGTTTTATAAATACGAAAATTTAAAAAATATTCGTTGAATACATTTCTAAAATTTTAAAAGATTATTACGAAATATTTCTTTAAAAACCCCAATTCTCGTTCTTATCTTTTCATTTTTGCATAAATTTCAAATTTACTTAGAAAAACCCCTTGCCACATTTCAAGAATATTTTATATGTATTAGCATATATTTTAAATCTCTTCTATTTCGATACAAATACTGTCTTAAATATCCGAGAGAATATTTTATTGAAAAATCATACACAGAAAAAAATGTAAATTGTTGGAATAGTCATTAAATTTAGCTCATAAAAGAAATTAATTCTTTCAGAAACGAGTAAGACATTTTTATACCCATAAAATAAGCATTATAAATGCATTATAAGTGATTTAGATTCCAAAATCACAAGTTTGAATCTAACATTTCAAGTATTATGCTAATCATTTACTGAGTATTGTTCAGTTTTCAATAAGTTTATATGTTCTTTATATATGATAATGAGTAAACGAAGTGAAAGCATAACAATTTAAGTAAATTAAGCACCTAGTTTTCATTTTCAAACAACAGAATAGATTTATTAAACAGAAATCTTTATTATTTTAGGATTATAGAGTAATGTAATATTTTACAGCATTTTTTATAAATAGTATAATATCCCCCTTTGTGTTAAATCAAGGTATAATTAATTCATAGTACTGCGAAGGGGATTAAAAGCAGAGTGGATTAACTTTACGTTATTAACCGCATGATATACTACATCAGCTAAAACCCTTTCTACAATTGTAGACCTAGGTAACTTATTGTGGCCTTATATTAATTATTGTGGCCTTTTATTGTAATTTAACAAATTCAGATAAAATAATAAATAGAAAATTGACTAATATATTTAATGTGAAATTTTTTGAAAGTTGAAAGATTTCTCTTTTTTTTTTTGGGGGGGGGGAGTGTTATTAGATTAATTGCTGTAACTCGAATTTGAAATCAAGTTGCAATGTCACATTCACTGTAAAATGTGGGTTTGGTTTGGTTTAGAGAGCTACAATCTACTTTTTGTATCACGAGGGTTAATGAGACCGGGAACTACTGCTTAAAGCCGATTCCGAACGGCTAAGAACATCCATGCCATAGCGGGATTCGAACCCACGAACTACGGTACCGAAGGCCAGCACCCTAACTAATCGGCCATCGTTCGGCCTGTAAAATGTGAGATTCATATAAGTGCTTATTTAACTGGAAAATTAGTGTTTATCCATTTTACTATTGATACCTCCATTTATAATGGAACCCTTCTACCTTTCATTATATAATGCACGTTAAGATCTGATTTGAAGCTCCAATTACTGTAAGTAATCCTGTAACCTACCCCTCAATGAATTAAATTTTTAATTTTAGTATCTCGATAAATTATTGTCACAGAAAAGTAGAACACTTTGTATTACAAATCTTATCATAATCATTAATTATATATTTTTATACACACAATGATTGGTAACGAAGGAGCGTATAAAAATTTAAATTATCTAATGTAATTTTCACAAATTTCAATTTTCAAATTAAAAATGCTGTAAAAAGTCTGCATTAGTTATTTAAACATTTTTGGGAGTAGAAATATATGTCCAAGACAAGCCTTTGCGGTGAAAAAGGACAGAGAAGTACTTTACAATGCATCCTGTTACAGTTATATAGCTTCACTTTCTAAAGAATATTACATTAGCAAATTGTGAAACGTTGTAAAAATTGCAGTTTCATCATTTAGTTCTTGAATTGAGAATTTTAAAGGATGGCAACATTGAACTGAGTTTTTGAATACCCCCCCCCCTTCACCGCAAAATTTCCTCCCAAAGCACCTAAAAAAAGCGGGATCTGCTCGTGACAGAAAATATACCAACACAAAAAGCGTCTGCTGTCAAACTGAAAATGTCATGGAAACTGTAAGTAAAATTATTTCTGAAAGATTGAAAATAAAAATGCCTGTACAACTACAAATCTCTTTGCTTTTGTCATAATATGATTAAAGAATCGCGAACTGTACTTAATTATATATAAAACTCCTTGCTGGTAATTGGATAATGTCTAGGATAATTGATGAAGAACGACTATACTTAAAAGATTACATAATACTTCCCAGACATTTCAGACAAAGAAATCTATCATAGGGAATCATATGATGCTTTTATAAAATATCTTTGTAATGATTATAAGATCTTTATTAAAATTAATAGTTCAGTTATTAAGATACTGGTTTTGTTGAAGTATTAGAAAAGTATTAGAAAGTATTAGAAAAGACTATAACCCCAAGTTGAATTACTTTTCAAAGAGGAGAAAAAATTCTTAACACCAATAGCTTTAGGAAGACAGTTTAGCAATTAAGTTATGCAATATAATATAAGACCACACCAAAGGTTTTCGTTTTATATACATATATATAAGTTTAAAAATGTTAGTTGAATTTGTCAGGCACAAATTGAGATCTAAGCTTCGAATAGACCGTGAAAAATATTAGTATTTTTTAATTAATTGTTTAACTAAATGCTTATTTTTAAACTGTTAATTTTTCATATTTTTAAACTATAACAATTTGGCATTGTATCTTTTAAAGTTTAATTAAAAAGAATAAAGCTAGATTAAAATAGTATAATACAATCTTCCAAACGAAGTGATACAATTGTATCATTGGTTTTACAAAGAAAAACGTGAGCACATCTGATACACTGTATTTAAAATGATACAAGCTGTACTATATTTCAGTGTCACAAGATTTATACAAATGAAAAATGTCACAGCTTTATCTCTGTGATGAGGCGATTTAGATCTGTTATATAATTGATTCATTCATACAAGAAGCAAAATGTTCGGGATCTCAATCTGACCTCATCACATCTTTGTAAAGAGATGGTGGACCATAAATTTCTATTCAATGGATATTATTGTCTTGTACGGTGGTCTCGGGCGGGGTTTTGTTCCCAGTCACAGATTAGAATCCCGTCTCCGTACATGACATTAAAAAAGAATGTACCTTTGTGGAGTATTTATGAGTCCCTAAGGGACAGTGCCCAATTAGAAGGGATAAGGTTTGACACGTTTGCGGTCTCAAGGCGGGGTTGAAGCAGGCCAATGAAATTCTTACAACTTTCCCGATTGGACGACAAGAAGGAAGAGGGGACAAGGTTGAAATAATAAAATATGAAAAATCTAAAAGATGAGACGATGGTTCGGAAGTCTCAGAGAAGAGGTTCGGAGGTCCCAAAAGAAGGTGTTCGAAAGTCGGGAGTCCAGTCGGGTCCATCGGAAGTTGTTCGTGAGTCCAGAGGAGAAGGTGCTAGGTAGTTCAGACTAGGAGAGTCCAGCCAAGTCCGACAGGAAGTGTTCCTGCACCAAATAGTACGGCCGCACCCCAAAGACTCAGGACGAGGCCCCTGATGAGACCAAAGGATGATATATAGATTCTCTCTCCTGATCAGCCATAAACACCCTTCATCCAGAAGTGTTCCGGGCCCAACATTTTAGACCCACAAAGGTACCCCAAATTTACATACATTTTTGAAATTGAGATTAGGTCCTCTATCTATTTACAAAATTACTTAAGTATATAAAACATTTGTCAGAATTAATTTAAAAGATGTTGACAAAGCTTATTTTATGAAAATTAGCATCAGTTTTTTATGTAAATAGATGTATACATATTATAATAAATGTACTTTTTTTTTAATATTAAGTTAGTCTCGGTTGTTGTCAATTTAGCTGTTAGTTTATTTTCATTTTTATGTTTGTAGTTTCTCAGAACCTGTGGTTAAATTTAGTTCAAAAATACTTAACAGAACGCAATTAAAAATAAATCACCACTATACATTTGATCACAGGTTGATACTCAAATATAAACGAGGACTACACGACACTCGGTTATGACTACTCAAAATTTTCTTAGTAGATATATCTACAACAAAGTTTTATGAATAAATGAAAACTTAAAAAAGTAAAAAAGTTTTTGCCGTTCAAATTCTGTTCTGTTAGACAGCACCACTAAGATGCCAATAACATGCAAAGTAAACTGAGTGTCTCTGTATAAAACGAAATTAAATTAATAAAGCAATTAAAGAGATTCCATCTACTAAGATGCATTGTTATGGGTGTTGAAGACGGATGCAAAATTTGGAAGCTCTAGATATTGAGCCTAGAAGCTCGAGTATTGGGCTACAAAATGAGCTAGTCTAAATTTTGATTTCAAGATATATACCAGAGAGAAAAACAGCAAAGCAATTTAAATTTACAATCTTTTTTAAAAAGGAACATTATTTATTTTATTTAAAGAAATAATTTCCAAATTCCATCATGTAACAGGAGGTGTCTTTATGCACGTACTTTATTCTAGGAAGCTGTCATCTCCGTGTAAAAAGGACTTCTCATAATAAGGAATAAAATAAAATCGATTAAACTGTTAAAATATTGAAAATATAGATTTCAATGTTACTTAAAATAGGATTTATTATTTTATTTATAGGATCTTTATTTAAGAAATAGAAACTTTAAATGGTTCTTGTCATAATTTGTTTTATTTTAAATTACACAGTCAAAAATAAGGACATTTTATGTTTAGGACAGAAGTATCAACATTTTCATATAAGTTTTGTATGATGTGTATAAAAAAATTGCATGACATCGGAGATAAATTGTTTAGTTCATTGTACGTTTTTAGTTCATTATTAGTAACAAAATTTTATAAATTAAAATTTCATCTTTACATCTAAAATTCTTCTGTCTTTGTGTTTGTAGTAGAACTGCTCCTAAACGGCTGGCCTGATTTTGACGAAATTTTGTGTATGTAATTAAGTTGATTCGAGAATTGTTTAAATTCATAATTTCATACGATAGAAAATGCTTTTATTATCAAAATTCCAGAACTGCACACTTATTGAGATTATTATAATGCCGCTTAAAACTCTTCACTGTCACCGTTTCTGTGGTGCAGTGGTCAGAGCAACGGCCTTCATTATAAGAATTCCCAGGATCAAATCCCCGTAAAGTGGATGTGGGAATTTTAATTTAATCTAATTACGTTTGTGATGACTGTACGCGTGGTGGCATCAAGTATTTTTAAAATATCTTTCCCTTACTTTTTCATTAAAATGGTCCCATTTATAATTTATTTAAAAACATTTTACAATTTTTGGATTTACACCTTTAAATCAGGACAACTTCTGTCAGACAGGAAAACAACTGTCTAGAACATACATAAAAATCAATGCTTATTGTTGCGTAAGTGATTTCAAAAGCAAAAATATAAATAATTCCTAAAAGTATAAGTATTTTTAACTTCTTTAAAAACATTAAAGTATTAAAATTTCAACTAAGAGCACTTACTACCTTAAGTATTGGTTTTTATGTCAAATTAAGTTTTCTATTTTTTGTATCTTTGAAATATTCAATGTTTCAAGTTTTGAAAAAAAAACCTTGTGGTTAATGGCTTTAACGGGAGATACAGTAATTAAATTAAAGGTTTATTCGTAAAATTGACACTGAAAGTTGAAAACTTAAAATTCAACCCTTCTTGTGTTTTTAGATTGTATTTAATTTCATTTTAAATTTAAAAAATTAGTAAACTAAGTTTTCTGGTATACACTATTACGAGAATCGTAATATCTCAGAAAAATTTGTTTCAAAAGTCATGTAATTTTACTACAGGTTTACAGAAATATACTGCATAAGATAAACTAGAAAATTGCGTTATGATTTCCAGAGATAACAGTATTCAATATTTAGCAGTAAAACAGTCAATGAGTAAATAATAGTAAATACATTTTTGAAAAACCCACAAGCTGAATGCAGTTTATTTAACTGAATGTTATTCTATATATTTATTATTATGATGTTTTCCATAACTTGAAATCCAGTCCATTTTTTAAAAATATTTTTCCTTATATTTCTTTTAAAAGTAAAATGTCCATGTTTATAATTTTCTTTCTCGTTTCTTATATAAGAATTATGTTTTAAACAATTATTACCATTAAGATGTAAAAGCAAGTTAAGGTTTCAAAAAAAATTTCTTTCCTGAATTTCGATTCCTGTTTTTGGATTCGAATATATAAAAAAATTCCAATATTCTCTGTAATTCTCAAAACTAGAAAAAAATTTTGAGAGGATTTTATGTTTCTTCAGTACTTAAAACTGAGAAAAAAACATTGTCCAGTAGTAGAAATAATTAATATAGAGTTTTAAAACGTGTAATTACTGCTTGCTTAGAGGAAAATTTGAGAGATTTTCAAAGTTATTTTGCGAGCATAAAAACTCTTAAAATATAGAATCAATATTTGGACTAAGATTAGAAGTGAAGAAATGTACATACAGCTGATCACATGAAATTACAACGTAGCTTCATCTAGTAGTGCAAATTAGATGCATGCTATAGCGATTAAAAAATAGATTTTTGTTACACTACTTCAATTTAAAATTGGCAAATTACCATAAATTAAACTTTTTTCTCACATGGGTAAGTTACGGGTTTAACACACTTTAACACTGGTTACTTTAAGGATTTAAGGAAATTCATCAGAAATGGGTAATTTAGGCAAGTTCATTAACATTCTAATTACTATTAGAAAGTAACATTTTAATTGCATTTGAAATTATCGGAGAAATTAACATTTTATTTTCTTTCTCAAACCACAAGAACATAAACATTAAATACAGTTTTTTCCCTTTTGAAAACATCTTTAACTCTATGTAATAAATTTTCTTTGACTTTTCCGGTACTAAAATTTATTCATGTTATAAGTTACAAAAGTGCCGAAAAATCTGCCGCATTAAATGTTTTCGTAAGACAATAGGCATTAAAAGATTGAGTAAAGGGACAAACTTTAATATTATTATGACTCAGATTCAAATGATATAAAATCTTCTATAGAGTACCTGGATGTAATATAAAATTGAATTTTGATCATTAATTATAGAATAAAACAGGAATCATTGGTTTATATATTTTGAATAAAAGAGAAGCTGACTTAAGTAGTTCTTGCATTGGTGAACAGTTGTATTTGTGCTATTCAATGAAATGCTGTATTTCAGATTGTTATATTTACTTAAAAATTAATAACTGAGAAGTAGCTGAAAAAGAAACAAACTGTAATACGTTTAAATGATGCCATGAATTCACGTAGCTAATTCTTCGATATTTCAAAGCAATGTAATATATACATATGCATGTATTTACAGCAACAATATTCAAATACTGTTTTATTTAGTCATAATTTCTTGGAGGTTTAAGTAACAACGGGAATATAAATATTTTTATACACTGAGAAACTTTTATTAATTTTTTAATATCATAAGAATTTAATATAAATCAGACTAGTTCCTAGAATAATAAATATATTTTTGATTGTTCACAAATTGAAATTTTTCTTTAGGTTACAACTTCAGTAGACATTTATATTTTTTCCCACATGTCTGTTCTTTTGAATCTAGCAGCGTTATACAAATCCAGTTGTCCGATGAGAAATTTTGAGTTGAGTTGTAAGGTAAATATAATTAAGGTAAATTGCGATGTTAGTTTAGAAAAATAAACGAAGATGTTATTGGTTTCCATGTGATAAGAAAGTATTAAAATATCTTAAAACAGACAAAAACATATTTAAACGTATAATAAAAGGTAATATTAAATAATTACTTGGAGATATATGAAACTAAATATGGGGTATGATATTAAATTTCATTTATACTTGAAAGGGTTTTTACTATTAATAAGATTAGTTTAAACTTTTTACCTTAGTTACATTTTAATAATTTCAGGGGCAATTATGATAAGTGGAACAATTTCCCAAATGCAATGTTTTTGAAAGAAGGTCATCAATTTTAATTTTATTAACTTCAAAAGGTCATTGGATTTCCCTTAGAATAATTCAAATGAAAATTGAAATCATTCGTTTCAGAATACGTACGCGAATTATTGTTCAGGTATTATACAATTATGTTTGATTTTATCGCTATGGAAAATGCATTTAAGATTCTTTATCAGAATTTATGGCACTCGTATATTGATAATTCAACTGAAAGTATTTGCATGAAAAATATCCCTAAAACGTATTTTGAGCTTTTTTTACTGAGAACTATTATCCGTTATCTTTAAATGTTTACTCATCTGTTTAAAATCATGTCATTCACCATATTTGAGATAGATAATGGTATTTGTATCTAGACACCTCTGTAAAAACTTAACTGAGATAACTACGACTCTTAGAAATTCAATCTTATTTTGTTTATTTCAGGAATGAGTTAAATACATAAGGACTGTAAAGTGATATGTCACAATATAAAAGGAATTGCTTTAAGCGGGTTCTGTATTTCTTTCTAAAATATATTAAAAATCATTTATATTTTTTAATATTTAATCTATTATTTATCTTGACTTAAAATCAAAAATAGTTTTACAGTAATTATCTTAAAAGAATTTAAAAACGTCAAAGAGGATTTAAAAATTACATTTAATAAAATATCAAACATGGGAATTTACTTATATTTCTAGATTTCTAAGTTTATATATCCAGAAAATATTATGTGTTTACATGTAACAAAAATGTAGCAAGATATTTGTCTGTAGTATATCATCAACTATGTATCAACTATGATAGATTATGTCATTAACATACTTTTATCTGGAAGATTTACTATTTAAAATATAGTGTAAAAGTGACTAAACAATTGAAGATAATTAATGAAGAATATCGTCATATTTATGTGTACATTGATTAAAATGGTATTAATTGTGTGTTATCAATATATTGGTAAGCAAGTGGCTCATATATCGGGTACGAAATGGGGGCATTTTTGAAAATAAATAAACGAATTTAGAAACTCCTATTTTTATATCAGAGATTCATATTATAGCAGCTTCATAATATGAAAACTCATAAAATTTATGCATTTGGAATATATTATGTTTCTCAAGAAAGTTTCGCTAACCTTTAGAGTAGATATTTGCTACTTAACAAAAACAATTGATGATATAAATTTCTAATTATGATCAGATACCAAAATGAAATTAAATCTATATAATTGGATTTAGAGTGTTTAAGAAACTACCACAAATTAATATTTTCTAAAATAAACTAAATCTAATTTTCCACGTTTTAATGTATGTGAGGCATTGTTATTTGGATACGTCAAAACTTTTTCTGTATTGGTTTATGTAATATTAGACAATATGAATAGACGGAACTTATACTCAACAGAGTAAAATTTTAAGGTTTTCCCTTTTATTTCACTTGTTAAATATTATTGAGTCTCGGAAACGGTTATAACAAAGCAGTATTATTTATTTAAACTATACAGGAGCTATTCAATTATTAACAATACAATACTGATACAAAAGTAACGTTACCTTTAGTCGCCATTACTTACACGGTCTTCTTCTATTTAAATACTGGAAGAGTCAATGTTCTGTCTCCTTCTCAATAATATATGATAATATGTTTTTTGAAAGTAGGTCCAAAAATTGCCTCCGTAACTTTTACACATAATTATAGTTAAAGAAATTATGGAATATTGGAGGGCTTTTTAACTGATAAAACAACCAAAAATCACATAGTGGAATCAGAATTCTTTGGCATGTATGGTATGATTTTTAAGTCGCTCTTTAAAGAGTCTACTACATAACCAAAAAAATGTGGCTCTGCAATATGGTGTTCCGATAAGAATCCATTAGGTATTAACTCTTCTTTTCAAAATCCCTATAAATCTGCAATCCACCTTGATAATTGTAGCTGGTTTGCCGGTTTGTTAATCACTGTGTGTTTGTTGAGAATTAAAATCTATTGAAAGAGTCCGATGCAGATATATTTTAAATAAAATTAAATCTCATACCTCTTCTCCAAGGATGACTGAGTGCAGGTGGAAGGCGCCGCAAAAGAATCACGCGAGACTCTGCTATTTTACGCCTATGCACCAATCATCGATCTGTTTTTTTAATCTTCAAGTAATATTATTGCAATAAATATCTTCCCGACAATAAAATGAGTCTCATTATTTGTTGAACATCTTAAGTAGTTTGTAAACATATAGAACTTAAAAAACGTCCGTCCTCTGTACTATACTTCATATTGAAATCAAACATATTAAAATTCCAAATATCGCCATTGCTATTTATCAAACAATCGCCAATTATCGCCAACTCTCTCTCTCTCTCTCTCTCTCTCTCTCTTTCTCTCTCTCTCTATATATATATATATATATATATATATATATATATATATATATATATATATATATATATATATATATATATATATATATATATATATATATATATATATATATATATATATATATATATATATATATATATATATATATATATATATATATATATATATATATATATATATATATATATATATATATATATATATATATATATATATATATATATATATATATATATATATATATGTATATATATATATATATATATATATATATATATATATATATATATATATATATATATATATATATATATATATATATATGTATATATATATGTATATATATATATATATATATATATATATATATATATATATATATATATATATATATATACATATATATATATATATATATATATATATATATATATATATATATATATATATATATATATATATACATATATATATATAATATATATATATATATATATATATATATATATATATATATATATATATATATATATATATATATATATATATATATATATATATATATATATATATATATATATATATATATATATATATATATATATATATATATATATATATATATAATTATATATATATATATATATGTAATATATCAAAACTATTATACTTAAAGTATGCATTAAAAATTCTCCTTTTTTCAATCTTATTCCTTAAAATCTATTTTTCCAAGCCACAAAATACTTCATTAAAAGAAGTATCTGCGACTTATATACTTCCATCCCATTTTTCAAAGCTAACGCATTTTAAAGCTGTCGTTTGCAAATGGCTTAGTGTTCCCCTGATCTCATTTCATTTTTACTGTTAAATTCGCTAAGTTGTCGGTTCCTAGGAACAATTTTCGCCTTTCACTAGCTGTGGGGCTGACTTTATAATTTTGATGTATCAATCTATATTATGCCTTTGGGAGAGCAACATGTCGTTTTCGCAGCTCTAATATAAAAGTTTAAAGTCCACGTTAGACCCGTGCTGCTTCTCTTTTATGTAACGGCCAGTAGGGGTATAATTCCATGTAACCGGTGGATTAAATTGCTCTCGTTTACACACACACACGTATATATATGTATATAAATATATATATGTATAGTGTGTGTGAGAAAGAAAGTTACTTATAGAGTATGTGTTCTTGTTCCCTTGAGTTAAATAAAGATTATTCAGTTTTTAATGATAAATTACAACTATTAATATCCAAACTGTTCATCACAGTAGTTGAGCTAAATTATTCTGTTTACACAAAACTTAACTTTAAAGTAAACAATTTTTTAAATACAATTAGAAAACTTTAGGACTTTTAGTGTTTGTTAAAAAAAAACTAGTGTTTTGTAAGATATTTTTCATTTGGTAATAAAAAAAATTGTTTCTTTTGTCATAAAATTTAAGCTATCTTATTTTACAAAATTTGATAGAACAATTAAATATGTACTTTCTAGATAAGTTAAAGGAATTTTTAAACAATTGCTAACAAAATAATCTACGGATAAATGTTTTTCCCCTTTATATTTATATATATTTTGAAGTTTTCTGGGTATATTTCATTTCTAAATGTTATTTAGCCAAAAACCCAAAAGTAAGACAAAAAAAAAAAACCACTCTAGATTTCTAAAAGCTGTCATAAATAAGAAATTCCCGAGCTTTAGTTGCATAAATGTTCAGTTTAAAGGAGGGAAATAATAGAAATGCAGTGACAGTAGAATAAAAGGAAGAAACGTATAGATTTGGTGTAACTCTATGATTAAAGAAATGTCTCAACTCCGAAATACAACAAAATAAGATTCAGAGGACGCAAACACGACAAAAAATGAGCCTCTTTGTTTTTGGGGTGAAAAAAATGCTTTCCTTGCATTCTGCGATTTTTAAAGATTAAAGGGCTTAAAGCGGATATTATTTCAAAGGAGCTCCCGTTTTTCACTTCCCTGCATTTGGGTTTGGAGCATTTTTCTAAAAAAGAGATTGTAATCTAATTAGCCTCTTCATGCCTTAGTACAGAATGCTTTACTCTTAGTCAATTAGCACTTGCTTTTTCAATCTTGATAAATTTCACCATTTATCGCCAAACTCAACGAGGTTAAAATTATCAACAGACACAAATTAACAAGATATTTACTCGGTCTCTAAAGATCAGAAAATTTTATTTCCTGCGATGCTGCGATACGCCAACTGGTTATTACACGAATTATATTTATCAATTTTTAAGGGATTGAGAAAAATACTCCATAATTAAATTTTGATTTTATTGTAAGCTGTATAATATTGTTCTAAGACTAATTAGTTTATCAATTTCAGTTTTCCATACCGTCAACTAGTTTTGAACAAATCACGTTTTGGAGATAATGAGTGAGGTAACTAAAGAATATAAAAAAAATCTTTTTATATCTGATTGGTACAAAAAATATTTGATTTTGACTTTGATTTAATCATGATACAATAATATGGATTTCTATAACATTATGCTAATAATATTTAAATTTTAACTTAAATGAATTTAACCAATCATTCAGTGAAATGTATTTTGCACTTATTTTTCAAGACTAAAACAAATCTCTTCAATTGATATTTATCTTCGTTTTCAACCACATGGCTGGCATAAATTGTGCAGATGTAATTATTAATTCTATGATATAACTGCTTGCTCATCCTGCAATTTTAGTTTTGCATACAGTCAATTAGTTTTGAACAAATCACGTTTAAGAGATAATGAGTGAGGTAACTAAAGAATATAAAAAAAATCTTTTTATATCTGATCTGTACCAAAGAAATATTAGAACTTAAGTTAACTTAACTTTGATTTAATCATGATACAATAATATGGATTTCTATAACATTATGCTAATAATATTTAAATTTTAACTTAAATGAATTTAACCAATCATTCAATGAAATGTATTTTGCACTTATTTTTCAAGACTAAAACAAATCTCTTAAACTGATATTTATCTTCATTTTCAACCACATGGCTGGCTTAGACTATGCCGGGGTAATTTTTTAATTCTAAGATATAACTGCTTGCTCATCCTACAAAGTGAGATAAAAGCAATGTAATGGTACACGTAAAATTCATTTTGTGTAATAGAAACAGACATTGATGGATTTATTTGTATATTTTCCTACATAAGAATTTTGCGAAAATATATCAATGTGTTTTTTGTATGTTTACTGTATACAACTGTGCTACTTAGCTAAGTGAAATCGATTTTTATCTATTCGAATAAAATACGCAAATTCTTTCGGTGATATTTTTACCAATAGTTTATCCTTACTATCGCTTGAATGTTATACAAAATTCATAATGATCGTTTAAAGATGTTATTGTAAATATCATGTAATCTAAATCTGTATTTAATTGACAAAGTGCTACTTTTCAAAAGCCGCTGCGTATTTTAAATTTTCTCTTAATGTGAATTTAATTGCATGTTCCAACTTCTTGCATATTATTTAAGAATTCCTTCCAAGCTTTAAACTCCAGTTTTGGAAAAAGTAGCTATGCAAATACGTAGATATTTAGTATGGGAAAACAACACGAAACGTCTTAACCATTATATTTATTTTACTTTAAACACTACTCAGTAAACGTTGCGTTTTCCAATCATTTTTTACAGGGAAGACGACATATAATTATATGTATCTAAGAACGAGAACATTATACACGCATTTATATAAACATTAGATTATCGATAGGATTTTATAATTCTAATGTATATATATATATATATATATATGTCACGGCCAAAGCCCGAAGTTCGGCCAGTTCCCCAATTGGCCGGGAAAATCGCCCATTGGCTGGGGCATCTGGCCAATGTGGGATGTACTGGAAATGAATACCGTATATACGACTTTGGCCGGCCACTTCCCGCAGTGTCCGGAACTCCCTGGCTAATGTTCGATTTGCTGAAGCAAGGTCGTGGTGATCCACGAAGCGTCCTTGCAGTTGACATGAATATAGAGAACGCTGATTACAATCTAAGAGCCGAACAGGGTGTTCTCAAAAAACTGTACTCTAGAAGTGGTTTTTCCATTTTGCAAGAGAAACTATCTACATTGGCATGCGTAGGTACAGAGGAGAAT
>CM063502.1:100576843-100579343 GCA_032207245.1 Pardosa pseudoannulata
TTCAAAAAGTTTCGTGGTGTTTTAAGATCGAAGACGTAGGGAGAATGCCAAATGAAAAAAAAATATCATATACATTGATATTTTTGATTTGAAGAAGGAACAGAATAAGTTATTTTTTGTAGTGAGACATAATGCAGAGATGTGTATCTTTAACCTATTAATACATAGCTTCGCTATTTAGTCACAGTTAGAAAATAGATTGTAGCATTTTTATTTTTTTATTGAAACGAATTTTCCTTTTCAGAGATGGTAGATAGCGAGAATCTATAAACAATATTTATTATTTCATACTTTGTATAGACAGTTATCAATATTTTGAACCTCGTATATAAATTTACTTTACTGACAGGTGCATGATAAAAATTAACATGCCGTTTTATCTGTTTAAATCTTCACTTTATAATACTGTGATTACATGTATTTCCAAAGAAATCTTCTATCACTAATTGTTTTCTTTTTTCTAAAAGGTATTCTAAGATTAGTTTTTTAACAACATCTGATCACTAGTGAAATAAAGTTGTAATGTCCGAAATTATTTAAATTTCCTATCTTTTAATACTTTTTGTACATAATATTTCACATTTGAGATATTTATCAAGTCAGAAATGAGTCTGGAGTTAATAATAGGTTAAGATATGATGAGAATGTAAGAAAGGGAATTATAATTGTTTTGGTCGACTGTGATGAATCAAGGAACTATAAATTAAATACAACTTGATCGTTAATAACAGCCGGATATCCGTATATAATATAAAATAAATTTATGTAAGGATATTATTTATCTGTCTCTTCATACTCTTAATTGGAACATTATTTATTCAAATACCGGTTTTTTAAATTTAAAATCTAATTTTGCAGATAAGTAATATAATTTAAAGTGGGGAATTTTTCTATATTTCGAAAACATATTGTCCTTCTCTTACATAAAGTATATTTGTAATTTTTTTAGAAACAATATTGCTTTTCAGGTAGAAAACATCAGATGTATTGCTTTTTATCACGGAATAACATTGTATTAATCATTATCTTCCTTGTATATCAGCACTTATTTTTGCGAGAATTGTGCAGCATCCTTACTAATGGTAACAAATATTTTGAAATGAATGTAAACAAACAGATTGAGTCAGAAAACAAATTATCTTTAAAGTAGCTAAAGAAAGTCAACATCAATACAAAATATGATAAACCGTTTTGAATTAAAAAGCAGTAAAATGTTAAGATAATCGATACGGAAATCAATTTAATACTTGTGGTTATTGATCATATCTGAGGCATTAAACATTTATTCGTATATTTAACTCGAAAAGAAAACATTTTGTAAGTATTGATTCCTTTTGAAATAATTTAACAATGAACGCCAACAAAGTATATCACTGCGTTTCAAACCAAGATAAAAACGTAACTATTATTCAAATTTCTTGTTATTGTTTCTCAATGATTATGTGGTTACTAACTACCCTGCTTTGCTGTTTGAAATAACCTTAACCCCTTGCTTGTAAAGCCGGAACTCAGTTCGGGTAAAGCAAATGTGCCAATTTTGGAATGTCCGACTTGAAGACGGACAAGAGAAAAAAACGATATTTCAATTCTGTGAAGCCCAAAATCAGTTCGTCCAATGCATAATATTTAATTTAAAAATTTTCCTAATAGATAGAGATAGATACTTTCACGTGAAAAGTTAGGCAGTTTCGAGGATGTCGCTATTTCTCGTATACTGTAAAGGATTTGTGAAATTCAAAGGAATCTGAAGGGCATGGAATTAGTGACAGTTGATATAGATTATAATATTGTTGTATTAGTTTACTAAATTTTTCCAGAAAATTGTCATTTGATTTATCTTGCTATCATTTGAGAAAAAATTATTATGATCCATTAACATTTCTCATATATGTGAAAATATTAGAAATAGTAGTTACTTAGTTTATTTATTTTTTTTTCAAAAATAATCTATTTCTAACATTTTGATGATAATAAAAAACAATATTAAAGCTAAAAAATTCTATTTTTTGCATATTTTTCTCAAATATATTCCACTTACAATGTGTTAAAGACTATTTTAAACAAGAAATCCACATCTAATGAGACTAAAAGCCACCTTAGCTCTCCTTACCCTGTCCCAATCTAAAAGGTGGAATGGGTATTACTGTGTAGCACACAACAAAACGATCAACAATCTTGTCTCACCCTGAGGAAAAGAGCTTAATTCCTCAGATGTTTGAAAGGGAAAAGTTATTTGTTCAAAAATGCAATGCTACTCATTGAAATTAATTTATATTACCACAACAACCATTTTAATGTTTAAGATTGTCATAATTAAAGAGAAAATCCCACTCTAATTGTCTGGTTTTTAAAACTACTAACTTCTGTAACTACAGACTGAATTTGAATAACGTAAAAAAAGACACAGACGAGCTTAAAAGTTCATGCGTTTTATTCTAATAAAATATAAAAAAAATTCTTAATCAGTTTGAAATTCAGAATATGATGAAAGCGCTCATCG
>CM063502.1:100584343-100589343 GCA_032207245.1 Pardosa pseudoannulata
CTGTAAAGAATGAATATTTCATGTCTGAACTGCTTTATTGTGATAATTAGAAAATAATTCTGCTCTTCAAAAAGTAAAGTCGAATTCATGGTAAAAGTTTATGTAATGTTTTAAAATATGCAATGAATCTTAAGTCAATAAAATAAATACAAGTTTTACAGTTTGAATCTCAATAGAAACTTATTTTGGTTTAATTTAAAGATTTATAAATCACAGAGATTTATTTAGCTAAATGAATGGATGTTTTCCGAAAAATATTAAAACTCCTAAAATAAGATATAAATAATTCAATGAAGTTTTATAATAGTTCTTGCTGTTTGCTGTTCTTCGAATATTCTAAATTTATTTAAATGAAGCCTGTGGTTTTACACACATTTACATTTATGTTTCCAAAGCACAAAAGGGAAATTACCTAAAATATGTTATTATTATTATTATACCACATATATTTATTTAAATAATTTTGAATCTACAGGGCATTATTATTAGGAACAATAAAAAAATTTCTGACTGAATAATGGGAGAATGATACAGGATTGCTGTACTGTGTTGGAGTCCGTGAGATCAAATCCCGATCCAGGCATTGTTATTTGAAATCTTCGGAATCGGCTCTAAGCAGTAGGTCAAGGTCTCAATAACTCTCGTAGAGAAAAAGTAGACCGTAGCGCTCCAAACCAACCCAATGCAAAAAGTTGCTGTTCGAAACATTTACAGTCGAGATTTGGTAGTCTAGTCATGAAAAATAGTCTTAAGCATTGATTCAATAATCTTATTGCTTCACCTGGTTAAGTATACTCTTTAGTAAAAATTCTCTATTATGCTGAAGAAGTTCCGCCAAAAACACCTGTTGTAATTCTACGTCTGACAGAAATTATCGGCTTTTTAAAGATTATTTAAGATACAGAATGAATTAAACTAGCATGGAGTGAGATCGTTGCTGGAGATGGTTTTCCCTTTGGGTTACGGGAACGGGCGTTAACATGAAGCAAAATACCCCTATTTCCCACTTTCCCCGAACGTTTTACCTTAATTCGGCATCATAATCTATACAGTGTTTTGAAGTACCGTTTCACAGTGATGGAAACTTTTAGATCCTATATCAATAAGAAATAGACCTGATTAATCAAGCGATAGAGTATCAATGGCCCTGTGCAGAAGCGTTTAGTAGTAACATTGCTACTATTCACGTTTTTGTATTTTTAGGAGCATTTAATTCTAGAAAGAAAAAAATTATGGAAATCAAGATAAATATCAGTGCTTAAATTCTAACTGAAATATTTATTTTGACCACAATTGAGTTAATTTTGACCATTTGAAGTGTTACATCTGTATGTATGCACACAGAAATATTCATTCTGAAAATTTAAATATCTACTGTGACAATTTCTGACCATTTCTGCACTGATTATGACTAGTGTACTCTTGAGTTCTGTACTGAAATAGGATTAGAGAAAGACGGTAGATATTTTGGTATGTAGAACTGTAATAACATCTAGTTGTTCACCTCCCTATTTATTTTCAATCTGAAATCTATATAAGCAAAAATTTCAATAGAATGTATATAATACTGTGGAACATAACTCAAAAATAAATATGAATTTTTGTATTTAGGATTATTTTAACATTCAGTTGTCCACTAACTTTTTTAACTTTGTGGGGAATAAATGAAAAATAGTTAACCTTAAATTGTTATTTTTTTAACATAGGATTGTAAAATCCTCTAACTGCAACCTCCTCTTTCATTTTGAATCTGAATTCTATGCAACAATTTAACTTCTATAACTCTGTAGGGCATTACTCAAATACGATTAACTTAATCTCTTAAAATTTTGCATTTAGAACAGTTAAAACAACTATATGTCCAGCTTTGATTGGAATTATCATTCTACATAAAAATCAATCTTAATATAAAGTTTATTAATTCAACAAATCCACAACAATGCAACTAAAAGGGGAATAAGTATATATACGTAGCTTTAACAATGCCATTTACACAGTGGAATTTTCACTTTACAGAAAGAAACAGTCTGTACGTTTATATAACGGTCATAAATTCTACTAATCTACAACAATTCAATTGAAAGCTATCAACGTATCTATACGCAGCTCTAACAGTTCTATTTTTAAAAAAGGGGATTTTTAGAAAACAAAAATGAAAATCTATTATGTGTATAGAATAATTTTGAATTTTTACTGTTTATTACTCCCTATTGCTAGAAGGAAGTATTGTAATTTTAAAATATTTCGGTTTAGGATGAAATATATGTATGCCAGAATGTCCCATTATAGCATATATTAAAGCTTTGGGTCATCCCCAAATCGCAGTACTTAAGATGTACTCAGAGAACAGGGATACATTGAGAAACGAAACCTAATTTGAATCTTGTAGGGAATGTGTATGACGATTATTGTAGCGACGCATCATGTAGAATATTATAGAGACATAATGTAATATAAGTACGAGTAAGTCATGTGGTGTCCATATGAATTTTTACTCTTCTAAAATATGTGAGTGCTTCAATAAGCCACTTCCTCTGCGTCAATGCTTATATATACCTTTTACCAATGCTTATATAACCTTAGCAAAAATCTAATTTTTAACTCAAACGGAAACTTATTGATCGCCCCTTATAAAACTAAACATACCTATAGTGATTTTTTAAAATAATTTTCCAATTTTGTTTTTTCAGGTAATAAGTTACTTGTAAATATAGTCTTATCAATTTAGATTAGTTTATAAACTAGTGGATTTAGACGCTAGGATCTAGTGAGATTTACTTAATAATATGTGTTACTTGTCAGATAGAAAAATATAACCTTAATACAAATTCAGGTATCAAAAACGCCATGACTCTCAGTGAAATTCATAATAAAATCTCTGTTATATCAATCTTGAGAATCTGTGGAGGGTGTTCCATGAACCCAATATGGGGAAAAAAACCTATCTCTTTGCCGATTGTTGGAATAATTACTGCCTTGCAATAGGAATAAGACGGGCACTGCGTCTTCTCCTCCTTACTATACAGTTCATTAAACTATTTTTGTTAAGTTTTAATTAAACCAGTGTATTTGATTTATTTACTTACTTATCATTTCTACTTCATTCTCGTCCTTTCATTTTTATTTACCTTTTGGAATCCTATCATTTTTTGGACCCAATGCAGAGCTATCTACAATCTCTTTTCATTTCAAATCATTTAAATTTTTAATGATTGAGTTCTGCTATTTTGGGAACTGCAAATTTAGTTTGGCAGTGTGAGAATACTAAAGAATAAAGAAGATACGTCAAAAGTAACTAATGATTATATACTAACTAATGAATCTATGTACAAGAAACAGCTTTCAAAATGAGGTTAATGATCCATTTAGCTTTACACTGATAAAACTGTTATGGTTTATCTGTGGTCACTAATAGTTCCATGGAGATCGATACCTAAAAAAATAGGCGACATTTTTTCACTTATAAAAGTAAATTTCTTTCTTATAAGAAATGCTATGGTTATATTTTGTAAATAAATTTTATTCTACAGTAATTATTAATATATTTAAGATTTTAACATATGTCATGATAGGATGAGTCAATAAGTCTCAATGTGTTATGATAAAACGACTCAAAATACAAATGAATAATTTTTTATAAAAATGATGGCAGATGTTACATAGTGCGTAAGTAAATTATTGACTCAAAAATTTGAAAAATGTTTGTAAATTAGATAATGATATCAGAAAAATTCAATTTAAAAGAACTACAGTTCTTAAAATGTAATAATCCTTCCCCCTTTGTTTTCATATTTTGCTATTTTTTTTGTTGTTTTTACTTAAGAATATCTTTTTAATGTAATTAACGAGATTAAGTACGAGATTAATAGACAAAATAATACTTAATTCTTGTTAATCGACAAAATAATACTTAATAATCTTGTTAATTTAGTTAACAAGATTATTAAGTATTTCGACAAAATAATACTTAATAATCTTGTTAATTTAGTTAACAAGATTATTAAGTATTATTTTGTCGATTTATTGAACAGTTAATCTGTACGAAATATTTATATGCTAATATCTTGCAAAAATTTCAAACTTTTCTACTTTTTAATTGAAATTTCTAATCTAAATTCTAAATCTAAAGAAATTAAAGATGGATACCCAGATTTATATAAATGTGCATTAGAAGTGTTCAGCAAACATTTTGATGCCATCTATAAAAAATGAAATTACAAAGAGAATTTTGAAAATTACAAAAGATTTCATAAAACTGACATTTCTAAAAATATGCCTAATTTTAAAACCTTTAACGCTTTTAATTTATTTACAATTCAGTCCATATATGTCAATTCATTTAGATTATAATTTTATAGCCTAAATAAAGTGATAAATTTAAAACGGATACCCAGATTTATATGTCAGAAATGTTAAGTAGAATTTTGTAGACACCTATGATACGTTAAACCACAAAAAGAATTTTAAATATTAATAAAAATTTTATAAAAAAGACATTTCTAAAAATATGGCCTGATTAAAAAAATGGATTGCATTAATTTACTTATATTTCAGTGCTTATGCTTATGAAATTGCTTAAGAAATTTGTCCTTTCCTTAAGAAATTTTTATTACTTACTAAATTTAAATAATTGATTATGTTTCTAACTAATAATTACTTTTTTAGAAATCTGAAACAGCACATACTATGTCTTGATAACATTTAAAGTTAAATGCCGTTTTTTTGCCTCTATGTAGGATACTTTTTTCCTTACTTTTATATGTTTTATTATTTGTTTGATAGTTTATCGACCATATGATGTCTATTAAAAAATGTATTCCTTAAGCGCTTATCGACAGGTAGCCTATTAATCGGCTTTTATCAGCACTACTTATTGACCGGAAAACTATTGATGAACCGAGTCGGTATCATCAGACAATCTGCTTTCGAATTAGTTCGTCTAATCTATGTATTCAATTCCAAATTGTGCTGCTAAAATTACCACCGATTCTATATAGATG
>CM063502.1:100601843-100604343 GCA_032207245.1 Pardosa pseudoannulata
GATACTATTTTGCACACTTTATACATACTGATCTTCTTTACAAATATGAGTGTCTATGTAGCAATTTCTTGTATAAAGCCCACTAATGTATTGGTGTGTGATAAATTTAGTATTTCTGTTTCCTTGTTTATATTTTGCTTTATATCGTAGGGTTCTTCGGGAGAATTTAATATAATATAGTTTAATGTTAATTTTTTCAGCGGTAGGCTTACTTTGAGAAAAAAAGTTTTTATTTTTGCTAGGTTTTAAGATAAAAATTTTCATTGTTTTTGTGTATTTAGTTTATAACATTTTTTTATTTTTATCAACTTTAAGAGGTTATGCTCACACGATTTTAATCAGTTTGTGTAATGCTGTTACCTCCAGAGATTGCGGTTATTTAAATTTTGATTTATAAACATGATCGGTTTTACAGTTATTGCTTTCGAGAATTTTTGATTCTACATTATGTGATATTGTAATTACCATTTTTATGTTGTTTTCATTATTTGTAATATTCATGCTAAACTCACGTCAAGTGAGCCACACTTCACGTACAGTCATTCACAAATTTATATATCTCTAATTTTCCCCTATGCGATACTGTTTATTTAAAATACATTTTTTGTGTATGTTCTTGCTTTTATTAAAATATAATTGGCATAGTTTCTGTTTGTAGCAGTAAAACTTATATCCGCTTTATAACAGAATACCTTAATCACTAAAAAAAGCAAATGTTCCTAACAAGGAGAAGCTTTTCTGATTTTAATTCTTTAAGATGTATGATCCCAAAGAGTATGCATACTTGCAGAAAGTTTGATTTTTTATGGATAATATCTTATCATAACAAATTTGACGAAATGAACTTGCGGTAAAACTCCTGCAAGTTATAAGGAACATAAAGTGGCCTCTCTTTTGCTTCAAAACTGTGGCAACCTTGTCATGATTACCTTGAAGCAAGCGAAAATTCATGGATTTGCTGAAGTCTTGTTTCAAACTTGGTGGCTTGTCATGCTGAACTTGCTGCAAGTTAACATGCTTGCAAAACAAGACTGCTGCAAGTTTGATGCAAACTAAATTTGCTATCTGGGATAGAGCCAAGGCAAGTTCAGTTAGCAAAGGTATCGAGCAAATAATAGGACTCTTGCTGGCTCAATCCTCGAGCCGGCCAATAATCCATCATATTCGTTAATGGTGCCTGAGGCACTTTAAATAGGTTAGTGGTCACAATGTCCTCTTAGTTCAAATGATATCTCTACAGGTCACAAGCACAACCTGAGTGTCTTCTTGGTCTCTGCTTTTAAATTGAGCAAGGGCTTTGCTTTTAACAGCAAAGGACAACGCTTTGTTAATTCTATTAATTTCTGCCTCGTGTGCTTGGCTTGTCTAAGTGGTGTTAGAAACAACACGATAGTGAAGTCTTTATTATTACCAAGAAATAAACTATATTTAAGGATAAAATTTATTTTGTAGATTTATTGATTCTTATGCACATAATACTGTAAATTGCAGCTAATTATGTTCCACAGTAATGAACAGTATAGAAGAGGTAAAGGCATACAGTGGAATTGTACAATTAATGTCTTCGAAATATCAAAACGTGCAGGCAGAAATATATAACTCTGATTCGTGACACTTTAAAGACGTCATCATACAGTTAACTTTAGAAAATAAAATAAAATATCCTCCAACATTTCGAAAATCGAATACCAAATGAGAGATATACAGTAGAACCAGATCGGTATTAAAGACTTAAAGCCAAACTTTATCATTATAAAACTTTTATCGGGAAGTAGAGAAGCTCATTCTCGCATCATTGTCAAGTCCCGAAACGAGATACAGAATAAGATCTGCTTCTATTTCCCACAGCCCGTATTTATTCCCGGACGGTGATACTATTTGCATTTCTTCGTTTGCGTAAGTCTTTAGATATCAAGTCCATGTAATAAACGGGTGATAGCAATGCAAACTGTATAATATCAGCTTCGTCTACTTCGCCAAAAGTGTTGGATGCAAAAATGTTTTTAATATCCCATAATATTTTATTCCATGTAAATATGTTTTATTTAAAAATAGAAACTAAAGGAAAAATATTTTTTTAAACATTTTTTTTAAACTTTATTTAATAAATTAATATTCAACTACATATATTTTTAAGCCCGTTTATACATGATTGTTATTTATTATGTACATTTCTAGGAAAATATGCAACTAAATTTAAATGAATTATTATATAAATGTATTCGTTATAAAAAATTGAAATATTTAATAAATTTTTCAAGTAATTCTAAGTCAAACTATCAGTGTGATATTATTGATGTAGCATCAAAGTATCAAACAAGGTTTAATAGTTAGACACTCTTTAATATGATTAAAATAATCAATTCTGTTGAAAATATCTTTATTTAGATAACCTATGCAGTTAGTATTTTAAACTCTAGCAACACCAATTTTAATAATTTTTCTGCAAAAATGTTTTAGGGTAATCATCACTTTTATTCGTCAACACATAAAAGAAGCA
>CM063502.1:100609343-100616843 GCA_032207245.1 Pardosa pseudoannulata
CCTTATCCAAAATTCAAAATAAGCAGATATTAAACATTTACGCGAAAAGAAGACAAAGGGCCTAATTTTAAGTTCAAATTTTGATAGCCAGTACCTTTGTGAATCTGCAGGGGAATGTGCATCAGGAACACCTCTGGTCGGAGCTCTTCAGATTTGGAGATGATCCAAATATGTAGACACCTTTGAGGGTATTGTCGACTTTTGGGATGGTAATGCAGACTTCAGTCCCACCTCTGGTCTGAGGCTTTCTTCTAAATAATTGGGGTGATTTTCTAAGACACTGGGACACTTCTGGTGGCTGTGAGATATCCTACTGGCTATCTTTCCGGAGTCTCTGTTGGTCCCCGGTTCTCCACTTGACCTCCCGAAATCTCCTCTATCTCTCTGCTTCTTCCTTTTTTATATCATTTTCATCTCTGTTCTTTCTCTTTACTCTTGCTCCAATCAGCGCAGAGTTATATGTATTAATTGGTAGTCCGTTCCCCACCTTTAAACCACAAATCTGGCGAAAACCTTACCCCTTCAAATTGGGCACTTTCGACCCTTAACAAACTTTTAACTTTTGTCCCTTAGGGACTCATAAATAATTCCAAAAAGGTACATTATTTTTTGCTGTCATGAACGGAGACATGATTCTAATGTAGGCCTGGGATAAAAGTCCTGCCCGAGAAGAGCGCACACTTCGAATCCATTCAATAATTTTCACAGGTCCTCTCTCATTTGCAAAAGATGGGATGAGGTCAGATTTAGATCCCAAGCATTTCAACTTCCCTTTCCATTTATATTAATTATATTAATGAGAAAGATCTAAATCGCCTCACAGTCAGAGTGTCTAACTAATCCTAAAGGCATTCGGGAAAGTCAAGTGAAACACGAAATATTGTCATAATAAACATCACAAGGTGCACAAGAATGTGGGAAACTAGCAATGGAGTAGTATCGTTTCATGATGACCGTGCATGAATGTTCAACGTTTCTAGTCAAGGGATCAATGTCTCTGAAGTTGAAGGTGCGTAATATAAGTTGCTCACAGGGTCACCACTGAGGCGAAACACGACTGGCTACATTTTACTTTTATAAAAGTTTATTTATTGCCACAGAGATTTCTGTCCCAAGTGAGAGTGATCCTACACTTTGTCTCCACTAAGCTTTTCATGCGCGTTAGAGTTCAGTTGTAGAGTTGAATGGAAGATGGGGGCTCACCATGGAGTCGAAAAACTCTAAACACTAGGCATACTCAGTCGTTTTGTCACCGTATACAACTTTACTTCTTCCATGCGATGAAATTTCCTCCATGCTGCAGATTTTCTAACTGCAAATAGCTACCAAACTTACTTTCTCCCGCATTTCTCAGTGTTTCTCCAAATTGACCTCACTTAATTATGTATTAATTTTTAAAATCGCTATATTATCTGTACTGATAGCATATTTTCTCAGTACTTATTTTTAAACTTATCCCAGTTTTTGTTTGATAACACAATAATAAATTTGCACAAAAAAACTTTTACTCAAAATTTATTTTTATTTAATTAGCTAAATGAAAGATACCTTGTTTATATACTGTTTATTTTTATAACAAAATTGTGTGCAAAATTAATTATATAATGTAACAAAATTATAAATAAATTTCAATTGAATAATAAAATAAATTTAGTCACTCAAAGTTGAACCGAAAATCTAAAAAAGAAATCTATCTTTGATAGAATAAAAACCAGAATTGAATCGGCGTTCGTTTTTAGTGTAACCGGAACGAAAACTACAACAATGCTAAAATGTTTCGTTTATGTTTTAAAATTCTAAATAAATTAAAAATAACATTAACTCTAATAATATTTAAAATGTGACTAAAAAAAGAACAGTAGTTGGTGAAATCTAAAACAACCATTAACTTTTCAGAATACTTTAAAAGGATAATTGTTAATACAGCCGGTAAAACACTTTTAGTTTCATTACCTTAAAAGTTTAGAAAGAAAGCTTTGTGTAATACTTTTTTGGTGCAAAGATTGTTGAAATCCCAACCACATAAGTAATTTACAAACCGAGGAATTCGGAAGTCTTCTTTTTCATAAAAGTAGTCTACAGAATTTGTAAAGAGTGAAAGCTATTTGAAAAGGGAAGAACAGTTTTGTTCAAAAATAGGCACGGAAAGAAAGTCATAAAAAATTCACGATAAAGTCACTGTTCCGAAAGTGTTGTAAGTAAAGACAGGAAAACTAAGAAATTAATGACTTCATTTCTCTCCCCGACTGTATAATAGAGTAAGCAAGACGAGGCTCGACATAAATTATTAATGTAAAAATATATTATCTTACAGTAAAATAAAATGTGCATAATTGAACCCCGTAAAATATACTGTAAAAGAATTAACATGGTTTTTGGGTGTATAGAAATATATTTTATGTGTTAAAACTATACTTGCATTAAACTAGTATAAATTGTAGTGTTTTTCGTACTATTCTATAGAATACAATCTGGTTCAAAAAAAATTTATGTTGTGCCAGGCCAAGCCTGGGAGTCTTGTGCTTGGTCCCTGTTTTTAAATTACAAGGACCCAGAGGGGGTAATGTTACTCGCGTCCGTAGCATACCTTAAGCTACACAGTAAATCAAGCGCCAAACAGATCCCATATGGCCGTGAGGCCCTCAAGGCGTGCCCCAGTGGTGGTGGGCATATCGCAAGTACTGGGCCACCCCACTGAGCAATCGGCCCTTCGAAGAGCCCGAAGCACGCCCGGAGGGCCGCAGGTGTCATCATGGGTCGAACGTAGTAGAATTGCTCTAATTAGGGAGAAGAAATTGGAAGATTACTGCATGCTTAGCGGACCTCATGACTTCAGACTTAGGGAGGGTAGAGCGAACCAAGCGGGCCGAAAAAACGAACCGAAAAAAAATTAGGAGAGGAATTAGAATTTAGCTCACTGCACCTATAGATGGAAAACCTGAGAGCCAAACAAGAAGAACAGGAAATTTTGGGAGGCGACAGACGGAATCGTGGGCAGCTAGATCATCACTGGGGAATCATTGTGACGGACCTTCGGTGGAATCCTGGGCAGCTGGATCATCACTGGGGAATCATTGTGACGGACCTTCGGTCCCTCCTGCAGAACCCCCGTGACTCGGCTTGCCGAAAAAATAACCCTCTCATGCTGCAGATTTTCTAAACTGCAAATAGCTACCAGACTTACTTTCTCCAGCATTTCTCAGTGTTTTCTCCAAATTGACCTCACTTGATTATGTATTAATTTTTAAAATCGCTATATTATCTCTACTGATAGCATATTTTCTCAGTACTTATTTTTAAACTTATCCCAGTTTTTGTTTGATAACACAATAATAAATTTGCACAAAAAAACTTTTACTCAAAATTTATTTTTATTTAATTAGCTAAATGAAAGATACCTTGTTTATATACTGTTTATTTTTATAACAAAATTGTGTGCAAAATTAATTATATAATGTAACAAAATTATAAATAAATTTCAATTGAATAATAAAATAAATTTAGTCACTCAAAGTTGAACCGAAAATCTAAAAAAGAAAACTATCTTTGATAGAATAAAAACCAGAATTGAATCGGCGTTCTTTTTTAGTGTAACGGAACGAAAACTTACAACAATGCTAAAATGTTTTCGTTTATGTTTTAAAATTATAAATAAATTAAAATTAGCATTAACTCTAATAATATTTAAAATGTGACTAAAAAAAGAACAGTAGTTGGGTGAAATCTAAAACAACCATTAACTTTTCAGAATACTTTAAAAGGATAATTGTTAATACAGCCGGTAAAAACACTTTTAGTTTCATTACCTTAAAAGTTTAGAAAGAAAGCTTTGTGTAATACTTTTTTGGTGCAAAGATTGTTGAAATCCCAACCACATAAGTAATTTACAAACCGAGGAATTCGGAAGTCTTCTTTTTCATAAAAGTAGTCTACAGAATTTGTAAAGAGTGAAAGCTATTTGAAAAGGGGAAGAACAGTTTTGTTCAAAAATAGGCACGGAAAGAAAGTCATAAAAAATTCACGATAAAGTCACTGTTCCGAAAGTGTTGTAAGTAAAGACAGGAAAACTAAGAAATTAATGACTTCATTTCTCTCCCCGACTGTATAATAGAGTAAGCAAGACGAGGCTCGACATAAATTATTAATGTAAAAATATATTATCTTACAGTAAAATAAAATGTGCATAATTGAACCCCGTAAAATATACTGTAAAAGAATTAACATGGTTTTTTGGGTGTATAGGAATATATTTTATGTGTTAAAACTATACTTGCATTAAACTAGTATAAATTGTAGTGTTTTTCGTACTATTCTATAGAATACAATCTGGTTCAAAAAACATTTATGTTGTGCCAGGCCAAGCCTGGGAGGCTTGTGCTTGGTCCCTGTTTTTAAATTACGAGGACCCAGAGGGGGTAATGTTACTCACGTCCGTAGCATACCTTAAGCTACACAGTAAATCAAGCACCAAACAGGGCCCATATGGCCGTGAGGCCCTCTAGGCTTGCCCCAGTGGTGGTGGGCATATCGCAAGTACTGGGCCACCCCACTGAGCAATCGGCCCTTCGAAGAGCCCGAAGCACGCCCGGAGGGCCGCAGGTGTCATCATGGGTCGAACGTAGTAGAATTGCTCTAATTAGGGAGAAGAAATTGGAAGATTACTGCATGCTTAGCGGACCTCATGACTTCAGACTTAGGGAGGGTAGAGCGAACCAAGCGGGCCGAAAAAACGAACCGAAAAAAAATTAGGAGAGGAATTAGAATTTAGCTCACTGCACCTATAGATGGAAAACCTGAGAGCCAAACAAGAAGAACAGGAAATTTTGGGAGGCGACAGACGGAATCGTGGGCAGCTAGATCATCACTGGGGAATCATTGTGACGGACCTTCGGTCCCTCCTGCAGAACCCCCGTGACTCGGCTTGCCGAAAAAATAACCCTCTGGAGCCTTGCATTAGCCTCTGTGGTTGAAAACCCTAATCTTAAAAAAGAAATGGCTGAACTAGAACTCTAAAAACTGGAGTAGGCTCCCACGCTGCTTAAGCCTGCCCCATGGATTTTGGTATATGTGCTACTCGGCTGGTGCTAAATGGGTATCAGTTTCGCAGCCGTGTATTGGCATAAAAAGCATATAGTGCCATAAAATGCATAAAAGGCATATAGAGCTTATTGCCAGCTGCGTTAGGAAAAAAAAAATTCTTAAAAAGTAAGCATGATTTTCTATCTCAATTTTTAAAAGAATATAGAAAATATTATATGGGAATTGAACATATGGAACATATTTAACTATATTGGGGATGGTTTATAAATAATCTCTTGTGATTCTTTTAGTTATTTTTGTGAATGTAAATGTGAATTGATATTGGTGGAACAATACAAACATAATTTCCTCCCATATTTTTTAAGGAAAATAACTAGATCATGAGCACCATTTAATTTATAATATTTGATTAGTAAAATTGTTACTAATGAAATGTAGAAATGCAGAAGTCTTAAAAATTTAACTGCTGAAAACATTCAGCACAAATTGAGATGGAAAATGAGTTAAATAATTATAAATATTGTAACAAACACTGTTACTTTCTTTTTATTTGCAATTAACATTTGACTAACTTGGTTGTCCCTTTAAATGCAACATCCTATTTTAAACACAGTGAATATTTGAAATAAATGATGTGTTACAAGACAAACTATACGAAATTCAGCAATTACCGTTTGCGCAATTATTTTATTTACCATTGTTAGTTCGAGTTGTTACAACACAGAGAATAATATATATATTTCACAACCCAAAGATAGGGAAAGAAATTTAACTTAGAAATTGATTTTAGTGCTGATTTTCGAGAACATATAACTGAAGTGACATTACTTATTTCGATCTACGAACAATCTCTCGTGTAGTAAAGAGAATAAATAGCATTTTCTGCACTGTGTGGATATTATATAAAGCTTACATAAAAGTGAACAAAAATCTTTGTTATGTGGAATGTTTCTACACTACAGATGCTGAAGACAAGTCCTATGTTATTTCTATTTAAAATCGTATGATCTGTGGCAGGGCTGTCCAACTGCAAAGAGTTCGAAAGTGCCCAATTTGAAGGGGTAAGGTTTTCGCCAGGTTTGTGGTTTAAAGGTGGGGAAAGGACTACCAATTAATACATATAACTCTGCTGATTGGAGCAAGAGTAAAGAGAAAGAACAGAGATGAAAAGGATATAAAAAAGAAAGAAGCAGAGAGATAGAGGAGATTTCGGGAGGTCAAGTGGAGAACCGGGGACCAACAGAGCTCCGGTCACTGATTACCTGGTGGGCCGCAGTTTGAAAAGTTGAACAATAACCTCTTACCTCTTATACAGTAACAATTAATAGTTGAATTATTAATTATAAAACAATGGAACAGAAGGATTATAAAACAATTTGCTTCATTTTAATGGGAAAACTGAGGCCGATCAGCCTTCTTTACAAGGACAGGAATGTCAACATCGATGTTTGTCTTTGCCAGCCGAAGAAGGCCTAACAATGAACTGTCTGCTTTTTAGAATCAACAATAAAATTCGTTTTCACACTTTTCCCAAAAAATATAGCTAAGGTACAAGAGAGGTGTACTTCACATCCAAAATCTGCAAACTTATCTGAGAATTGACGAACGCAAGCTCTCAATTTCTTTTTCGAAATCAACAAAGGCAGTGAACTAGGTCTTTATTTTTTAACCAATTGCGGGCAGGTTTTGCTTATCTGAAATGTTTCTCTCTTCCCTTCCTTTCCCCCTTGCCTGGTTTTGTCAACGTGAGGCAATACTATTTCTAGGAATTTGTTTGAACACCAGCGTGCAGGGTAGGCTGCGTGACCTTTTCCTGTGGATGTTCTGTACCTTTTCCCCCCAATACAATGTTAGGAGTGAAATAGCGTTCAAGAGGAAACTTCGGGGACCTCGGCTTGACCAAGAATGGTAGACTCGGATGCTTCTTGATACCATACAATTTCAAAAAAAAAAAAAAAAAAAAAAAAAAAAAAAAAAAAAAAAAAAAAAAAAAAAAAAAAGAAATATGCTGAATAAGAAGTTGGCGGGAAGCACAATATGTGTTGGCGGGCCGTATGCGTCCCGAAGTATGCTAGTTGGACAGCCCTGATCTATGGGATTAATTTAAAAAATAAGGTACTATAAATTTCAATGTGAAAAGTAATCAGAAAAGTTTAACCGTCTCTGTCTTGACATTCAAATATTCTCTTGAGTTTTTCTTTTTAAATGTTTAGATGAATACTGTGATTGAATCTTATATATTGCATAAAACAAACACAATCTCTGAAAAAGTTTTCAAAAAATTAAAAGTAGATTAAACAAACGCCGCTTCCATTTTAATAAGTAATTTGTAAAGTCATTACGAATGTAATGCCGAATTGCACAAATCTTTTACGTAAAATATCTAAACTGGCTGTGCTTATTTTTACTTTTCTCAAAATATCTTATAAACATCGTATAAAATCCTTTATTACGTTTATT
>CM063502.1:100619343-100641843 GCA_032207245.1 Pardosa pseudoannulata
TTAGTTATTTTTATCATATTTTAAATTTGCAATTCCATTGAAATAATATCTCAAGGAATATTCGTCCTTCAAGTAAAAGTTACATAATATTTATATAATAAGTATGTTAACTCATATATTTACGATTCAATCTGATAAAAAGTATTCATTTATGTATTAATTTAGTATTTAAGAATTATGTGCAGTTAAACCAGCTGAAATATTTCATAATTTTTTACTTTAAAATATCTTTATTTTTTTTAAAGAAACACTTTTCAGTTGATATTGTATTAAAACATATTTATATATACTCAGCCAAAGTTTGCTATGGAAGAAGAATTTTTTGTTTTTGTATTTAAAATAAAAATACACCGATCCGTAATTTAAAATAAAATTTTCCTTTAAAATGTGTTCCTTCATTTGAAACTTTTATTAATAATTATGTGCAGTTAAACCAGCTAAAATATTTATATTTTTTACATTAAAATATATTTATTTTTTTATAACGAAACACATTTTAGTTGGAATAGTTTTAATTTCATTACAATTTGACACATTAGGAAGCAGACATATCGTTCTCCTACAATTTAAAGTAAAATTTACTTTTAAAAACATAGTATTATCTTACTATAACAAGTACTATTTATGATCACACTTTATATCATATTGTTAATAGATTTTCATTTAAAGTTAATAAAACATATTTATATATACTCAGCCTAAGTTTGCTGTGGAACAAATAATTTTTGGTTTTTGTAATTAAAATAAAAATGCACCGATCCGTAATTTAAAATAAAATTTTCCTTTAAAATGTTACATGATATGTTGTATAATAAGTATGTTAACTCATATATTTATGATTCAAACTGATATACAGTATTCTACTATGTATTAATTTAGTATTTATGAATAATGTGCAGTTAAACCAGCTAAAATATTTTATATTTTTACTTTAAAATATCTTTATTTTTTATAAAGAAACATTTTTTAGTTGCAATAGTTTTAATGTCTATATTATTTTGTTATTCAACTATATCGTTCTCTTACAATTAAAGATAATTTGCTTTTAAAAACATAGTATATATCATTCTATAACAAGTACTAATTATGATCACACTTTATATCACATTGTTAATAGATTTTCATTTAAAGATATTAAAACATCTTTATATATACTCAGCCTAAGTTTACTATGCAACAAAAATTTTTTGTTTTTGTATTTAAAATAAAAAAAGCACCGATCCGTAATTTAAAATAAAATTTTCCTTTAAAATGTATTCCTTCATTTGAAACTTTTATTAAGAATTATGTGCAGTTAAACCAGTTAAAATATTTTATATTTTTACTTTTAAATATCTTTATTTATTTTTTGTATAGAAACACTTTTTAGTTGGAATAGTTTTAATTTCTATATTATTTTGACACATCAGGAAGCAAACATATCGTTCTCTTACAATTTACATTTAAAAGCATAGGATATATCATACTACAATAAGTACTATTTAATATCACACTTTATATCATATTGTTAATAGATTTTCATTTAAATATATTAAAACATATTTAAACTTTAATTTTCCTTTAAAATGTGTTCCTTTATTTGAAACTTTATTAAGAATTATGTGCAGTTAAACCAGCTAAAATATTTTATATTTTCACATTAAAATATCTTTATTTTTTATAAAGAAACACTTTTTAGTTGGAATAGTTTTAATTTCTATATTATTTTGATACATCAGGAAGCAAGCATATCTTTCTTTTAGAATTAAAGTTAAATTTACTTTTAAAATCATAGTATATATCATACATAACAAGTACTATTTATGATCACACTTTATATCACATTGTTAATAGATTTTCATCTAAAGATATTAAAACATATTTATATATACTCAGTCTAAGTTTGCTACGCAACAAGAAATTTTTGTTTTTGTATTTAAAATAAAAATGCACCGATCCGTAATTCAAAATAATATTTTCCTTTAAAATGTGTTCCTTCATTTGAAACTTTTATTAATTTTAGAAAGCGTATTTAACTTGAAAATCACTCGCACATTGGGAAAGGGAGAATAGTGTTGGAAATCTTCCGAAGGAGTAAAGTCTGTCATCTGCAACCGTAACGAGATAAAATCATACGATATGAATTTGGAGGATAAACAGTCGTCAAAATGTAAACATTTAACTTTATGCAATAAAAGTTTCTTAAATTGCATTTTCCTTTCCCAAGCAAAGTAAAGATTGCATAAAGTAGAATTAGTTCTACTCAAATTGTAAAATGATTCGGAGTGGCAAAAGGACTCAGTAAAAATTCATTCAACCCTGAATAACGCGAAAAAGAATCGTTTTCCTCTTTGTTAGATGATTAAAGTCGGGAGTTTTTACATCAAACTTTTTTTTCCCGCTCAGAACATGGAATTTTTGAGATATATCGTTTAGAAATTCTTTCGTAGTGCTGAATGTTTGTCATCAGCATTTACTTTTTATTAATGATTGTTTTGAGATTTCGTTTCTCTTTTCAGAAGAAGTAATTTGGGAGATTTTGCGTGTAAATAGTTTCTCATTACAGAGATAGGTTGCAAGATTTCAGAATATTTTTTCGTCTTTTAATCAATTACCCGATTCTGTGATGAATGCAAGTTCTTTAGGTGTTTCTTTTTTTTTCTTAAACGTAGGAATAATACGTCTGATTAGCGTAATAAGCGTTTTGGTAGCTTCAAGAAAAGTACTTTAATCATAGTAATTATTCGCTACTAAATTGTAAAATTTACTGTCAAGAAGTTGAAAAGTACTATATATGTATTTCAGAATGTTGGTTATTAAATTTAATGCTTATTGAAACAAAAATATATTAGAAATTAAACATTTAAGAATCACAAGATTTTAATCTTTGTAAGTAGATAACACTAATATGTTGAGAGAGAAGTTGAGATTTTTAATCGAATAACTAAATGATTTTCTTTTATTTGAATATAATTGAGACTATTTATATAAACATATGTATAATTAGTGATGATAAAATTTTAAAAAAATGATGATTTGAAATAAATATTATTATCTGTTATTAAACATAAATACAGATTTTTTATTGTATTAAATAGAGATTAAATAGAGAAACTTTGATACAAAAGTGCCGATGCTCTGTATGGATAATATTCAAGCAATTTCGACAAAAATATTGCTCGTTGTTTTATCACTAAACAAAGGAATAGAGATTTTAACAATTTGTCCTAACTCATTATGCCAATGGAAGGATCTTAGAAGTAAAGATATCTTTTAAACATTTTTTTTATTTAGTTTGGAGTATACAAGTTAAGATTCATGACAGTTCTTTCATAATGTTTTAGAGATGTTTGTGTTTTCATCTATTTCGTAGTGAGTTGCCTTGCAAAAATAATATTTACCGTTCAACAATACATTTTCACCTGGTTATCCCTGTGTTAGTTTTATTTTTTTATTAATAAAAGTGAGAATTTTTGCATCCCTCATCATTAGGGTGTACAAAGTTATCAAGCTTATCGTTAACATCAACGGTGTCTAAAATATATCGCAATCTTTATAGTAAATAATTTGGACTACCGGGAGAACATTCACATAAGAGTAGCAAATATGTTTTAAATATCTTCTTGCGGGAATGTTGAATCTTCTTGAGATTCTTACCCAATAGATTTTGCCTTAAATTCATCTATAGGAAATTCCAGCTTCATCGGAAGAAAATAACATAACATCAGGCAAAGAGATAGTCAGTGGGTGAAACTTAAATGATGTATATATATATATATATATATATATATATATATATATATATATATATATATATATATATATATATATATATATATATATATATATATATATATATATATATATATATATATATATATATATGTATATATATATATATATATATATATATATATATATATATATATATATATATATATATATATATGTATATATATATATATATATATATATATATATATATATATATATATATATATATATATGTATATATATATATATATATAATATATATATATATATATATGTATATATATATATTATATATATATATATATATATATATATATATATATATATATATATATATATATATATATATATATATATATATATATATATATATATATATATATATATATATATATATATATATATATATATATATATATATATATATATAAATTTTTAACTGTAATTGCGAAAAATTCTAAGAATATTCAGTGTCCATTGAGCGTATCTATATCCTATAATGATTATAACTATTGCTAAAATGTACAGTAAAATATTATTAACAATAGGTTTAATCTTTTTTTAAATAATCTGTTTTTATTTTATGAATATTCAAAATACTCCAAGTGTATTTATAATTGTTTTATTCCTTGAAATTTAACGAATATTCCGACAATAATGACTATTACGACTAAAACGATTTTAATAATACAAATGTAACGCATCCTTTGCAATTTAGTATTTAAAACAATTATACATTATATAGAAAAAAATGACGCCACATGACTTGTTAGTACGTCTATTATATCAAATATATTCTTTATTCGGATAATACGTATTCATAAGTATCATATGCGTATTATTTTCAAGATTCAAAGTAAGTGTCTTTTCGCAAGGGAACCCTCTTTTCTGAGTAATGCCCAAGTGCGACTTTCTGGGGGAAACCTGTATTGTTGATATTCGTTATATTGAGGCTTTTTGTTAAATATATATTTCGTTCTACATAAAGCCAAAATTATTCATGATTATAATATTTATATACGTACATATGTACAGACATCAAGATGATACTAGTTATAACTAGTTAAGAAGTGGTCAAAACGGGTAGTTTAAGTTCCAAAATTAAATTTTTCATCTACGAACATACATACATACATAACACTGATACATGTCAAAATTTAAGCAGGAATGTTTAAAATGGGTGTTTTTATTCAAATCTGAAACAGAATTCAATTGATGAATTGATTACTATACCTTTTTCTTTACTTCACTCAAGGGAGTAAAATGCATATATCTACCGGTATAACGTTAACTCTTAATATTATTCGATAAAAACCGATGGTAACACTTCAGCCTAATATGTATTCTATTCAACAGAAATGGCCGTGTAAGTATAAAAGATATACGACTGAAGAATTTTTAAAGTTCTTCTCAAAGTAACTAATAATTAACACTTCGCGTGCGGGCAATGTATTTTTACGTTTTTTGCAGCCTGTCACTAAAGCGCTGGTCACGTAAAAATGCGTATTTAGTAGATTTGTGGTGGATACCCGCGAACCACCACAAATCTACTAAATATGTATATTTATATGTATATGTGACATTATATGAGTGTTGTTTGTGTTGCTATGCAACGCTTTGCATTTTTTCTTTCCACAAGTTCGAGTTACTTTGTCGAGTTTGTTGCGTTATTTCGTCTTCAATCAAATTCCTAGCTCCAGAACGTACAAGTCGTGTTTTATCAATATCAAGCTTGGTTTGTTATTGTTGAATACAAATTGATAAAATGAGCCGTTGTGACAAAGGTAGTGATGAAGAAATATGTGCTCAAGGATTATCGGACTTATTTTAAAATTCGTTTATTTTTGTGATTTCGTAAAAATATTGTGTTTTTGTCTTAAATAACAGTATATATTAAATTGTAAAATAAAAAAATTGTACATAAAAGCAAAGTAGTTTTCGATTTACTGCGATTTTTCTGAATAACTAAACTTTCGCGCGATTCACAAAAAAACTCCCCCTGCAAGAGTAAGTTGGTGGTGAAGTGTACGCGCATGCCAAATGTTAAAAATTCTAACTCAATTAGTACTTTAACTTCAATTACTAAATATTTTAGCTTTAAAACCAAACCTTTTAGATTTTAAAGTTCATCTTCACCTGAATTCCTTATCGAATTTGGCTCGAGTATTCTATACCAGGTGTGATTGTTTGCAGATTAACTCACTTTACTTCTGCTTTACGGCTTTTATTTTCTTGAAGAATCTTTTCACCAATTGTTATTTAAAGATCAAATATAGACTGATGGGTGATATATCAAATTCCCAAGAAGTACTTGAAAAAACAATTGCTCAAATAGAATAAGTAAACTATGGGAGACAGCTGTTACCAAACTGAATACCCTTGTTATTTCTATCGTTTACTTTCTTACTGTATTACACCGAGAAAGATGCTTGGAAAAAATTTCAACCAAGCTCGTCTTTCTTTATTTCATTCGTGAATACTATATGTTGGATTTGTTTTTGTCTTTCCTTTCGTCTGTACAAAGAAATTTGCTTTATTTCAAAAATGTGTACAAATTTTTGTTGTTTTTTTAAGCAATTAGAATTATATATATCTCAAAACTGAAAATAAAATGTTCATTGTTGTTTCCATTTTTTAAGTAAAACGAATTAAAAATGCGATATTTTTATACGTATACCATGTTATTCATTTAAGAAGTCAAAGTATTTAGAAAGTATTTATTTTATATAAAGATTTAATATACATAAATATCTAAACTTATAAATTCCTTAAAGAATTATTTATGTACATCGAAGAACAAATTATCTCCACATATGATCAAAAGTCTAATTTATTTAATAAATCAAATTTATATATATATATATTTAAAAATGTAATAACTTTGCATAAACAAACCTAATCAAACTGTATACATTAATTGAATTATACAAAGTATACCACCACACTTCAATGAATTTTTAATGAATAATTAAAACATTTCCATTACTTACTCAAAATTAAGTATTGTTTAGATTATATTAATTAAAACTCAACGGCTCAAACTATTTAATATACATTTATTTAACTAATGTTCGTGAATAAATTGTTCCTAAAAAATTAAGTTCATAACAATTACTAAACAAAGAATTTTATTATGAACAATTGTGGTTACCTCTTTTCTAGATGCATAATACGCTTACTTAAAAATACCTTTTTAATTACACCTGGAGTAAGGTTTTCCTTTAAAATGTAGCGAATAGAAAAGTGACATATCTGTCAGTATCACCTGTATTACATTTGTTTCTGTGTGAGAAAGCGTGAATAAACATATGTCGCTTACTCAGTAAGGAATACATTTTTCATCCCCAAAAGCTCCGTATTTTCTTTCTTTCTGCAGATTTAAAGGAATAATATAATCATACGCCTTTTTGAATAAGAATTAAAAAGAAAGCATACGTAATATAAGTTTTGTTTTTCTGAGTTTCGTATTCTATTTTTGAATTAGAAAACTTAAAAAATGGTGTTTTTATATCTTATGTCAGTATTAATATGTATACAATCATTTCCTATAAATAAAATGTTCTTTTATTCCATTGATTAAATAGAGAGTTGGGAAAAAGGATCAGAGTTAAAAAATTTTATTTTGATTTTATGTAATTAAAACTGGCACTTCATTCGCTCGTTGCTTTAATGTACAGAAAAGCGTATTTTTAGCAAATTCGTGACCAGCATGTAGAGAATAAAAGCTAGCATGTATTACACTATATAGAGAAAAATTTTACTCATTAAGTGAAATACATTTTTTTAAATTTTTATTCAAAATAATTAATATAAAATCTCAGAAATTGATCTGGTTTAAAAATAAATAAAATTTACTTTTGAATACGGTGTAGGTAAAAATGTCTGACGTGTGAAATTTAAATCAGTGTGTTTAACAAAGATTATATAAGATTAAAAAATCAACAAAAGCTTTTATTTATTATGAAAGATAATGCTTAAAACTTTTTTTCTGATATCACATAAAAACCTCACTTTTTACAAAGCATTTCTGTTAGAATTTATTCATACTCTATTGATTTCAAGTAAACAAACAATTGAAATATACGTTTTGAATGAATGGGAATTTTGAAAGAATTCTTTATTTTTATGAATTCGGTGAGTCTGTTACTTTACAAAACTAAATAATTAGTACAGCATTATTTGATTGTTGAATTTACCTGGGATGCAATTTTATTTATTTCCCATCATGCACGCAAATTTCTGTTTCTTAATTTTATATATAAAGAACAGTTTTCACTAACTTATTTGAAAAATTAGAAACCGGAATCTGAATAGATTTTTATACAAATCATTTTAAAGTCCCATTTATAAGACATGGAATAAAATATTATTTGATAAATATAATATTTTGTAATTAGTTATATTTATGGTTAATTTCCTAATTTAAATTCATTACTTTTCGAGTTTCTTCTCCTACACATGACTTCAATACAGTACGATCTAATATACAGTATTAATTTCAAAAAAGTTCTTTTATTTTTACAAATTCTACTCGTAAAATAAAACCATTCCATAAAAATATACCATTTCTTTTCGTAGAACTAAATAAATTAACTAGTACAGTGTTATTTGATTTCTGATTTTTCAGACAATGCATTTTTCGTTTATTCTTCAACATGTAATAAATTGTACATCACTTAACTTTATAAAAAAAACTCAGACTTAACTAACTCAAGGAAAATTTAAAAAAAAAAACGAAATCTCAATAGATGTTTTAACAAATCATTTTAAATCTACATTTCTAAAACAAGTAGTGAAAATACTATTCATCAATTATTTTGTGGATAATTTGATACTCAAATTTTCATATTAGCTATCGAGGAGTATTAAATATAACAGCCTTTTTCGATTCATAATATAATAAAACCTCATCTTTTCAGAATGATTTTTTTTAAAAATGCTTTAGCTTTAAAAATATTTAGCTTTCCTTTTAATAGTAGTCTACTTTTTATAATAACTCAAAAATATATATCAAATTGAAAAGATAAATTGATTTAGATAACTAAATTTTTAAATAAAATTGAATTAAAATATCCGTTTTATTCTGGAAAAACAAAATTTTGAGGTTTCTAATATTTTAAAAATAAAAATAAATAAAAACTATATATAAATTGAAAATTTATAAATTTATATATTAATAATTACTTATAAAAAATTAGCTGTTCTCAAAATATCATAGGTATAAAATAAAATATTTCTTGTTTTAAGAAAATACTTGTGGTTTACAGAATAAAAATGTAAATTAAGTTCTAATTAATATAAAAAATAGTTTATAACTAACAACAGTTGATTACAAAATTTATTTTCTGTTTAACTGGATTTTATTTTTTTTTTCACTAATTTTTATATTCTACGAATTTTTTTAAATGTACTGCTTCCAAAAATAAAGATAAATATTTTCTTTTAAATAATGTCTTAAACTTGACGTAGGAAAGTTTTTATTATAAATAGAGCAGAATTTTTATTTTATTTTGAATCTAAAAGTGTCTGGTGTAAAGACTTTACAGCTCGACAGATGCTGAAATTCCCTTATAACAAATTTACTTTATAAACGTTTTCTTCAGCACATGATGTTAATAATATTTTCACCATTTTTTTATATCTACCTTCTGTAAACTAAATTATGCATTTATATTGGAAAAATAGTAACAAAAATAATTACAAATGAATCTTAAAAACTAAAATCACACGGTGTGAATATAATTTTATAAATTGCTCCTTTCACTAAGATAAAATTTTCTTAAATGTTAACCTCTCACCTACTTATTCAATGAAATTCAAACAATAATTTGTTATTAATATATTTAAAAAGCTATTCAATATTATATAAAATAAAATTTATTCTTCGGGATCATATGAAATAAAATTCAACGTATATGAGCTTTGCAGAACTGTAGAAAAGGAAGAGTTACATCTGCATATGTATTTAAGAAGCTAAACAAAAATGTAGTATTTTTGTATGTTTTGGTTTTAACTTTTGTAATTATAGTAGCATTTTCATTTTTATAAACGAGTTCTTAAAATGTTTTTATCTGTATTAACATTTTCGACAATTATAACACATTAACTTTTCAATCTTGGGCTACTAACTGTAATCCAGGATTTGAAATTATATATATAAAAGTGTCACTTATACATAAAAGGCGTCACTTATGGTATCGGTTTAATAAAAAGTTTAAAACTATTTTTATTATTGAATTAGGAATGCTATATGGGGTTCAGGTGACGAAAGAAGAACTGATAGTCAAAACTATTTATACAACACATTCTAAACATTTATATGTACTGTGTTTTACATTGACAAATTAGCAGATATGTTTCAAAGTAAAAATAATTTAAATGTTGAACTCTCAAAGAGAACTTTTATCAAAAGGAAATTCTATATTCCAATAGTTTTCTAGAAGTTTAAGGCGTCTGATTTCGAAAGTATTTAAAATATTTCAAAGCGAGAATATAAATTGTGTCAATATATGCTAGACAACAGGCGTGTATAACCTGATTAGATATCTTTTATTTTGGTAAAGAGACTGTAAATAAATATTAGATCGTTTATAATCAATAAATTTTAAAATATTCAATGCTTTCAATCTATTATAGATAGAATATATGTTTTATTCCTTCAATTCAAATAAACTTATTTTACGCTTCAATAGTTCAAACAGGAATTTACGCTCGACTTTAAATCTAGTGTTTTAAAATGTAGATTTTCCATATTTAGTTTTGATTTCTATAAACATTTTATAGCTAGAAAGTTATATCTAAAGCCTGTGTTATATATTACCTAATAGGCTTGATTTAAAGAACGTTAATTTTAAAATTTATTGGTAACATTTGTATCTTTAAAACATCCTAAAACATTCATGCCACTAATATGCCACATATTCATGCCACATAATTCTGCCACATAATATTTCATAATTCATGCCACATTTAATGATCATTTATTTGTATTGAGAAACTATTTTTTAAAGTTTATATTAAAATTAAGTTTGATAATGTATTTAACACATTGGTGACATTTTTGAGTATAATTTATGAAATTTATTGAAACTAAATATGTATTAATTTTTGCTTATGATTTACTCGTATTAAGCATAAGTCACAACTCTGGAAATGCACCTATTTCTCTATTTAAAATTTTAAAAATTAAATTTCGAAAACTTTCGTATTTCATAACAATAAATAAATAAGAACTGTAAAACATTTACACTATTATAAAAATTTAGTAATTTAGTAATTTAGTAAATTTATTTTCTCAAAAACCACTTTTGTTATTAGATATCAATAAATTATATAATGAGATAAAAGTGAAATACATCTTAGCACTATCCTTTGCTTTTTATACTAGCATAAATCAATTAGCAATATTTTTATGGCTTCAAAATGTAACTGCTCATCAGTTACTTACAATTTTATATTCAAATGAATCAAAAGGGTAATTCTCTGATTTGACAAAAAGCCTTTAAGTAATCATGTTATTTTGAAATAAGAAGAAAACACGTGAATTTAATTCTTGTATATTTTTATATTTTTCCTTATATTTTAATCGTATTTTGACATTAGATATGACCATTAAAATCTACAAAATAAAATATTTTTATTTTCAAAAGAGTAGAAAGTAAAGTTTTTCCTTATGGTGGTCAATAAAAACAATGTTTTCAACCTATGCTAGACAACAGGCGTGTATAACCTGATTAGATATCTTTTATTTTGGTAAAGAGACTGTAAATAAATATTAGATCGTTTATAATCAATAAATTTTAAAATATTCAATGCTTTCAATCTATTATAGATAGAATATATGTTTTATTCCTTCAATTCAAATAAACTTATTTTACGCTTCAATAGTTCAAACAGGAATTTACGCTCGACTTTAAATCTAGTGTTTTAAAATGTAGATTTTCCATATTTAGTTTTGATTTCTATAAACATTTTATAGCTAGAAAGTTATATCTAAAGCCTGTGTTATATATTACCTAATAGGCTTGATTTAAAGAACGTTAATTTTAAAATTTATTGGTAACATTTGTATCTTTAAAACATCCTAAAACATTCATGCCACTAATATGCCACATATTCATGCCACATAATTCTGCCACATAATATTTCATAATTCATGCCACATTTAATGATCATTTATTTGTATTGAGAAACTATTTTTTAAAGTTTATATTAAAATTAAGTTTGATAATGTATTTAACATATTGGTGACATTTTTGTGTATGATTTATGAAATTTATTGAAACTAAATATGTATTAATTTTTGCTTATGATTTACCCGTATTAAGCATAAGTCACAACTCTGGAAATGCACCAATTTCTCTATTTAAAATTTAAAAAATTAGATTTCGAAAACTTTCATATTTCATAACAATGAATAAATAAGAACTGTAAAACATTTACACTATTATAAAAATTTAGTAATTTAGTAATTTAGTAAATTTATTTTCTCAAAAACCACTTTTGTTATTAGATATCAATAAATTATATTATGAGATAAAAGTTAAATACATCTTAGCACTATCCTTTGCTTTTTATACTAGCATAAATCAATTAGCAATATTTTTAAGGCTTCAAAATGTAACTGCTCATCAGTTACTTACAATTTTATATTCAAATGAATCAAAAGGGTAATTCTCTGATTTGACAAAAAGCCTTTAAGTAATCGTGTTATTTTAAAATAAGAAGAAAACACGTGAATTTAATTCTTGTATATTCTTATATTTTTCCTTATATTTTAATCGTATTTTGACATTTGATATGACCATTAAAATCTACAAGATAAAATATTTTTATTTTCAAAAGAGTAGAAAGTAAAGTTTTTCCTTATGGTGGTCAATAAAAACAATGTTTTCAACCAATTTCTTTGCAAGATCAATTGTCACAATTTTAATCTCCATAGACGTATATAATGCTGAAAAGCTGTGACAATACTTTTTTTTAAATCAAAACAAAATACTTGGAGTTAATGTTGATATCGATATTATCCTTGAAAAGTATTTAAATTTCTCACTGTTACTAGAGTCAAATTAGCTTCTCGAAATAGCTTCTCGATAATAAAGACGTCAATCTTGGTGGTTTAGACACAACTGAACACAAACATACACAACCTAGACACAAACTGAATCGTTATGCAATGAGAAAAGCCCCTGACATACTAATTGAAAATTCCCAATTTCCGTATCACCTCTAAAGAGTGGTTTGTTCCATATTTAAACTTCAATTCTGAAAAGGGAAAGAGGCGTCAAAAGCTATAGCTGATTTAGCATTATCCAGGATTCATTCTGAGGAGGTGAGTGACTTTACACCCCTTAAGTAAAATATTATGGGCAATTTACAAATTCTTTAATTGCTTACAAGCATTTTAAGATATCAAAAGCTTTTTATACCCTTGTAGTTTCTAATAATGTTCTTTTTAATCACCTTTAACAAGTCATTTTGTCTCTAAAAATATCAATGACTTATATATGTGTGCGTGTCTCTGTGTAGTGAAATTTAACCAAAGTTATTGATTGTAGTCACAATTGCATTCAGTTAAAATTTTGGTGATTCTATACTTAAGAGACAACCTGTGTTGGATGAAATGGAGAATAAACCAACGACTAACATACGTCTTATTACCTCTCATAAGAATGTAACACGGTCCAATTTGTTTTGGATGCCAGAGTCTTCCACGCATTTCGACCCCAATGCTTTCAGTTACTGCTCTCCGATGACCATTCTAAATGTGTGCGTTTCTCACACTGGTCTCTGAAAAGATAGATTCTAGATCTGAATTTCACAGCTTGTGTATTGTTCACTGATAAGTCCACAAGGGATGTCATATTCAATCACCACAATCAATATTTGGGGATTCAAGTACACCCCCCCTCACCCAGTTGTGAGACACTACGCGGCACAACATAAACCAAACCAGCTGACACATTAGCTTTGAAGATAATGTATCAGCTGGTTTGGTCGGCGACCAAAGTCGGGTCGAACCATTTACCATCTAGGTTTAAGAAATTTAGGTTAAGAACGAGTTATTTTAAACTCGCTCAACAATGTTCCACTAAATGGGAAGCTCAAAATATGGTTCCAATATGAGGAGGACATTATTAATTCATAAATGACCTGGTCTAAGACATCTAAACAGGTCATTTACGTATCAATGGATTGGGGGTAGTCATCGAATCCCTTTTCGCTTTACCACATTTCTCAAGGATTTCTTTCTCATCAAATGCCCCATATATCACGATCCTGTAGATTCTGAAATGAATCTCGTGGCACAAGTCCTCTGAGCAGGTGTTACAATCAAAGAAATAATTTGTGAGTTCGACTATGTCCGACAATCAATCATTCATCGGTGTTAGGTATGTTTCGCGTCTGATGGATTCGAGAAGCTGTTGTAACATTCGAGATGTATTCTTACCATGCATGTTTTGTTTAATATTGTCAAATTTCTGCTTCCAATTAATCACTCTCTTGTTTACTTTTCGATTTTTGACTTCTGTGACCCGACTTTTCCACCCTTGAGTTCCTATGAAATTCTTTATCCTTATGATGTCCTCTACCTCCATTAAAGCTTGTGGCAACATCTATGGAACACTCTTAAAATTGTAATAAAAAATATGAGTATTGTTTTTCTCTCTGTAAATGTGTAATTCTTATATTTGAATAGCAATAATTTTTTTATAGAAAAAAATTAGTTGTATTACCAGTGTAAGATATTTTTCTGTATAATACAAATTTCCTATTAATCTTGTCAGTTAATTACTTTTAATTGAAAGTGAAACATTACCAATATTTATGAGATTGGTTATATTCTTTGCTATTTATAGTTAAAACCAAAAGTTATAGCAAAACATATTCATAAATTATTACTGTACAAATATGCTAAAAGTTGGAAATTTATATTCATTTTATTGAGAAATGATTTCATTTTGTTGGAAATTCTTTATATGAATGTACTCATTCTAAAAATATCTTATAATTTTAAAGCAAAACTCAATTTGATTTAAAAACATTAAAAATATGCAATAGAAATATTGCTTAAAAAAGTAAGAATGTAAACTCAAAATGATATTACCCTTTTTGAAAATTTCGGATGTATAAATTAAAGAAAAATGTTAAACTAATCGAATTTCTACATGGAAATAAACAAGAAATTGTCGCATACTCTTCAAATAACTTAATACAATTAGATTCCTTAAAGGTAAATATTTGTCTTTTCTAACACCCATAGAGATAAAAATTCAAATACAATACTGAAAATAAGATAGAACGAAAATAGTAATAATTTAAAACGCAAAAATTGACTACAAAGAAATTTACAACACTGATTTATAATTTTGTTTGCTTTTCAAGTTAAAAAAAGTTTAATATAATTGTTATTTCAATGTTTAAATACAATTTCCGCTTCTTACATAGTAAAATAAAAAAGTTTTTAAATTTTCATAAACTTGATAAATATCTTTATAATAATTTGATACATACCGCTTTCAAACTAATAATCGAAAATAATCTATTTTTGTAGTCTGACTACGATAAAACTAAATATCCCTTTAATATAAACTTGCTTGTGTATTCATTTATTATATGGATTTCAGCTACAATGGATAGCCAAAATATAAGATATGCTTTTAAGTTTATAATCTTTTTTTGAATTTAAAAAAAAACAAATGCTTGGCGATACGTTGTCTAACTTTAGCCTAACATAATTAAACCAACTTCCTGTAAAGTTTTGGGGTCCAGCATTTAGTGGACCATCCACATAATAAAAAAGAAAAAAAACTTTTATACCTTGTGTCTTAAACAACTGGAAATAACTTGCAAATTTTGTAAAACGCTGATATGACAATAGGTAATGAATTTATCGAAACGCAGTTTTTATATTAATTACATTTTATTGGTTTTCAAACATTTTATTTTAAGCAATTTGTGAAAGACTCCACTTTTGTTTAAGATACTGTAACAATAAGTTACATTCGGTTGAGATATATTTCTCCTCCCCGTGGGTCTTCGTCGGGGGACATGCCGGGGTAGGACCGGTTTGAACTGCATAGAAACTTCGAGCTTCTCCCAGCCAATAGATGGCCAGTTCGTTTGGGGGATTTTGACCCCCCATCCACGCCGTTCTGGAGTGGACCCCTGTTTTTTCTCCTCAAGGAGTCGGATTATTTGAGTGGACAAGGTTGTCACCAGAAGCCAGTGTTGCCAACCATACGATAATTATCGTATATGTACGATAACTTAGGACTCTGTACGATGAAAAATAATCTCAAAATTATGTGACATAATTCTGAAAAACTGAACGATAATTTCCTGATTCGTACTATAAACCAACAGTAAAGTAATGTAGAATTAAAAGAACAGGTAATTTAACTGTAACTCTATAAAGAGCAACAACAAAAAATTGATATATATATATATATATATATATATATATATATATATAGTGAATTTAAATGTAGAGTCATCTTAAATATTCAATTATGAATTTTTTATACATGATCTTTACTGATAAAACTTGTAAAAGTAGTTTTTATCTACAACAGTTATAATGATAGAGGGGTATTTTTTAATTACAAAGTTACATAATGGTAAATAATAAAAATTCTGCCATTTCTATGTTTTTCCACAATTTTAAAATCTATCTAATATTAAGATTAATTTGATTAAAAATATATCTTACAAGCGCCCTCTATTAACACTATTTTGAACTAATTATAAAAATGTACGATAATTTATAAGCCAATGCCATAATTTTAGGACCTAGAATCCATAATTTTGCCTGTGAAAGTTGGCAACACTGCCAGAAGCAGGGAAGGTGAACGGCTGGCATCCGCGGCTTGTGGATAACCTTTTTGTAAAAAATCTTCGCCATTTTTATTTAGGACCGACGCCGACTCGAGAGCAGTCTTCGATATCTACTAATGATAAGTTGATTCCAGTTGCATCCCTTAGGCATTTATTTAACTGTACAAAATAATTTAATTAAGACCTATTTTCCATGTGTTTCTTAATGAGTTTTAATTTCTTCTTTCTCAAACACTATACCAACGTAACATTATTTTTTACATATACGGAGAGAGATATCTTTAACTTAAAAAAAAAAACATTTTTTCATAAGTTCGCAGAAGTATTGACTATAAAAGACAGTATTAAAGACATGTATATATTTCGTGAGTTATGAGAAATTATTTCCTCTACATGCCCATGTTCCATTGTCATTTCAATTCTTAAACTTTATTTGCACCATTATATTCATTTTGTAAAAATACATCTTTTCTGCTAGTTTCGTAAGTTGGTGACATAAACTTTAAGAATTATAAGAAAAGAATTTATAATATTTAAAATAAATATTTATATCTTATATAAAATAGGAACTGTGTCTCCAAAATTTTATATAAACATTGTCAACAGTCAGATTAAATTTATACAATAGTTTCATATTATTTCCAATTATTTGTAATAAAATGTATTTAATTTTTTTCTTTATTAATGTGTGAATGGTGTGCAGATGTCAGTGTAAATTCACTGGAAATTGTGTAATTAAGCATGTTATTTATATGAGCTAGAAAACAAATAGTCAAATGTATTTGTTTATAAATTAAAAAAAAAATTAACTTTACAGTGTTCCTAATCTTTTGTCTATTCAGTGTAAATCACACGTTATTTGAAATGATAAGACAATAAATACATGTATAAAAACTAGTAACAAGTTAAAGAAGTGTTAAACGCGGTTATTTAATGATAGTGCCCTGTATAAATAAACATATTAGATCATAAAATAAACAAAAACATTATATATTTTGTCATAACAAAAAACTATAGTTCAGTTCATTAGCTTCATTTTGCTACGTACTTCTTCTCACATTTATATATTTTTAAGCTTTAAACAATTACGTTAACTCGAGAATCTTAAATCGCTCTCCTCATTATTACTTATTTTTTAATTATTCTACCGACGTATACACGGAAGAGAATAAAATTTATAATTAATCTAATGAAACTGCAGGTAGTGTTTAAGCAGTAATGAAAAAAACTGTGAAAGAAAGTAAGCATTACACTAGAAGTTGTCGAGTAAAATATTAATGAAAGTATATTTTGTAATATACTTAAATGTAAGCTATTTGCAATTTTAAACACTAACTTAAATTGGATTATCGTTTTTTAGTTAAGATAATGAATTTTTACCATTAATAGTCATAAATAATTTTTTAACCTTAAACTATATTCAAAGCTATGTGGTACGGTAATTAATGTGACATGTGGCCAGTTTATTTATTCCAAGAACATCGTTTAGACACGTTTGCTTCCCATAAACTCTAAATTCTGCTTGGCGGGGAGTCTATAATAAATTCAAAGTGGCTTCAATGGTAGGACACTATGTCAGATGAATTACACTTTATAGATTAGTGCGAATTTCCGATATAGATTTAGCTGTCTGATACCATTTTTGATATCGGATCACAAATGCTGAAATGGATTCAGATTAGTTAGTTATTAGAAGTCAGAGAAATAGTATCTGTCGTGCTCTTAAAACCAACCTATACAATGCCAATACAATTTCATTACATTTTATTGTTTAAAAAAACCCCACCTTTTTTTAACCCTTATGTTCATTTTGTACAGCATACCATACATACAAATTTATAAAAATATACGATCACTATAAAATAATTTTTAACTTAGTTTTATTAAACACTTGACATTTCTATTTTTCATATCACGATTTATTTAATTTTTTTTCTGTTTTTTATAGCCCAAAAAAGCTACCTATATACATTTTTTTTGCTTTTCTTCAAAAACGCAATCTTGTCACGATAAGGGTTAATAACACGTGAACATAAAAGTGAACTGTTTTTATGTATACATTACAAGTCATGTACAATATTGTATGAATTAAAATGTCCCATCTATGCCCTCAAACTTAGCTATCTAGAAATAATTTCTTAAATATAAAATTGCCTACATTACATGAAAACATTACGCATTTGGAAAGCTTCCTTATTGTTTTTACCACATTATAACTACACCATCTGTTTTCTGTAGCTACTAAAATCGCATTCTTTTACTTCTCGTTATTTTCTTCTCTAATCAAGCACTGTGCCTTTGTACAAGTAGAAACGTTTTCGCCTGTTAAGTATAAATATTAAATGTATTCAAACCTACATTCTGCTTTCATATATTGAACTTTGCAACACATTGTAAATAATACTGTGTTAAAAAACACAAGGAGATTATTAATATCACTGTTGCATTTCTGTTTAATATTATGAAATTAAAAGCTGCCTTTTAGCTCAAACATTCAAAAATTAGCAACTACTACTAACAACGTTTTTATATATAATATTTTATTTTTATTGTACAACCAGAATTATATAGTCACCTATAGTGCTTCAAGATCGTAATAATGTCCTTTACTTCCGATCCTACCATCAAATGAATAGACATTAAACAAGCCTTAACTGTAAAAATCTGCATAATTTTTCATATGCAGCTTCAATAGCAGTTTCAATCTCTGACTCTAAAAAGTAACTAGTATTCCATGCTAATACCAGTCATGCTCTCTGTGAGAACCACTTCATTGATTATTTACTTGAAACCCTCATGTGTTAATATTAACTTCTTAAAAGAGTCTACAAATGATTAATGTTTTTTATGTTACGGGGATTTTGTGAAACAAAAAAAATTTAAAATAATTAGTTATGATAATAGTTATGTGTATCAATGCTGATTTACTAAAATAATCTACATTTTTTACAGGTATGTCATAGATAATACTTAGGAGACACACGCAAAAGAGTAAAAGCTCACAGTATATGATTAGACAATGTGAAGAAAAAATAAATGTTACAATAAGTGAACAGTTGAATGTCAATTGTGTAGAACCAAGTTCAATGGAAGCCACTTGGGAGACACAGTCTAGACCGATACTAGGCTGTAGTGATTATGAAAAAGAAAAATATCTCTTTTGGAGATATGTGAATCCATAATCACACACTTGCATGGGAGGACGCGTGGCACCCGACCTTCATTGTGAACACTTGTACAATTTTTCAAGTCTTATACAAAGGACGTTTGCATAAAGGCAAATGCTAAAGATTGGTAGAATCTGTGTAAATTATTTCGGTATATACGAAAAATCTCTTGCACTGTTAAAGTAGGATGTTCTCGTCCCAAGTGTTAAAAATCCCTATGAGACGAAAACTTAAGTTTAGTTAGATACTTTGATGCAAGTCAAGGGCAGAAGGTTGAATTGGCATTTTACCATCACTAGAATTTCAATCTTCTCTCAGATGAGAATTAATCAGATAATTACTTCACGACGATTGTCTGACAGTTGTAATAAATATTGCATTTAGAATTTCAACAAACTTTTTTTAATAAAACCTTCAACTTCTTATATATTTCCAATATTTATAAAAATAGAAAAGAGGATAAAATGTACCGAGCCAAAGTAGTTCTTTCAAGGATATTAACGGAATAATTTAAATAATTATATTTACTCCAATAATCTTTTTCTTACAATTTTGTATGTAGTTCTTTTTTATTAACAATCAGCAAGATATAATTTCGGAAAAATAGCATTTTGAGGTGCATTATTTTTATCACATCAATCAATATTCTTGAAATATTAATATACAAATCTAAAGGCTGTATATTTTCAATATTCTATACAATAGAATGCAAGGCAGTTCATTTTATTTTTTCTTTATCGCAATATTATCTTATAATTTTGAATCTGACTAATAAAATTCTGTAATAATATCTGTTTAATGTTTTGTACTTTGGGGAATTGTAATATAAATTCGTACCTTCATTTATCATATACAAAATGGATTTATAATTCCTGGCAAATTTTTCTTTTTAAAATATGTTAGTAAAATAAAAGAGCTTTAACTTTTATTGTACGCTGATACTTTCCATATCTCAAATCATAATAAAGCTTTAACAAAACAGAAGTGAAACACAACAGTTATGTAATAATAAAGTTACGTGATTGAATCGTTTGAATCAACTTCAGTTACTCATCATTAATTTCAACCTTTTGCTAAAGCATAACATTGATATACAGATTCTATTGTCCAAAATAGAAAAAAATGTAGGCATCTAGTCCAGACGTAATAAAGATTTTCTTCTCAGGTGTCATATTTAATAGCAGTTGTTTCTGTGAACAATGTAGAAAAGATGGTATCATTAATTTATTTTTTATTACGAAAGACAACTGAGCGTTTGATGTCTTTCATTTTTCTCTAGCTCTAGATCTGTAACGTAAGCTATAATAAACTTACTTTTTTTTTAATCCTTTTTCACTTATATACCATATAGGGATAATTAACATGCTTTTTAAAAGGTCCAATGTGAATAAAAAGAAAGAAGACTATGTTGTTAGTTGAACAAATAAATTGAACGACTGGATTGGTTTGAATTCTATCTTTAGTCTAAATCACAATCTGTTTGTTAATGTTTATTTATATCATGTGTATTATACAATTTACTTACTTGCAGGAACATTTACAATTACAATAAACTAACTCAAACATTTGTAAATCAACAAACAAATGTATGCAATTAGGATTTCTATTCAGAGTATAAAGATTTATTTAATGACCACTAAAAATAAGGGAAAGTTTAAGTAATATAAGGAATACCTTAAAAATTGTTATAAACTTTTAAGCGATCTTTCGATTTTAAAATATTTGAGTTTCAATATATTTGGAACCATCTTATGCAAATAATAAAAAGCCATTTCAAAAGTAGGATTTAAAACTGTATATTGCTTAATAAATCCTTTTACATACGGTATTATATAAAATATGTGAAGTACTGTGATGCACTACTCTTCTTCTTCTTCTTCGTCAGCACTACAGCCTGTTACAGGCCAAGGCCGTCTTCATGCTCTTCCTCCACCTGACTCTATCAAAGACAATAGTTCTCCCAATTCTCTTAAATCCCTCTCTATAGAATCTATCCACCTGGTGGGGGGGGGTCTTCCTATTTTTCGCTTGCCTTCAGTTTTTGAAAAGGTCAGTAATTTAGTTGGGTTAGAATCTTCATATCTGAAAAGGTATCCCAGCAATTTAATGCGGCTACCTTAATAACTTTGACAATATCTGGTTCTTTAAATCTATTGTATATTTTATAATTTCTACTCTTCTTCTTCTTCGTCAGGACTATAGCCTGTTACAATCTAAGGCCGTCTCCATGAGCTTCCTCCACTTGACTCTATCAAAGACAATTGATCACCAATGATGGACTCCCAATTCTCTTAAATCCCTCTCAATAGAATATATCCACCTGAAGGGGGGGGTCTTCCTCTTTTTCGCTTGCCTTCAATTTTTGAAAAGGTCAGTAGTTTAGTTGGGTTGGAATCTTTATATCTGAAGAGGTGTCCCAGCCATCTAATGTGGCTGGCATTAATAACTTTGACAATATCTGGTTCTTTATTGTATATTTCATAATATCTACTCTTCTTCTTCTTCTTCGTCAGGACTACAGCCTGTGACAAGCCAAGGCAGTATCCATGAGCTTCCTCCACTTGACTCTATCAAAGACAATTGATCACCAATGAAGAACTCCTAATACTCTTAAATCCCTCTCTATAGAATCAATCCACCTGGTGGGGGTTGTTCCTTTTTTTAGCTTGACTTCAATTTTTGAAAAGGTCAGTAGTTCAGTTGGGTTAGAATCTTCATATCTAAAAAGGTGTCCCAGCCATCT
>CM063502.1:100651843-100689343 GCA_032207245.1 Pardosa pseudoannulata
TACTTAAGTTTCAGTAAGTATAAAATATCACCATAGAAGTCACAAATTGACACATAATGAACAAATCGAAAAGTCGTAAAGTTTTCTTACAGAGCTAAAAACGGTAATAAATGTTCTTCCAGAAAAGTTGATGGTTGTTTCCACGATTATTTCCACTGCAAAATATTTTTTCGACCACACAAATTTTAAAAAAGTTCCTGAAATTGTATTCTAAGTTAAAATTTTGAAATGATGTTGAGCACCAGAATCAAAGAAAAAAATTCTCTTAAAAATAAGTATTAATATTTTAAATTCAATTTTATGTGTTGTAAGGAATGATTTACTTAATTTAGCAGTTTTTATTGAGTAAATGTTAAAAGTTTATTCCTATATTTTCATATTGTGATAAAAAAGATTGCAAAAAAATTATTTTTCAGAGCTTTTTGTTCTAACATAGCACTCAGTAATATAAATATTCATGAAAGGCATTGTTTTGAGTAAATTTTAAAAATCCTGTTTTAATTGTAATGTAATAATTTAATTTCAACTATAATGGCATGAATGATTAAAGAAATAGCAGAAAACTTTTACCTTATTGTGTAAAGATTATCGTTTTGTATTTTAGTACTTAAAAACTGTCGGAATTTTTCTTCTTAAATTTTAATATAGTTCTTCGTTATTGATATATAGCGCATTAAGCTGAAATATATGATTATTTAAAATCTGTCAGTTATAAATTTCTAAATGTATAACTGAACAACAAGGGCATAATTTTGAAATGCCTTTTAAGGTTAAACGTTTTCCTTCCTCTGATGCATTTGTAATGTATGAAATATTTTCCTCTCCATCACAAATTTTTATATATAAATTTGTAAAATATAGAACGTTTATGTTTGGTTAAGTTGCTTCTTGGCACCCATTTTATTAAACATATTTCACTTGTGTAACCTGCTTATTCTATTATATACATATTTTTATATGCTTTAGCTTTAGCTATTACAAATCTTAAGCATTCAATTTTTATAAATATTTTTATGAAACCTGAAAAAGGGCGTTCTAATAAATGATCTTAAGCAGATTAATCAAAATTCTAAAGAAAATTAACTCTAATATTAAGTCTCCCTATGTGCAGTATCTCCAATTATTTCTTGAAAAGCATTAATTCGCTTCACAGAATTTTTAAATAGATTAATATGTTTAATGAATATTAAAGTGTTTTTCTTTATGATGCTAATTTTTATTTTTAATCTTACGCATTATTTAAAATTATTGTACTAGCAGCTCTGCTTTGATCAAAAACTTTGTTTTCTAAGCAGTTTTCTTAATGTTTATTTTGCGAGAGGGAATTCAAAAAACTGTCATATTTACATCGACTTGGAGGAGCATCTGAACTTTTAATTTGTTTTCCTGTTGTAAATTAAATTTAGAAGATCAAAATTAAATTTCCTAAAATGAGAATTTTAATGGTGAATAATTTTTGCTTTTAATATTTTGTTCATTACTTTTTTGGCAAAGGTATTAGAATGTGTTATTAAGTACCCCTTATTTTTAAAATTAAGCTTTATCTAAAATATATTTTTTGTGTTAATATTAAAGATTTAAAATTACATTGAATTGGGAGTTAGGAATTTTTGTATGAATGGTCTCAGATGGCAATGCTTTCTAGACTGTTTCTTAAGTATAACCATATTGTGTGTCTGTTTTAACATATTTTGAAGTTTTAAAAATTTACCTATGCAAGCATGCAAGCAAAAAATTGGATTCTTCTTAATCTTATCGGATCTTGTAATTATTTATAATCATTGTTTTGTTTGTGCTCAGCTTTAATATTAGTAAAATAACTGTTGATAAGAGTGTATTAAAAATTGTATTTAATTATTTTATTTAATGTTTTTTCAGATTATAACAACTTTTATTCTTATTCGCCCTAAATGGTTTTTAAAATAATAAATTAATTTTCAATGTGGTATTTTTATCGGAAGCAGCATTCTACCAATCAGAGATCTATTTGTAACACAAATTTAAGGATAGCTTAGGTTTCTAAAAATGGGTGAACCATTCTCATTATATACATAAAATGGTTAGTGTGGATGTGTGTAAATACGTTTGAGCTGAAAAGATGCAAATGACGTACAAGAAATTTAGTACAGCACCGTGGAAAATATCTGATAGCTCATAATGTTCGTACATTTAATATTTAAATGCTTATTCACGTTATACACATTATAATCATATCTTTCTCTGTGGTATCAAAGTAGGGATCTTTATCGAAATCCTAGTGTCATCTTAAAGCTCAGAAATATAAACTCAGATGAACGTGTTAGAAATTTTGTACATTACCAGAATTTAAAAAGATATAAAATAGAAGTCGTTTATTCAGTATTGGAAGCAAAAATTCATTTCAAAAAACAACGACATTGAATAAACTGTCTGTAAAAAGGGTTTGAAATTTACAAAAGTTAAATAATGAAGTATATTTCTCCTTTTAAAAATGATATATAAAAATGATCATTAATGGATTGTTCGTTGAATTTTAACTCTAAAATGATCTGGAGATAATATTTAAAGCATAGTTTTTTAGAAGTTGGTAACTAGCCAGTAGCGTACAAACCAGTTTTGTGACGTCATATACCTTAGTGTGCATGCTTTAGAAATTATTTTTGCTTTAGAAATTTATAGGAATTAAATATTCACAAATTCTTAATTATTTATTACTTCTGGCTATTGCTCTAATATTTTAGACTAATTTTACAAGTTTTTCAACTAGTATATAAATAATTGATAATAATTAAACTGATATGAAGACTTGTTAATTGCATCAAAGTTATTATTAGGGAAAAACAATAAAATATGTATTACTTAAGATGTCATGCGTGTAAATATCTTTTGATATGCTCTTAGATATCTAAAACTTGAGTAATTTATCTATTATATAAATATAATTGATTGTGTATAGTCCTGAATTAACATTGTGTGTTTAGTCTATTAATCGTAAAAAAATTCTGATATATTATAAGACAAGGTTGATAAAAACAAAATCTCTTAACGCTATTGTGCAAAGTGTGTTACATATCGAGAGCATAAACAAAAGAAATGAAATCTAAGAAAAATCATTTTAAAATTTAATGTAAGATGTGACACATGATAATGTAAGATGTGACACATTTATTTTAAAACTACTGTTACATTTGGGGTTTGGTAACAGTCAGGATATCCACGCCCTGAAATATTTTTCAGTGTAAAATATTAAAATTAAGTCCTAAAAATGTGGCAAAGATTGAAAGGTTTCTTTGTGGAACAATTTGTTTGTAGTAGCTGCGAGAGGGCTTAGTTTGTGAACACTTTAACATTTAAATATTAAATATTTAAATAAAAACGAATAATCCTAAAGTACCAGTTATATACCAGTCCTAATATACCAATTAATATATGCAAGATGATTCGGGTGTTTTAAATTTTACACTTGACAATATAAAAAGAGCTTGTTTTTGAGATTTTTTTTCTCTTTTTACTTTGTGCATGATTTGGTTATAAGATCCACTACTAACCCGTCTAGTCACGAGTGGTGAAGTCATATTAAATCACACGAATAAAAGAAGTGATTAGGCTAATTATTCCTAATTTAGTACTTACTAGAAAAGTTGTTGTATAATTAAACAGTAACTGAAATTTTAATAATTACTTAGACATGTATGAATGAACCTCAAAGAAAGTGGCCCTAAAATCCAATGGAGAAGAATTTAAATTATTAAAAAATCATCAAAAATGTGTACTTACCCTTGTATAAATATAATTCATGCCTTATCCAATAGTAAAGGCTAGAATTCTCAAACAAATATAATACTGTTATTATAAAAGAATGCTTGAAGCATAGTATGATCAAAAGCAGCTATGAAAATGATGCGTAATGACTTATTTTTTTGCTAAATATTTTAAACTTTACTTTAGACATTCTAGAAAGAGTTTCACTTACAGAATTATTTTTCTTCTTTTCCTATGGCTGCATGCGTTGGTTATTGGATCTGCTGCAAAACCCTCCAGTCATCAGTAGAGTACTCTTTTCAAATCACACGAATAAAAGAAGTGATTAGGCTAATTATTCATGTAATTACTCGGAAAGCGGTCTTTGGATGAAAGAAAATGAAAAATTTTATGATTACGGTAACTGAATTTTTGATAGCTAAGCAGACACTTATATGGTAACCACTAAGAAAATGATTCAAAAATGCAATAGGGAAGGTTTAAAAATACTTTAAAAGCATCGTGTAACTTACAAACACTTTTAAGCCATTACCAGAGAAAAATCGTTTTATATGTTTTATGTAAAACACTTCCATCCCGATCTTGAAAATTATAGCAGGAAATTTAATGTTATTTAAATCACATTTATTATTTAGTGTAATGATGTTACAAAGAACAAGATTTAACAAAACAGCCAAAACTACATGTTACAAAAGACTGGAATTGTATGTTGAATTCATATGCTTAAACAGAATGAAATTAAATTATATTATACAGAAAATGTGACATATATATCATATTGAAATTTAACAGTCTTTATTTCTGCAAAAATATTTATAGGTTTGAATCTCACTAGTCGTAACGATTATTGTAGACTTTATATATTGGCTTGAAGTAACATGTTTAATCTAATTTGGACTTTGAGGTCATAATTTTTCAAATATTTATTTATATATTTTTGCTGATACAGCACAAATATATAAGTAAATATTTGATAAATACTTGATATACCAATAAAACTTACCCTTTTATATTTGATTTGCACAAAATAATGGAAATTGGTCAAAATATATATATATATATATATATATATATATATATATATATATATATATATATATATATATATATATATATATATATATATATATATATATATATATATATATATATATATATATATATATATATATATATATATATATATATATTATATATGTATGTATGTATATATATGTATGTATGTCTGTGTGTGTGATGGGGCTTTTGCGTCATCTCAAGGGTGTTCTCAAGGTTGTCATCTCAAGGGTGTGATAAATCAGCCTGCAGTCAGAGAACCGTAGACGAGGGAAAACGAAATGGAGTCTTTGATCAAACTGACAGTTTATTCAGGCATGAAATCTCACGAAAGATTGTTCGCAAAACCTGTACATTGTGAATAAATAATTGTTTGAGCCAACCATTCAGAAATTACTTACAAGTAACATGGGTCACGCCGATGACGTAGTTTAAGCGTCAAAATCTATTTCTATTTACTTATGTAACGGGAATCCACAGGAGAAACAGACATTTTATAAGGTTCCCAGAAAAGGATGACAGAAAAGATAGAATCGAAAACGAAAATTAATTCAGGATAGACATAATTACGTAGTTTGATTTTTTGGATAAACATATCATTACACACACACACACACACACACACACACACACATATATATATATATATATATATATATATATATATATATATATATATATATATATATATATATATATATATATATATATATATATATATATACACACATAAGGATAATGTTTTCTACGTGGTCAGTATGTGGTGAGACGTGCACGGTACACCGATAGCTATTAGGATCTTCAAAATTTTAAATTTGGGAATAGAAAGTATTGAATTTGAAACCAGACTGCTCAGAATATATTTTTTAAAAGTGCACACAATCTTTTGCCATATATACTGTATATTAGCTGTTTTTTCACGTATATATTTCAAATTACCTAAATACGAAGTTTTTTCTCTATTTACAAAAATGTATTCAATATTAAGTTTCCATTACGTTTTAGTATAACGTTCTTATTTTACAATCCACTATTAAGACTATTATGCTATTTTATATTAAGTAATCAATGTATGTTTCTCCTCAAATATATTTTGTATTATATTTCTTTTTACTTTCTAGTGCAATGTATTGAATATTTTTAGTTTCTCCATGTTTTCAACAGCACGATTGAAATACATCGACTAACAATCAATCTCCAAGACATCAATCAAGTATTCAATCACACAGTACTTCTCTCGATAATAAATCAATATTTTAAAAGATTGGAATGTCACTAGTTTCTGCAGAAAAAACCGATATTTTTTGCAGAGATTGTTGTTGAAAAATTTCGATTCTAAAATGTCTCAAAATGTTTCTCATATTGATATTTCGAATTGTATTTATGCACTTCAAACCATGCGGGAGTCTGTTGAGATTTCCTATATAAAATATTTGTATATAAAAATATTTCCTGTCTGTATTTATTTAAAGAACATACAAATAACCTGATATAGAGTAACTGAAATTCTGTTCTAGAGTTCAGTCTTCGTAGGATTATTTATTCTCAAAGTTTTATCAGAATTAGCTATATTTGCTGCAATTATTGTTCTTGGTGAGTCTTGCGTAAAAATTATTGTAAGACTCAAACGCAGATTTAGATCAGTTGAGGTACCGGATGTAGAAAAAATTTCGACTAATAAAAAAAAATGTAAAATATAAAAATACATGTCGACCACTCATATTTTTAAATGAATATAGTATTTTGCACCTTTTTGGATTTCAACAATATTGTTATACATAAATTATATAGAATTTTATTTATAACATGAAAATATTTTAATAATTCTTGTACCGCAAAATTATCAATTTTCCATTCGATATCAATAATCTTATTTAAATTAATGCCTATATATTAAAAAGTTATATTATTTCATCTTCACCTTGACAGTAAGTTTCTAAAGTAATATTTACTCTTTTTTTAGAAATAAATGAGCATATATAAGGGTCTTTATCCCATCATCATATTTGATATTTAGTTGTTAATAAAAACAAGCACAAAAAATATAAGGTTATAAGGTTTATTGAAAAGTTTATTTATAATTGAATTAGTAAAATTCATGCTCTGTGAGCCCCCAAAATCTGGGGTCGCAAACACCCACTCAATACCTCTGCTGTTAAATCTGCTTCAAGGAACACTTAAGCAGGATAAAAGAAACCATTAACGTAGAGTACCTAGAGTACCTTATCACCAAAAATCCCCAGCTTGTAATGGTTTCAGCAGGTTATTCAATTTAAAGTAAAGAATAGATTTCTACAATATACGAAAACATTGAAAGAGATCGAAATCTGTGTCAAATATCAGTGTAATTTTTCTAGGAGGCCAAACTACATTTTACTTCAAACTAAAAAAATTTTATTTAAGGTAAACTGATCATATTTAAGCTTTCATATACATGTTTAACCTGCAGTAGATAACTTGGAATTATGAAATAGCATTAAGTACGAATTGTAAAAATATTCGGCTTTGTAGCTTTATTTTCAATAACGACTTCAAACGTAAATTCTAGATTTCACTCGGTGCACAATTTATTCCCCGATAGTTGAAAGCACTGAATTATTTAATGCGACTAGAGAGAGATTCAGTGCTGTTCAAAGTGAAGAGCCGAAATTATTTTACAGCAGTACCTTTCGTCTTAATTAAAGAGATGCTTAATAGGATCTTTGATTTGATGTGGAGAATAATACTCCCCAGGCACGTTTAAAACTAGCTGATTTGGAGTAAAACTATGTAATGAAGTTAATATTGATTAAATACGAGTTCTGCTGCAAATTAATTAAGAAACTTAGCATAATAAGTTTGAACTCTATTTTTTAGAAGCAATGAAGGAATGTGTCCTGAATCGAAAGATTAATTTCAGCGGAAAGTATGTAGTGAAACATGTGAAGTATTAGAATAACTCAAGTTTTATATTTTAAAAATTGGTTTGTTGAAGACTGAGTTTATAATGCATTCTTTTCTTAAAGATGCAAGCTAGGCTGCACTGCATCGCACTTACAGTTTTAGTATCTTAATACAAATTTACTCTAATTTAAAAATATCGTAAATATAGGTAGGAATTTTCCCTGACAGTTATTCAAGCTATACCGGTAGTACTTTTTATTTATGTGTATTACTTGACAAAAAAGTATATTTTCCTCTGCTTAATAATTCTCCAACACAGAAAATAAATAAAACCACTCCCGCAATAACTGGTATACTCTATAAATATACCAAGAATTTTCTAAATATTACTATATTTGCCCCCTTGAAATTCAATTATTTACGAAAACAAGGTTATTTCGTAATTTATTTAAATTTTCGTATAAGCTTAAAAATATGATAGTTTATAATAAATGGGTTTTCTTTCAATAATGGCGATGCCATACATAGGTAAATGTCACATGTATTTACATATATCCATATACATGGAAAATCATATCACTGACTATGTAAATAATGAAATTTAAACAAGGAGTATCAGTCGGACAAAATGTACTACATGACTACTTGTTAATTTATTTTCTTCTTTTATGCATATTTCTTCCCTTAATTTCTTACTAATAAGCTAAAATGTATTAAAATACGAAAATTGTCCTCTTCCATGCACATGTTGGCTTACAAGAAACATACTATTGAATTACTAGATTTGCTAACTGTTGCAATACGCTTCTCAACTCGATTTATGTAAGCTCTAAATCAAGTAATAATTATTTGAAAACCTGAGGCGTTTACATAAGTTTTATTTTTATGTAAACACAATCTTTTAGTTTTATAAGTAAGATTTTGTGTTTACAAATAAATATGAATGACGATGGTTTTTCCATTAAATCTACTTTAATTAGTCTACTTTTTCTGAGATAAATTTTTAAAAGTTAGTTTATATTAAGACTGGTGAAAAAAGAAGCTAATTCATTGTTTACCATTTGAAGTATTTTATGGTAAAACACAGAAATATTTGACGATAAAAAAGACTCTCTTTTTTGCCATATAATTTAAGGTTTAAATAATGATGTAATTTAAAGTTTAGACACCCTCTAAATTGTTTTAAATTTAATATAATTTGAAGAACTACAATGTATTTAATAAGAACAATACTGACTAAAAATATTAAAACACCAAAATTATTTAATTCAAAGGTGTTAAATTGAATTTTGCGTAAATTGAATTTCTCCATATAAATGTTCTAACAAGTCCAATACATGATAATCATTCATTGCTAAAAACAATAAGTTGTAAATATCTGCATATTTCCTTCGAATAAAACAAAGATTTAATTATGGGAAAATAGGAAACTAGACTAAGTTTAATATAAATGTAAATTGGGTGTAAATTTCTTTTCTTTTCGTTATTTTTTCCATTTCTTTCATTTTCCATTTAATTGATCCTATTCATAATATCTATGTCTTTAGAATTGTATTAAGAAAACAAATTAGTTTTAATTTCATTTAAAGAAGCTTCCAATATAAATTTATCTAAGTGTAAAAAAAAATTCTAATTGAATTCCCGAAGAGCAATTAAAGAGAAAATTATTATTATTACTGACAGTATGGATTATATTTTAAAGAGTATTTTTTGAAGACCTCATTAAAATTATTCATTATTCTAAAATTGAAAGAGGAGATCTTGAAAAATCAAATAATACACCTACGTTCGTTAATAAAATTTTCATTTTAAATAATTACAATCTTATACAACATTTCATCGATATTTAGGGTGGGAAACTGCCTTGATAAGAGGATGATAACTGTAACAGCTTGATTAAGAATTCCTTTCTCGTGAAGAGAGACTTTAAAATCTTTAAATACACGCTAAAGGATGAAAATGCTTGTCCATGAAATTGATATAAATTTCAATACCTTCTTTGTCAAAATTTAGTTAATAAGAACAATTTCTGTACCGAGGCTATCAGTTATTTATGATATTGAAACAATAATATTTATCGAAGAATGTGTCATCGGAAGAGAAATTTCACTCACATGTTCTTTCCCTTTCCTTGAAAATTCGCATAAATATTTATATTACAACGAGATATCTTTTCAAATTTAAATTATGGAAATCCAATGTAATCTATTCACCTGAGAGTCCTTATAACAAATTATATTCACTGAAGAGCACTGGAGCACAATCTTTGCTGTGATTCGTTTCTCAGTCTGAAATGACGGAGTTTATTTTCCTTTTCAGTGACTTGACATGCTTTGAAAATCTAATAACGGGATACCATTTTCAGCGTCTGACACTTCGCGAAATCAACAGATTCTGATTGACACAAGTGAATGGGAGGGATAGATGAATGTGTTAATCTAGATAGACCGAATCTTTCCTAAGATTGGATTTTTATGTTTGATTATGAATATGAAGAAATTTATATGCAATAAACATTCATAGTATGGAGAAATATTTATTGTAATGTTTTAGTTGTGCATATTTGAAAGTATACTCTAAAAAAATGCAAATGCGTTTATGCTCTCGATTGAAATAAACGAATGATTGATCAAAGTTGTAATGTATTAACTATAGGAAAAAAGTTTCTTCTATATAAAGTATGTACATAAGCTTAAAATTAATGACGGTTTATATATAAACATTTGTGGGAGAAAGATATCTGTATGTGTGTGAATTCAATTCATTTTTGAACATTTAAAAATTTTCCGAATCAATTTCTACGGAATCAATTAATTACTTAAATTACAAAGCCAATATTTGAAATTAATTTGAAACAGAAGAATATTTATCTTTCAAATGAAAAGTATAATACGAGGATCTAGATTTTATGAACCCATAAAATTAAGTCTTCATGAAGGATTTAGACAAATAATAAGTGATATATTATTTAATAAATTGAATTTTATAAATTGTATCGTATAAAATGTACTTTCAAACTACTAAACTTTAGTGTATTTGTTTAATATAGTATTGAGGAATATACTTCTTAAACACATTCCTATTACTTTAAAACACATTTTCTAGAATACTAGATTTTACAAGAATTAATTTTAAAGCTTACTTTTTACTATATTGCAATGTCAATTTCTACAGGATAAAATTATATGCAAGAAATATAAGATATTTATTTTTAAAAAAGCTGAAAGCTATGTGATTTAAGGTAGTTTGTAATATGCGAATATTATTATCCGTATTTTGATACTTGAGGAAGTTTAATTAGTCTGCGATATAATGCTTATAGCTGCTTCTGAACAGTTTAAGTGTTTGTGTCAAGAGATGATAGCAAACCCCCTAACTCTAGTACTGAACACATTTGCTCAAGTTATGTAGCCATCATTTTACAATCTATGCATCTTGAATAGAAGAAAATCGTGTATTCTGCAGCAGATTATACATATTTGGTGTCATACCTCATAAAGTATTCTTGATTCATTTAGAAAGTTTATCATTTTGGCCTATCATTTTTTACTGCTTAATAATACTAAGAAATATCTTAGGTACTTAAGACCAGTTTTAGGTTATATAAAATTATACCTCTTACATGTTTACTATAAAAACATTGCACTATTTACAATGAAAGATTTAAAATTATATATTATATTATGAACTTTAAGATTAAAAGAATTTTAATTAGCAAATAAGCCTATTTTTTTCTGTTTGTATATAGTCGCATAGTTGAATCATTTATAAAATTAATTAATATCCTCCCATAATCAAAAATTTAGATTTTATTATTAAAAAATTAATAATAATCTAATTCTACTTCTATTTTCTTCAAAGTTACAAAATTTTTTTTTAATTTCTTTCACAAAGATTTCAAATGTTCTTAATTTATTTTATAGGATGAAATTTTCAGATAACTTTAAGTTGAAGGTTTATATCGACGTTTTAAATTATTTATTATTTTATAACATAGCACCATTTTTAACAAAATTTTATTATTTTTATATGTCTACAATTTATATTATAATCTATGAAGAGATAAAGTTAGAATATTTCCTGATTTTATATGAACTGAAACAAGTTTCAAATGCTTAAGCAAGAAGAAGTTAGACGATATTACATCCCTGAAACATTTGATTTCATCGACGTTTTAAGTTATTTATTATTTTTTATCATAGCACCATTTTTAACAAAATTTTATTATTTTTATATATCTACAATTTATATTATAATCTATGAAGAGATAAAATTAGAATATTTCCTGATTTTATATGAACTGAAACAAGTTTCAAATGCTTAAACAAGAAGAAGTTAGACGATATTACATCCCTGAAACATTTGAAATTTTAAATATTTCTTTTACTTTAAATGTTTATTGAAAGAGAGTTGATTGAAGCTCATTTAATGAGTTAATGATTTTAAGGGAAAATTTAATTTAAAATAAAATTAAGTAAATATGAAAATATTGTTATAAGATCAGTTTAAATATATTCCTTTTTTAATTAAGCGTCTGCACATATCGATAACATTACATGCAGTTTATTTCTATAATAAACCGGCTAGAAAATATAATATAATAAACATAATTCTATATCTCTATTATATTAAACTACTTTAAACTAATTTACTATTATCTATTACTACTATGAACTATATTACTATTATCTATTACTAATAAGAACTATTTTACTATTATCTATTACTACTATGAACTATTTTACTATTATCTATTACTACTATCAATAATTTTACCTTTCCCCCCTTCCTTTGCTTCCATACTGCTGGTAACAGCAGTTTTAGTAACTATTTAGAGTAAATTGAAAATTTTATTTCACGTAAGATATTATTTTATGGACTGTTATCTTGTACATGATAGTAAATATAGAATACTATTATTCTTTAATTTAAGTTATGCAATAGAGCTGTTTTTATTCTAAAATACTAATAAATAGAAATTAAAAAAGAAAATTAATGTACTCAAAAAAATAAAAGGTGTAGTAAAATATGAACATTCAAGGTGTTCAAATAATACCTCTTAGTTGTTTGTTCATCCTTTTAACTTACATAAATAACAAATCCAAATCAAATATAAAAAATATAGAAACCGATTCAAGTTATACTTCTCCCTTATTTAATACTTTCGCTTTACTTTGACATAACAAAAATTATTCTGCAGCTGAAATTACTAATCTTTACGCAGTCTACTTTTGTAAAACACAAATTGATAATTTATAGCAAATATTTCCACTTAAAAGTTCCTCAAACACGCACTGCATAATGCATGTCGTATTATTTTATAAATAGCTAACCTTCCGTTGAATGTTACGTCAAAAGATTTCCTTAAATATGTATATATTTAGTTTCTTAAATGATGTACTTAGAATAAGAAAGTCATTGCGGAGCATGGCTTGAGGTTAGCAAGTCAGGTCTCCTGTGAATTTGTTTTTAAATGCTCTTCATTTGCTTAATTTTCGTTACATATTATTTTAATACACAGTTCATTAACAGTATTCATTACGCAAGAGACTAATATTATTTCATTAGCATTTTTGGAAAAGTAATACTAGACTTCGAAGAATCTGCGAACCCTATTAGATTACTTTTAAAATTAGGAGGAAAAGTAATCCCATAGCATTAACTACCGGAATTTACAGTGTGCGTTTTATTTAATTTGAATAAAAATGTTCTTAAATGTAGATAGAACATAAGTACTAGTCTTTGTTTGGGGAGATCATCTTTGAATCTTCAAAGACTTGATTTTTTTTATCTGATGCAAATCAAGTATTAAGAACTTTAAAAAATGTGATCTATCTAAAAATTGTCTATGATTAAGAAATTCGGCTCCAAATTTTGGTAATTAAAAATTTTTTTTGTAAATAATGTATGGGATGTCGCACTTCTTGTTACCCCCCTCTGCAAGAGCTGTAGGTCTCGTGTAGCAAAACAGTAGACTGTAGTACTCCATACCTTCCCATTGCTTCCTGCTATTTGAAATTTAGTTCCTTATTTTTTCCTAATGTTAGTCAGTGGTTTTTTCAATTAGTAGAGCTCTGCAGTCAATAACTGGGCCTGTTTTGAGCTCTACTGTCTAATTTTGGGCTAATAAGACTCCGAAAGATTTCTACGCCAGTGACGGGATTCGAACCCACGAAAAGCCATCATAGTGTGTAAAATGAAATTTGTGTGTCGTGTTATTAACCCTTTTTTTAATTCTCAGATTCTATTCTCAGAACCTAGGAAACAAGGATTGTGTTCGACCTATCTCGGGAATTGTGGTAAATCTATAGCTGTTATACTGGGGAAAAAACTCTGTAGTACTTTTGAAATAAATTCTCAATTTATAAGAAACGTTTAGATTTTGTATATATTTCATTGTACCTGTATTCCTTCCCAATTTCTGAAATGACGACCATATTGGATTTCTTTCTTGCAAATATGGCAAACTTTCTATTGTCTATAAAGATTCCCATATTGAGAGGAAGTGACTCTTGCCTTAGTAAGTCCCTTGTGGTCGGTATTCCAAATATCAATACAGTTCTAGCACCCTCTACTAGATGTGTTTAAACAGGAGAAGGTATGGATGAAATATATAGGATCCTCTGAAAGAGAGAAGAGAGCCCGTGCGATATAGTAAGCTAGATCACGATAAGTCCATTAGAATCGATTTTATGGTTTAATATCTAAAGGAAATATATAGAAAATTTTAGTGTTTTTTTCTCAAAACTACTATTTCGATCCTTGCTCAAATTATTACTTCAAATCTAAGAAATATAAAATTGTAAATTTTGGATATTTGTATACATAATAATGCAGCGCAATATCTACCCTTTGATTAAGTGAGTGTTTTTTATATTTTGTTTATGAATATTTTGTCACATTTAACGCTTATCACATTTTCTCATTTTTCAAGAGAATAATCAGAAAAAATTATTTCAAGAAAAATTGTATTTAATAGGTGTAGTTTGTAGAGTAGGGTTTTGAAAAGACATTGTGTAATGCTTACGTGTATATATGCAATAGTTTTTATAAAACTATCCACCCAGTGCATTCATATAGAAATGGAATTTTTTAAAAACATCAAATATTGTTCTGTATGTAAAGAAAATTTCAATGTATTGTAATTTTTTTATTTATATATGAGGACTAACCAAGTTAAACAAATTTCTAATAAATTTAGTTAAATTCACAGTAAATAAAAAGAGTAAGAAACGATTGAAATTGGTTTAGAAGTCATTATGCTATAGGTTTATAAAAGTGATCACCCTCCTTAATATCTTTAAGAAAAAAATTTTTGTGAGTAATATATTATGTATTACTCACAAAATATATTCTATATTTTTTACATAAGAACACTGTTATACAAATATATGTAAATTTTTTCATGGATTAAACTAATTAGGGTGTACACTGAATCTAAGTGAGCATTAAATTTTCTAGCGCTCTAACACATTCTTCACTTAAAGATTATAAATAAATATTACTTTCCAAATACATATTCCTTGCATTACTACAAATTATACTCATGCGTATATGCATGATTGATTTAATTGCTGCATATTATTACTATTGTGAAAGATTTAATATTGTTAAAATTTTATATTTTAGGTACCATAATCATTTTTGTTTACTTATATTACTCCCTGTAGCCAGTAAGAACTGGCAGCTTGGTTCTGTCTAGAATAAAGTCTTATTTGTTATTTAATAAATTATCATTTGTTTGTTGTTTACTGACTATCAATATTTCAACTTTTCTTTTGGTGTTTATTATTTGGATATTTATGATATTATCATCCAATTTTTCCGAATAACTAAATGCATAATTGCTTATATATTTCCTTATTTTCTGAGGCTCTCGCGGGTTTATAAGATAAAATGTAAAATGGCCATTGGTATTGTTCACAGGACAACTTAACTTACCTTTACAATATCATAGTATATTCACATATCACTCACCTGTGCCTTTGCGTGTGTGCGTGTGTGAATGTGTATGCTTGAGAGTGTGTGAGAGAGGTAAGTGGGATTCGTCACTGATAAATGGTTGTTGCCATAGGTGATATAAGAACACAAAAAGAAAAATATCACAATTCCAACAACATAGGTTTATTGGGGCCCTCTCCAACACACTGATGTTACAATATTATACGAGGCAGACTCACATTACCCACGAAATAGCCAATCAAAATATTAATTTATGTCATGCTTAGATGCTTTCTAAGAAAAAAAATTATGAAAATCATGTAAGTTGCACTTGAACCATTATGACTTTTTTAGCTTAGTGAACACTAACAGGTTAACAGAAATAGGGAAAATAACGTAAAATCCTTAACTGACAAAGCTAGAGGTGTGTTTTGGGTATAGAACCTCCAACAATTATTATAGTGTATAATTGGCATTAAAAAACATTACACACACACACACACACACACACACATATATATATATATATATATATATATATATATATATATATATATATATATATATATATATATATATATATATATAACTTCCTGCATATTTATCAGTGTAAACGTTTATTTTTTTAGTTTCATTCTTTAACACTCACTTAATTTATGTCTTTGTGCATTTTCTTTCTTTTCTTTTCCATATTTGTGTTCAGAATTGCATGAGATTTGCAAAGAGAATCATCGTGTCACCTCCACACAAGACACTCGAGCATCATATTATAAGCCATTTGTAAAAGCAATTTGTTCTACTTTACGACAGTTGCTGACAAATCGCCAATATTCGTAAACAGAGTTACAGATAAATCATTTCCGATAAGTTTCAGTTCAGTGTATTAGGACCGACTAATTAGAATTGTGGTTTAATTATCGTCACAAATGTAATCGAGTATCACCTGACACACGCTGAAGCCGCGATTTCGTTATGGGCTGTAATTTGAACGTGTTTCAAAGTATGCACTTTCTCTGTCTCTGAAATTAGAGGAAATAATTGAGTGCTCGTTGTAAATGTTAAAGTACACTAGCACTGATATATTTTTTGTAAAGGGGGACATATATATTAACTCCCGTATATTTTTAAATAAGGTTTTAAAACTTTTTAAATTATACTGCAAGCAATATAACAATTATAAAGTAGCTTGATATATATTTAGATTATTTTTATTAGTATAAAGGAGTATTGTTTTATGAAACATAGATACAAAAATGAATCTCACACCAAATTTCAAAAAATATAAATTGTTATTTCTTATATTTTCATATACTTAATTCTCACATTTCGCTTTACCAATGCCTTTATAAATATAAAAAATAAAATGTATTATTGTATACATACCTTGAAATGTGATTTTCAATATTTCATGATTCAACATTTTAAGTAAAGAGTAGCAAAAATTTTAATCCAAAGGTTAACACAGAATTTTAAAATTTTACAGAAGTTTAATAGGTACAAAAATGAATCACGCCAAATTTCAAAAAATATATATTGTTATTTTTTACATTTTCATATTCTTAATTCCCACATTTCGCTTTACCAATGCCTCTATAAATATAAAAAATAAAATGTATTATTGTATACATACCTTTAAATATGATATTCAATATTTCATAATTCAACATTTTAAGTAAAGAGTAGCAAAAATTTTACTCAAATGTTTAAAACAGAAATTTAATATTTTACAGAAGTTTAATAGGTACAAAAATAAATCTCACACCAAATTTCAAAAAATATTAATTGTTATTTCTTATATTTTAATATACTTAATTCCCACATTTCGCTTTATCAATGCCTTTATAAATATAAAAAATAAAATGTATTCTTGTATACATACCTTTAAATGCGATATTCAATATTTCATGAACCAACATAAAGAGTAGCAAAAATTTTACTCAAATGTTTAACACAGAATTTTAAAATTTTACAGAAGTTTAATAGGTACAAAAATGAATCTCACGCCAAATTTCAAAAAATATAAATTGTTATTTTTTACATTTTCATATACTTAATTCCCACATTTCGCCTTAATAATGCCTCTATAAACATAATAAGTAAAATGTATTATTGTAGACATACCTTTAAATATGATATTCAATATCTCCTGATTCAACATTTTAAGTAAAGAGTAGCAAGAATTTTACTCAAATGTTTAACACATAATTTTAAAATTTTACAGAAGTTTAATTGGTACAAAAATGAATCACACACCAAATTTCAAAAAATATAAATTGTTATTTCTTACATTTTCATATACTTAATTCCCACATTTCGCTTTACCAATGCCTCTATAAACATAAACAATAAAATGTGTTATTGTAGACATACCTTTAAATATGATATTCAATATCTCCTGATTCAACATTTTAAGTAAAGAGTAGCAAAAATTTTACTCAAATGTTTAACACAGAATTTTAAAACTTTATAGAAGTTTAGTATACTCCTGGACATTTTACAAATTCCTGTATATTAAATCAATAGATTAAATTAATATTTTTCCCAATACTGTTGAATTGATGCTAAATGTACCAGTTTAGACTAATTAGTTAATCACTGGAATAATTCTTTATTAAAGCTTTCATGTTCTGTATGCACTGGTGATGACCATTATTCATTAGATGAAGTTTTTATATGAGTATTATTCAATATGAAATTTGCTAAAAATCATAATCTGAGGAGAAATTTCCCTTTTATGACAAGCTGTAATTAAAATTTCTTTTGATATTCATCTTTTATTATTAAACTCCCTGAATCAATATGTCTAAGAACGTTTTTATTATCCACAAGATTTTCAACTTCTCTAGAATAATATCAATTTAACTTCTTCGGTAAATTTCTGTCGATCGTTTCAATGAAAACGAGATAATTATTCTACTTTCTCGATCGTTTCGTTTGAACACTTGAATTGGGAGGTCGTTATTGAAGTAAATTAATCACCGACAACGGGGAGTATTGAATTACCATGCCACCAGGTAATTGTAGTTTTCAAAAGAAATAAAATCTGATTTCACTACATAATTTTTTTTATCTAATCGGTTAAAAAGTTTCGAATAAGTGCTACAGTTGACCTGCTTGTATTATTTGTGACAACTGATCGCAGATAATTAAAAAATACAGTGGATGCTAAAAAATGTGTCTGTAAATTTTTAACATAAGGGAACATAGCACCTTTCAAGCTGAAAACTTTTTCTTCTAATAGCCTATTTTGATTCAGTGAAATGAAAAGGTATCTGTTTAAAATAAAGAAAATTTACTTGTTTATTGATATCGAATAACTTAGTAAAATTCTTGTTATATGAAGTTTGTTATATGAAAAGATACATTTTTTCTAAGAAAACATAAATTCTATACATCAAGTAGAAAAAATAGAAAGCAAATTATTCATAAAATATCGTATTTAACATGTGAATTGGAAAGCCAATTTTACATTTGTTATATGAAAAGATACATTTTTTCTAAGAAAACATAAATTCTATACATCAAGTAGAAAAAATAGAAAGCAAATTATTCATAAAATATCGTATTTAACATGTGAATTGGAAAGCCAATTTTACATTTGTTATATGAAAAGATACATTTTTTCTAAGAAAACATAAATTCTATACATCAAGTAGAAAAAATAGAAAACAAATTGTTCATAAACTATGCTATTTTACATGTTAATTGGAAAGCCAAATGTACATTAAGTACAATTTAATTACTTTTATTCTCCTGTGAACCTAAATTACATCAATGCAACTGGTATGTTTTATAATATAATCAAGGCAATTTTTTATAATTTTTAATTTCTTAACTGTTTATAATTTTTTAATGTTAAATTTTAATACCTTTAAAGTTTTAGATTTATAAAATAAAAAAGAATACTTATCTTCCATTTGATATAAAAATTTCCTTTCTGACATATATGTTTCCAAAGTTATCTTGGGGTAAATAAATTTTATGTTTCTCGTATATATTTTTTTTATCTTATCTTAAAAATATACTACAGAAAAAGGCAAAACGAGTAATTTTTTTAAAGCTAGAGGGTTGTTAAAGAACTTGTAAAATATTCATTCAAGCTGTCCTCTTAAACTACTGAAGATTTGTATACATATACATTAAAGTATAACTAAATTACATTTATTAAATATTTAAAATATTAACAAAATATTTCATTTTAAAATAATAAATAAAGTATTGATTTCAATAACAATTTTCATGTGATTAATTTGTTTATACTTTTTCTCTTTGCCATATATAACAGCTCTGAGTTAATAATCTAAAAACTTTTTATATTGTCCACCATCCCCAACAACAAAAAACTTTCGAAATGATATATTTTTTCAAAAAAAAATTATAAAATGTCACATTTTGTCCTGAAAATTGCATGTTATGTTTACACTTCATAATCAATTTTACATAAATTTTACGTAATATTATGTATTTTATTTAAAATTTCCCCCCTTATTCTAAAATGTAAATAATTTTAAATTGTTTTAATGTTTTAAAATTTTCCAGATTCATTGATTTTTTTTCAAACCCTTTCGTTTTTCTTGACATTATCTATTAATACATTTGTTATAAAACTATGTAAGCTTCTTTTATAGGCAAAATATGGTCTAGGGTTTCAAAGCATATAATGCTGTGAAACAACAAAAAATACTCTTAAAATATTGACCAAGATTATGATGTTATATATAAATTCATTATATATAAAGAAAAACAGGTACCTAGTTTTGTGCCTGTATCAATTCTAGATAAGCAGTAAATAATCATAACCTATAAAGGACACAATGTATCATGTATATTACAAATGTATATCATTGTATACGATACATATTTGCAAAGTATATGATACATTATGTTCTGTATGGGAAGTAACTAATATCCAATACTGAATATATTTTTAACGAACATTTCTTAATGGGTAAATATTTATATAAATATCGAGTATTTTCATTAAACATTCTTTGTTGAAGATGTTAGTGCTTTAAATATTTTATGAAACAGCATTTTTGTACTGTAATTAAGAATAGAAGTTTTAATATTCTTACGTAAATTTTACGAGTCTTTAAATAGTTCTTAAAATCTCAAACTATTTTGACTGTGTATTGAAGCCACTTAATTTAATTTTATTGTTCTTAAAAATGTTTTATTGGAAATGATTAATTAAGTTTTATTAAAATTAATCATACCATCATTTCACATATTCTGTGTGTTTTGCTAGTTAAGAATTAATAGTATAAGTGTATTTTTCATATTATTTTTAAAATGTACGACAGAAAAGGACAAAACTAATACTTTTGTTAAAACTAGAGTGTTGTTAATGAACTTGTAAAATACTTTTAATCATACTTATAGACAAAATGTAGTGACTGAAACATGCTTCGGCATTTAAGGTTAGATAGTTGTTTTTTAGATAAAAAGTGCTCATTTTAACAACCTATATTTAAATTCAATATAACATAAAATATCCTTCTTTCTTCAGAGTAATTTTTTCTTGATTATTAATAAGGCTACAACTTAAGGCTACAAAGTTATTTAGTTTTGTTATATAAGTTATACTTAAAAAAAACACAAATTTTACATGTAAAAAAATGTATAAACCATCTTAACCGCAAAATAAATTTTAAAGTTTGTACATTAGATACTATTTTTTTCATTAAACAGAACCTAATTAACTTTATCATTGTATGATCCAGATCTCTGTTAATACGAATAGTATATTTTTTGTATTATAGCACAATAATGGTCATTCTTTCAAACTTTAAATTATTAAAAATTTTATTTTTTTAATATTTTAAACTATCATCTGCCTACGATGTTTTAGTTTGCAGAGTAAAATAGACATTCATCTTCAATTTGACATAAAATTTTAGTTTTTAGTATGTATTTTTAACAGTTATATTGCAGGTAAGTAAATGTCATTCTTTTCAATGGTTTGAAAAGACAAATCTAAATATTTTTTTCAAAGTTACGGTGTTATTAAAAAGTTTATAGTGATATTGAAACATTTTCAGCAGAGAAAAACAGTAGACCAAAATTTAAATAGAAATTTAAAATTTTCCTCTCCTTGATTTGCAAAATCTAACTGAAAATCGGAAATAAAGTTTTAGTGCAATAATAATATAATTATTTTTCAAAGATACCACACAATTATTGCTCACAACTTTAACCGGTTTTTAAAAAACTTTATTCAACTTTATAAATAATTTGAACTTGCCTTGTGAATGTCAGTCTTTTCCCTCTAAAACGTATAGATTATTTATTTTACAGCATGTAAAACAAAATTTAATAAAAATAAATACCTCTAAAAATTCGAAATCAATCAACTTAATAATTATACTGTTTTATAGACTTTTTGTATAATTTCTTGTTATCATTTTCTTTAAATAATTATTTAAATGTTTCATCTTATAATGAATTAAAATAAACCTCTTATAGTGAATATTTCAATCTGGAAAGGTATTCTGTTACCTTATGATTGATGCAAATAAAGGCATTATTATAGATAAGAAGTTGCTCAAATTAATACATTCAATGGCATCAAGCAACAATAATTTCAATGCTATCTACAGAATTTACTTATTTTTATGTGACAAAAAGCTTTCCTTTCAGTTATGGTCAAATAAACGTCGCTTCAAGCCGAGTAGCTAGCTCTCTTAGTTTCTAAAATCCGCCCTTTACTTGTGTCTTTCAGATGAACAGAATATATAAGGATGATAAATGAGGTGTCACAACTGTTCAAAAAATAGAATGCCGTTAAGAATTTAAGATAAACGAACGGTTATCTATAAAGCTACGTTTGTTTTTTTAACCTAGAAATAATACTAGTATGCTTGAAAAAAATTTTGGGGGCAAAGTTAAGTAATTCATTCCTAAATATTTATCTAGAAATGTGATTTTATGTCTGAGAATAGAATTGTTTCTAAATATTTCATCAATAAAATATTAATGCATTTAAGTACTTGGAAATGCCGTCATAGAACGTTTCTCCAAATACTCACTAATTTGAAAATATCTAAATACACTTTATAGAAGTAAAATATTATTGTAGACACTATGAAAATCAATAGAAATTCAATTAGATGAAAATTCAATGAAAATCAATTAGAAATATTCATTGAACTAAATTTCCTTTTACAGTTCATTTACATTAGTCCTTCAGAAAATAAAATAACACCCTAAATATTATATCTAATTATTATTAGTTGTATTTTAGTGCAAATACCTTTCAGACTTAAGGAAAATTATTTTAGTAAATAAGATTTGGGTAAATAATCTTAATATTCTACAGGAAAGGTACAGATAAAATAGCCCCATAATTGATCTGCAATATAAATGTAATTACATCATTGAAAGTTACACAACCTCCCCGTTCTGAAACTGGAAATTTCTGAATTCTTTTAATATAATTTTTAGTCTATAAGTAATTACTGATTTATACTCAAGCAATGCATATAGCAAAAGCGATTTTCATCTGAAAGGGGAGGCATGTTAAAAAATTGTAACTTAAATCAGAATGTATTAATTATTTGTTTAAAAAAATTCTTATGTAAAAAAATATTAAGCTTTTGTACTCTGGAGATCAGACAATTTACTTCCAAACTTGAGCAAGATGCTTGAGTAATCAAATATCAATCTTAAGAATTTACAATCTTATCAATTCTCTCACTTTCAAAAAATACGATAAACATAGTTTATATTTTGGAACTGTTATAAACTTACGCTCAAGAATGTATTTATTTTTGGATAGCTATAACAATGATTAGATTCATATTAACTCCCACCAGACGTTTAAAATAAATTGGAAAAAAGACATTTCATTAATTATGAATCCATAATTTGATTACATTGAGTTTAACTTCGAAATTAAATTTGTATTACCAAACATACTTGATTGTTTTCAAGTTCAGCACATTAGATATTATTTCGTGACTTCGGAAGAAATGAATACGTCAAAAGAGTGAATTGCGAAGGAAAAATTAATAATTTTTCTCATAGGAAATTAAGTCAAAATTAAATCAGTTTTGATTTTTTATTGAAACATGCGAGTTATAAAAGCTTTTCTTCTGTGCTTTCAATGTTATGAGAAAATTACTTCTAATTAAATGATAAAAATTCACTAAGTATTTTAATTTTTTAGATTGAATATTTTTAAAAATTTTCATTTTGTTTTATATTCCTGATGAATAATGTTACCAAATTAGTATATGTACATTGAAACCTAGTTCAATATTTATATCCCTATATAATAACTTATATAATACCCTAACAGCAGTGGTCTTCATAATTTTCCCTCCCATGGTCAGTAAAAACTTTAATGACCTGCAGGAGGAACCAACTCTATAGGTTTCTCCAAATGTATGTAATATACCAATTTATTTGAAATTCTTATCCAGTATGGAAATTTGACATTAGTAAATAAATAATACAGTATGACATCATATGGACAAAAACGAAGTTTGCTGGGTCGAGACTCTAGACTATCTTAGTTGTGTTGTATTCAAAATGGTGGCTGGGGTAAAATAAGTTCTTTGTCCTAATACCTTCCTCAAGTTCACTAACGATACCTCTGACGGTGGCACGCCAGGGTATGTTGCTTTATCCCTACATCTAAATAATGAGGACTTTCTTGATCAAAGTTGTTATTTCACCCTAACGATACTCATCAAACGAAAAGTACACCTTTTCTTGAGGTTTAGTCAGTCTTCAGCCCTCCCGAGCTGCTACTCACAGGGACTCTAACGATCGGAATAGTCGATTTTTCGACTGGCTACGTCATTATGACGAAAATACCCTCTAGAGTAGCAAAATCTCCCATCTTCGACATAAGACAACGTGCGGAAATGCACTTCTAGTGACGTCATTAGATAATCTAGTGTAGATGATCGCCGTGAGTAACAGACAACGTTTCGCCCTCATGTAAAACTGTATATTACCATTAGCCTATGACCCATATTGAGACTGGTCCACAGCTTTATTAGACCTGATGTAGGCTTTTCTATGCCAGAAGGATAAATAACAATGATATATGTAGTCTTTTAAAACCCAAAATCATATTTTGAAATTTTTATGCAAAATTTCCTTTTACTGTTTACAAAATATTTTAATACTTTTATTATGACTTTACATTTAACGTTTGTACATAGTTAAAACTATTTTCTTTTGTTACTTTTTATGCCACACTGTTTCTGAGATATACTATATTTTGCAAAGCTAAATTTTCAGCTGATTCTTTACCAAATTAAAGAAGGTTTTATGAAAGATATCAGCCTCAGTAATAACTGACACTAATTGTACATTTTTATAAATCCTGTTCTCAACATAATTTCAACAAAGTGAGTACAATTATAATAACCTTTGATGATCTCCCTACCCATAATTCTATTTATAAATCAAGTTCTCAATTCTTTCAAGAAATACTATTCATGTACCTATCCGCCTATCTTTCAAAATCACCTTTATTCCATTAGACTAAAATGGATCTTGGTCTTGATTTCTATATAAGAATAGATTCTTAATTAGCTTTTCATTTGAAATGCATGTAAATGCGTATTTGCACACAAAGAGATATAATTAATTGAATTTACAGACAATTAAAAGTGGGAAGTTTCCTTTGATCGATACATTATTATTAAGTAGTATGTAATAACATGAGTCTTAGTTAATATCGATTGAGAAATTTTATTTTTGTTTTCTCTGTGAGATTTTAATTTTAAAATAAATTCACAACCTTCAAAAATCTTCTACAGGATTTTTTTTTAAATAATAATGCAAGTTAAGTTATGTAAACGAGAGTAATTATTTTTTTATTAAGTTGATAGAGAAATAATGTATTTCTTTAAAATGCCCTATGGGCATCGTAATAATTGAAAAAAAATTATCATGACAGAAGACATTTTGGAGACAAAATTTGAATAAAAGTATGAATTTTAGATTAAAAAGGAATATGTAATCACTTAAAAATTAATAAAAGTTTTAATTATGCTAATAAAAAAAAAGAAATTTTGTCCTGGAATGCTGAAACATTAGATGAAAAGTTAATAATATATTTGAAGCTGCTGAAACATGTTTCTCTATCTCTCTGAATAATTTATTTGGTCATTTATTGAGATTTTAATTTAAAACATTTTATGTCTTTTATAGTGAAAAAAAAATCTTAAATATCCAAAATCTCGCTATGTTTTCAATTTAAGTCCATGATTTGTATTTAAATTGGTTTAATAGTGAACTCTAAATATATGCAAATGACATACAGAAATCCTCGGGGAAGCATTATCGACATTACGTTTTAGAACTATTTTAAGCATGCATTTTAAAAAGGCAGTAAATCTTTTATGCTTCTAAATTTGACTAGTAGTCTTTAGTTAATATCATCAGAACCTTGACATAAGAATGCTTCGTAATATTTTTAATTGCATACTTAAAGAAACTATTTTAAACAGTGAAATTAAAACTCGTCCGTGATTAAGGGTGTATATACATTAAGTAAAATGTTTATGATTGCTGATAAAGAATGATTTTTTTACGTAGTTGTGAAACAAATGGGTTTTTTAAAAGTAAATTATTTAAATGGGATATGATTTGACACATTTAATCATTCATACAAAATATTGTTTTTATGAATAATAAAATATTATCAGTGCTGACATACGAAAAAAAAATATTTTTACAATTAAATATATCTTTAGCAATTAATTATCCGATATGCTTTTTGATTAAAACAATTTACTTCAAAATATTAGGTGTATGGTTTATATGCATATGTGTGAGTGTCACTAAATTTCTGAATCTCGTAATAATATATGCGCTCATTATACATGAAGTGTAGGGCTGTGATAAGTACTTTCTCTAAATTAATCTACCGTGTGTATTAGTGTTTTACCATACATAAAATATTATGTGAATTGATACGCTCTTTGTAGTCTTTTTCATTTTTGGGTGAAAACACTTCCGTAATTTTCTTTCTGTTTATTTTTTAAGCTATAAATCATTACTCATCCTTTGATTTTTCATTTTTACTACTAAATAAATCTTTAAAATAAAGCTAGCCAAGATATTGTCAGTTTTGTTTGTGAAATTTAATTTAACACAAATCTGTCTTTGATTATAGGACTAATGAATTTTAAACTGAGTTGCATGATTTCTGAATGTCTCGAGTGATAAGTTAGTTTTAGAATCTGTATGTTCAGCTTCTAATAAATTGGTAAGAGCCAAAGAAGTTAGGATCTGGTTTTTTAGCATTGAAATATCTGAGTTTGAATCTTAATGCAAATATGGAATTTTGTACCTATTTCGACTTGAATTTAATCAGTAGATCCCAGACTATTACAGTCCTGTGTAACAAATATTTAAAGTAGTTCACCAAACAAAACAAAGCTCAATGTTTCGTTTGCTTTTGAGCCATAAATATTTCAAGGCAAATGATTTAAATGGGTTACTAAGTAAATGTTGATATTTTACATAGAATGTAAAAATGTACTCAGACAAGAAAGACACTTAATTCATTTATTGAAAGTTTTGTCAGCAATTCTACAATATATTTCAACATAAAGTGATCTATTTCAATTTACTAAATGTATGTAAGTAAAATGCTGATTATTAGATATTCATAGTAAAACTGAAAGTTTGACATAAGTTAAATCATGTATGTACTGATGAATTAGATTGGCAGTTGGGACAAAAGCTTAGACTTCATTCTTTAAAAAGATTTTCTTCTACCAAAAAATTGGGTGACTCCTGCAAGTAACGCCTTTTTTTAAGTAAAATAAATTTTAATCTCATGGTCAGAGAAAGTGAGTTTGGAATTTAAAATAATTGAGCTCATTCAGTTTTGAGGCTTTAGATGTATGTATTTTGAGGCATGAGAATGTAGTTTTGAGGCATTAAATGTAAGTCAGCGTCAGTAAATCTCCTGCTAAGTTCATTCATAGTATTTAATTATATTTTTATAATTCGAGTAGCGTTTATCTATGGAATTAACTTATAAAGTTGGTAAGAGTTCAAGTTTTTATCTAAAACCAGATGAGTAGATCAATCAAGAAAAATATATTTTACAAAACATTCATTTCTTTTTTTAAATTTTGAAAAAAGTGTTAATTTAATTTTCCTCTTTTTTCTCCCCATCCTCTTTTTAGCCCCATCTATTTAGCTGTGAAAAAAAAGATTATTTTACTTTTACTCTTGGAATATTTTCATATAGTTTAGTCACTGAATGCTATCAGAGTCACTGTTTGATATAATTGAAAAATTTAAATTTATGATTAAAATAATTTATTTAATTATATAATTTAAATTGGATTTTATGTATTATTTTTATGCAAAAATTTTCCTTAAATGATTTAGAAAAACTAATTATAAAATTTTTAAAACTTTGAATTTCCACATGCATTAGTCTTCATTTATTGTTAACTTAAGAGGGGTGCAAAAAGGTCAATTAAGTGGTTCTTTCCGCTGTAACTGCTTTAATAATTTTACTGACCAATCTAATTATATTTATACAAATTAATTGACTTAGTCAAACATTTTAAGTACTTAAGTGCTTTTAATATGGTGGTAATTAGGATTTGTTGCAGCTTTGCACCTAAAACATTAATAAATGCAGTTAGTCGAGTTAATTTACTAATAACTTAATAACAAAAAATACTTCTATATATCAGTCGTAATTAATCATGATAGATATTGCATCTCATTTAATATATTTAAAGACATAAGTATATAAATATCCGTAAACAATAGAAAATTCTTATAGGACAATGCAGGTAACATTTATACAGTATACAGTTGTTTATAAATTTTGTAAAAGTTAAGCGTTTATCAGTGAGCAGACTGCAACCTACTATTAATATTACCAAGTATTTCACTGAAATGTTTGATATTATTAATATTATGATTATCCAATGAGTGTAATGCGATTCTTAATATAATTTCATAGTGTATTTAATGCTAGTTATTTAGTTACTTTTATCTAAATTCGTAGAATTTTATATTAACAGTGTTTTAATATTTATTAATTTCAATACAAAAATCAGAGTTCACATTAAAACGTGAAATATCAAGTTATTAACACACGTAATTCAATAAATATTTTAATGTAAACATTAATCTTTAAATATTAAATTTTCCATGAAATTGTACATAATCGAGAGAAGACATAAAAAAATACTCTTTATTGTTTTAAATTCATATTTGTAGATTATTTTAAGCTTACTACATATTTAAAAGGGTAATTTAAACATTTTAAGTAAAACAGTCTGTGTGAAGAAGAAATACATTAGACTTTATTTACTACTAACTTGTTTTGCCTCTAGGTGACTTGTGGAAATAAATAAAAATGTTACATTTTAATACAAAAGTAGATAGTATCCAGCATAAAAATTACCATTCTTGCTGACTGTTATGAAGTAGTTTATTTGTGATGTAGTAACACCCCCCCCCACAATCTTCATGGCTAGTTTTCATCCATAGTTTTATTGAGTAGAAATGTGGGGAAAGATCGTGTGTATATATATAAAATAAAAGAATTTAATTAATTGTTAATTTATATCTCCATTAGTTATTGTTCCGATCGATGGCCTAATGATAGAGCGCTGCTCTTCGGTACCGGAGTTCGTAGGTTTGAATTTCGCTGATGGCATGAATGTTCGTTAAGAAACCCTGTGAAGCACCCAGGAAACCCTGGGCAGATAGCTTAATCAAAAATTTCGTACTGATAAGGAAAACCAGGAGCGTGAATGACTGGCTCAACCAAGGTGCCATCGTGCGGCCATGAAGATCTTAGACTAAAACCGTAACGCATGTGGCAAAGTAACCCTTCACTAGTACCCATCACAACTGCCCTGTGCTGTTATTGCTTCCCACACCAACACTTATTCTCATGTCAGGAAGTTCCATGTGGTACACCGGGTCACTGGACTTTTAACCTGGGTAGGATTCCTGCGGAGTATCCCCGCGATGCATTGGTTGTACTTATTTGTTTAGTTTGTCTACATTTTTTTGTTATTTTAATTATATGGTCTGAATGCTGGCTTAACTCCCTGCTTAACCTAATGCTGCCGGACGGTCAGACCAGGCCAACAATCCAACACTCTACACTGGGGGTGGTTCTGGTGGGTGGTTGGTTACAGCTATTACACGGCTTTAACACTTTGACTGCCAAGCCAAAATTGCAAATGTTCACAACGGGGCCAAACTTTTTTTTTGTGTAATTTGTATTTTTTCAACATAAAACTATATATAAAAACAATATTTCAAAACAAACTCTCTCTATTTATATATATTCCCTTTTTTGTTGCATGTTCCAAATATTTAATTTTTCATAAAACTTAGCTCATAAAATCGTCACATATACCAATTTGCGCAAACCACGTATACCTAACACATCGTAGGGAGCCTAACAATCAAACTCCAATACGATTTTCATGTAACTGATAACATCTTTGATAGCCATGGCCTGAAGTGTTAAAACACCATGGCTATCATATCGGATAGCCAGTGTCTCAACGGAAATATCACTGGATATCACATATGATAGCCATGGCAGTCAAAGTGTTAAGCAATAGGTACCGTTTTCATTAGCCTTCCTGTAGCAAAACAGTAGACTGTATACATCCAAACCAAACCGTTAATTGTTGTAATGTAAAGATTAAACTTGAAAAAATATTTTTTTAAATTCGTGGATGCCTGTCTTGACTCCAAATTTTAAGCTGTTATCAAAGATTCAATACAAACAGACATATTTAAATAGGCTTTAATGATATTTAAATGACCTCATAACTAAACTTAAACTGGACTGTTTGTAATGAGAGTTATTAAAATAAATATAAAAAAATAAGCGCAGATGATAATGAAATAAAAATATGAAATTCAAGTATTCATAAATAGATTTTTTTTATTGGTTTGAGTTGGGCTATTTTTAGTGAAAACATTTACTTTTGTCTTTGACGTAACAGGATAGATAGAATACTTGTACAAAAAAGAAGTTTTATGTCTAATTGAAAGTCTTTACCTGCAAACCACGTTAGTTCGTAGTTTTTTTTTAACCTACTCACTAAATCTCTCATTTTTAAGAAATCGATGTAATGCTTTTATCATATAATTAAGGAGAAAAATTAAACACGAACATACAAAAACCTCAATTTAGAAAAATGTCTATTACTTCAAATGTTAAGATTTAGGAAACAATGGTGATTTATTTAATGGATTAGATAACTGAATGATTTAGATAATTGGCGTTAGAATAGTTAAAATAGAAGAATAGAAATATATAACCAATAAGCCAACTTCACAAAATAAAAAACTTAATAAAAATGAGTTAATTTAAGGAATTTAGGAGATAATAAAATATTTTAGTGCCAAATTAAATTATATTCATCAAAGAAAAAATAAATAAGAGTTTATTTACATGGAAGATATCAATGAAATATTTTCCGAAAGTTTATAAATTTTTATCCACTTGTTCAATTTTCTTGAAATTAATATCAATTCTTAGAGGAAACAAAATATATATAAAAACTCGAATAGTTGCAGAATTCTGATGAAAGGAGCTGTAGATAGATCCATCAATCGTCAGTAAATTTAAGTTTAGTCATGTGGATAAGCTTTAATAAAATTATGATTTTTGAACCACTTATCGAAGTTTATAAATCATATGTTGAACTGTAGTATTTTTAATGAAAAATGGATTCAAAATTCTTTAAAAATTAAAGTGATGTTTAGATACACGCTTGTAACAATCGCGCTTGCGAAAATGAATCACATCGATGTTCTGTTGACAAAAATTCTAAAGTATTTGTAACTTTTAAATAATTTGCTTGATTTCAAGAAAATATATATCAATTTGAAGGACTTAAAAGTACTTCAACAACACATAAAATATTTAAAAATAAATTTCTCATTTGAGAATTTGATTTTTAGAAGAGCTCATACAGTGCCATCTATCGGGGATCTTGAAAGTTAAAAATCATTATATTGATATTTTATGTTATATACAGTACGGAAAATATTTTAAGTAATCTTTTGGAGGTATCAAAGAATATCTGTCCAAATTCCATGTGGATTTGTAAAAATACAAACACAGAATTATATATGCATACAAATATATACAAATAATGCATACAAATTTTAGATACCTAGAGATTAATAATTTCTCTTTAAAATATAATTATATATAATATGTGAAAAAATTTTCTTACTCTCATTTCAATATAACGAAAGAAGTTTCCAGTCTCTTCCAGCCTTGCGTAGTAACGATACATGACAACGAATTTGACATAAAAAAATATTAAGCTATATCTAGGCTTTTAAAATCATTTTACCGCCATCCCTTGAAAGGTAATTCCTTATATATAAATACTGATATAACCCCAATTTTTTTTTTCATTTCTACCAGTCTTGTTTAAATTTACCCAGTATATAATGATAAGGACGATGTTAAGAAATACCAGCATTAAATTCTTTCTAATAGCAAACGTAAAACATTTTTCATGTGCAAGATTTGCAATTCCCCTTTATGTCACATTTCTCATGACTACATTACAGATTTATCCAAATTAGGTATCATGTCGGTTAGCTCTTATAAGCGTGAAATAACATGTAACGTTCATGGGAGTAAATTACTTGTGAGTCATGAGTTAAGGTATTAAACGCAAATTCATACAACGAATAATAGTGAAACTTCTGGATTCAGTAATGTTCACGAGAAGCTGTTATGATGCGTTAAAGAGGGTGTGCAATCAGCTTGTGGTCTTCATCCACTAATGAATGTCCATGATGCAGGAGAACTTCTAATATATCCCAACATATAGAATGTCCAGAAGTGCACCATATTAGAATATATCTTTATCATGACTGCTTTTTAGATTCTTTTAAAAATGATGTTTATCATTCAATGCAACTATAGAAGTTATTGGGCTATTCAATTTTTATTTACCACTTAAGCCTGTTTTAGTGTTTGCTTTATTGTCAAGTATAAATTTTGTTCTAATTACAAAATAGCTGTTGAATAACTATAACATTAACACGGTATTTTTTGTACTCTTATCAAATGTGAAATCTTATTGAAGCATTATTACTTAATTTAAATTAAGGATTATTCTTATAATTTAATAATTGTCCAGCTGTGCATATTCATCTATAGAAACTAAACTTATTGGGTATTATGTAGATGAACAATGAAAAACTCAAATAGCCATCATAAAGACTGCATTATTTAAGCTTTATTTATTTTCTGTCTTTTAAACTAACGTTAGAGATTTATTGTTTAATCCGAAATAATAAGCAGCTTTATGAACATGAACATGTTCCATGATCCATGTTCATGGATTGGGACCTAATAATTCCCAATGATTTGCTACATTTATCTTCACGCTGTTTCTGAGAAATCTGTATTACTGAAACGTGATCTCAAAATAATTTCCATCTAAGAACAGATCATTAAGATTGAGAGATGGGAAAACTAATTAATTGCATTTTTCCATGAAAAATACGTGACGACTGCAATAAAGGGTGTTAAAAAAATTAAAAGAAACATACAGATGTTTAATCATTTCTAACATAGTCGTCAATAATAAAAGACATGTTAATAAAAACTAGACAAAAATTATCTGACAGAGACTAAAATAAGGGTAAAAATATTTTATAAAGTTTGAAAAACATTGTCAAAGACTGTAAAGAGAATTAAAATGATTGCGATTGCTTTAAAAATATTTCGCAATTTTCAGCTGAATTTTTTATGCTGGTATGCATAGTAATGGCTAAAAAATATGTTAATCCCTTTTTTCTAAATGGAGGGAATTAATTTTAACAAAATTTTTTCAACCCAAATTTAGAAAACTAGAATGATTAAAAGAAAGTTTCCTGTGATAATCTATATTAAGTAAGTACTAAAGCAAAAATGTCTTAAATAAAAGGTGTAATTGGGAGGAAAGAAAAATTATAGTCTTTAAGAATGGATTTTAATTTGTTGTTTAAAATTGGTATGCATGGAAAGTATTAGCAGTAGAAAGGTGGAATTCAGATCCTGAATAATTTTAGGAATACGAAATTGAAGTAATTAGTGAAATGTTGTTGGATGATAACATCTTTTTATCAACACTGCTGACACTTTGATTTTAACAAAAGACTGTCTCTGTTTAATGATAATTTAATGATCATTCTTCGTTTAATGATAATGCCGGTACTCTTAATAAAGATATGCTGTCTTCAAAGTGAAATTCCCTATTAAACTTAATTTGGTTTTCCGTTTCATCTTTTGTTTTACCCGTTTTACAGGAAATATCTGTTTCACTTAAAAATATCCTTTTTACCCGAATTCGAGGTTTCTCAATAGTTGCGAACGTTTTAATAATGCTGTGACTAGTGAATATTTCTTTTTTACTATTAATAATTCTTATTGGTTTGTTATAAAGGTTTATCTCTTATTGATTCAATCATTAGTAGACTTCTGTGAAATAGCTGTCACATTTAAGACGATAGCTTTTCGTTATAGATGGTATTAAGGCAGGGAGATATATACTCGTGTAAAATAAAGTAATTTAAGATCTCAAAAACATGTTTAAATTTTGTATAACGAAAACCAACTTCTTGTAATCACTGATTTTGTTTTATAATGTTAAAAAATAATTTTCAGTGGTTTGAAAGATTCTATTTTAACAATTTCTGAATTACTTTACTTTTATCACAGCCACTCCCATAGATTGTCCGAAATATGGCTCAATAAACGCCTATATCATTTTAAATTATTATATTAGACACTTGAATTATTTTAATAAATTACCCACTTGAATTGGCTACTATATTACATAATAAAAGTATAGCTACGTTTTGAACATGTGCAGTAAAATTGTATTTACTTTACTAAGAATTTGCATACTCGTATCTCTTCATTATTAAATTTTTAAAAATTAATTTGCGCCATTATATTGCTTCTACTTAATTCGTAAGCTACTGATAAAAATGTTTACAACAGTAAAGAGAAATCTTTAAAAAGAAATTGCAATGTTTTATAGAAATCTTTACGTGTATACTTAATGCATAAACTGTGTTCCTAAAAATTCATGCAAACATATCCAATAATTTGGCAAATGCTAGGCAAAAATTGCGAATTATTTCCATCTATTTATGATACAAAATAATAAAATTATTATTAATATTTTATCATTATTATATTTTATATAAATATTTGTATTTAATAAGTAGGTAGTCTTCTAAATGCACTTCAACACTTTACTGGAAAATATGTGTTTAATTACTTTCTTTATAAATCGAAATTTAGAGAGCGAATGGCCAAGTATTTGTTTAGAAATTAAAAAAAAAAAAGGCTAAACACTAAAGTGTTCTTAGTAATTTGGCTAATATCACCCATACTTTTAGACAATATTATTGCAGGTAATAAATCTCGCACGTTTTCTATACTGAAGAAATTTATGTAGGTTATTCTAAATGCATTAAAAATATAAATCAATATGTGGTAACTTTTATTCCTTTGAAAATTACTCTATAGGTTATTTAGGTACAAGATTACTTCTGTCTTAAGTATTAATATCCATTTCAACTATCAATTTTTAGAATAATTTTCACTGGGTGTTAGATAGGTAGTTTATGTTTTGCAAATATTACGAAATTTTAGCCATTTTTACAGAGATACCTATTTGGAATGTTTGAATGTTCGTATTATTTTCATACTTTGGAAATAAATTCCCTTTGAAAAGTTCTGTGCATCGGAAGTAACGGGCACTATGTTAGAAATTTCAAATTTTAAGCAGAGCTTAGTAACGAAATTTTTCTAATTCATTTGAGAGGAACCACTATTTGTGAAAAGCTTTATAAACGTATTTGAGATAATATGGCAGAAATAGCGTTCATAAACATAGAAAAGTAGAAGAAATCGGGTTTTATGTACAAAATGGAGTCTTTGCCCGGAAACTTTGTTGGTTTATAGTTCCTTTTCCAATTCATCAAAACTTTAAATTTGAGGAAATCGAAGTAATGCTTGTATCACATAATAAATTAGAAAAAATCATACAGAAATATGCAAATATATCGATATATTGTAAAGGACTTTTATTTCTAATGTATAAAATTATATACAAAACTTATGCATCTTTGTAGTCTGTGTTGCTTTTAATATAAATTTTCTTTCAATACTTGATTTATATATTAAACGTTCCTCTGTTGGAATAGCTTTTTTTCCATAGTGGAAAATAATACTTTTAAAGGCAATATTTAAAATTTGATTTCAACATACACTGAGTGTACTTAAGTTTTTTTGTCTTCACTTGCTATCAATGTAAGTGGTTTTGGTTTGGTTGTAACATTACGGTCTACTATTTTACTGCACGAGATCTATTACGACTACTATTTATATTATTACTATTTATTCTGATCTACTGTTTATAGCCGATTCCGAACGACTACGAACATATATGCTAGCATTGGTATTCGAACCCGTAAACTCCGGTACCGAAAAACAGCGCTCTAAAGTTCAGCCTTAGTTCGGCCCCAAAAGAAGAGAAAAACAATGACACACATGATAAGTTAACACTGAAATTGCTCCCATAAACAATAAGAAATAACAATTTGGAACAAAAAGATGTTTAGTGATACTAAGTTTCTATTCAAATACAATGCTGAAATGTTTAACACTACACTTTTATAAGGTCATTTCTCAAAAGTTTTACTTTTCTTTGATAGAAAATAATAATTATAGCAGCGATATTTCAATAAATCTATTTAAAATTGGTCCTAAAAACAAATTATGTGTGTGTAAATCTCCCTGTCTTCCTCTGCTATCAAGTGAATTGAAAGGCAATGACACACATGATGAGACAGCAGTTAAATACCCCATCAACTTAAAGAAATAACAATTTGGAGCAAGAATATATTTAGCGTTACTCAGTTTTTGTCGAATTACATTGCTAAAAAAAAAAGAAACATGCCTTTAATGCACCTAAGAGAGCTGTAGCTATAACGAGGAAAAAATACTGGGAATAAATTTGAAATCAGAACAGTCTACTCAGGGAGAATTATTTCTTAAAACAAGAAAACAGTCACAGAGATCCTCTTGAGACCTCTTAATGGAAGTTTTGGAAGCTTTCCTAATTACAAAATTACGAGCGAATAAAGAGAGAAAGAAATATGTTCTCATCGACAGAGGAGTGAAAAAAGGTTACATTGTGAATCACTTCTTTCTATGCATATTTTATGTGTCCAGGACAACACCTTAAAGTATCTTATTCGGGGATATTTTGAATTTGTATTAAGGTCTATTTTTCAGTTAATGCAATGAAAGAAATAAGATTTTTTACTGTATCATTTGAAACAAATTAATTCTCTTGATGCGCAATGCTGTTTTTAAGTGTTGTACCGTTTGTTAGAATGAAGCAGACTTTAAAGTGCTCTAAATTGGTACAACACGTTTCTAATTGCATAATGAATATTTACAGAACTTCCGTCTTTAATAATATTTTTTTTAATATATACTATAATTTTTATTAAATAATTCAACTTTATATACGTCAAAAGAATAAATAAAAAGTTCAAAGATGTTACTTTTAACACTCCGAGTGTAACACATCGAGGAAAAAAAGTCAGGGGTCAGTTTACTGAGTCAGTGGCCAAAGCGTTCTATGATTTTTTCCTTCACCCTTTGTCGACTAGAAAGGAATACGGTAAACCCACCCTCGTTATTGTCCCTTTACTTCCGGTTATAAATAGACATATAAATAGATATTATAGATTGTTAATTTTTAATACACATAAAGCTCGTTAAGTCTCGAAAAGCATCCCATAAGAAATAATGGATTCTAAAATTACAAATAAAAATATTCTTTGAGAGACTTGTCTATATTTTTTTGC
>CM063502.1:100691843-100716843 GCA_032207245.1 Pardosa pseudoannulata
AAAAACTGTTGAAAATGTAAATGTATTAATGTATTACTTTAAAGTAATTTTATTTATATATTAAAGCTCTAAGCCATTCATACTTTATTTAGACTTAAAATGAAACAACACACTGATAAATTTTATTACTTGAAATTATTTTGTTATTATTTTGTTCAGCGATCATCTCATGAATTTTGTCTCCTCTCGTTTTAAAATCTCTATAATGAGTCTAAGTAAATAAAAATTTAAGCTGTATTTTTTAATCGGATTTGTTACTAACAAAGCTATTTAAGATCTTAAAATTCCCTATTTTTAAACGTTTTTAAAACGTCAAATGTAATAGATTTAGTATATGTTGTTTGCAGAATAAAGTTAAAAGATTAATAAGCAAATTGCGGAACATGCATTTAATCTGTTACAGCATTAATGGCAAAATACTGTAAGAGTGACAAAGGGAATTTTTTCAAAAGTTAAGTAAAATCTGAAAATTGCTCGGACTATAGATTTCTTTTTGGGAATATATGTGTAAAACAAATTAATATCAATTATTTTAGTATAGTGTTAAGTAGTCTAGATATTCGTAGTTTCAATATCCACTACTTTTTATTAGTTAATGGTAAAAGGAAACACTGTATTACAAAATTAGATGTTACTACAAATTGTTCATTTTCTTGTCTTTTAATAAATTATTTTTATATATAGCTGTATTTTGTGAATTGTTTAGTTATTAAATCATTAAAATATAGTTTTGCATTATAATATAAAAACATTACAGTTAGTCAAAATCAGAATATTTGTCTAATTGTGTGCCCTTAGAGCTGTTGGATGCAACACGTTCGTAGTCTTTTGTAATCTGTCTATTTTCTACGGACAAAATTTCATTTCTGGGCATATTTACAGAGAAATTCAAATAGTAGTGGTAGTACCGAATCTGAAAACAAGATTTGAGCTGTAGACTTTTTAAAATAGAGCTTTCGATCTGTTATAAGCACGTCAAACTAATTTATCGTGCTTATAAAAGTGTCCTTCTCAGATCTTCTAAGCAATAAACGAAGGGAAATCAGAATACTCTGTTGCATTAAGAAATAAGTATAAACGACACTGGTGCTAGTTTTGAATTAAACTATTCCTGTAATATTGTCGAAAAGTATTTACTCACAAAATGACAAAGCATAATTATTTGAGAAGATTATTATATAATACTTGGAATAGAAGTCTTAGTCATTAGGCAGTGTCCTTCCCCTCCCTAATTTTTTCTCTCTCACACACACTCGCATGCACACAAACATGCATACACATATACATAGAATAGGATTTGATGTCCTCCAGGTTAATAATTCAGTCCAGATTAACAGAATAACATCCTTCTGGGAATGATATTTACTGCAAATTATTATAATTTGTTAATAAACCTATGGGTGTAGGAAACTCAAATAAACAATAACATAAAAAGTTAAATTTATACCGTCTATCATTAGCATAAACTAACTTAAGATTTTGTTATAGTACTGTTATGTATAGTACTGTAATGCATTCTTTATATTGTATTTATTTCATATCTGCAACTTTACTAACGTTTCTTTATCAGAAAGTATCACTTCAATTTACTAATTATATAACTGTTTATAGTTTTACTGATGTCTATGTTAAAAAATCCATGTAAAACTTAGAGTAAATATTTCAAAATCTGAATATTTCTTTAATCTACTTTGTAGTTGTTTTAGTACCTGGCCGAGAGATAAAATTGATATAGTTATATCATTTAAAAATAAAATTTCAATTTTTAATGAAATGTATAACTTTACTGTTGGATTGTTAAACAGAAAAATTATCCTCTATAATTTTTATAACTTTACGCACACTCTTTTCTATACTTTATACCTATTTCCATTTAATTCATTCTTCCTCTATTGTCATTCTTTAAAAATTATGTATTTTAAAAATGTATGAGGTTCATTGTGTTAAATTGTATTTCTTCCATTTCTGTGACTGTACTATCATTTCTTTGTCTGGATGTATCACATTTATATACTAATTCGATCGATATATATAATTTTAGTGATATCTTTACCAAAAAAGAGATTAAAAACTTATAAATATTTCAAAATCGAAATATTACTTTAACCTACTTTGTAGTTCTATTAGATCTCCTTCCGAGATATAAAGATGATGTAGTTATATCATTTAAAATTAAATGTCAAATTTAAAAAAAATGATCAATTTGTTGTTCGATATTGAAAAAGAAAAATTATCCTCTATAGTTTTTATATCTTTTCGAAATTTTTTTTTCTATACTTTATTTTCATTTTAATTCTTTCTTTCTCTATTACCATTCTTTAAAAATTACATACTTTAAAAATGCATGAGGTTCATTGTGTTTAATTGTATTTCTTTCATTTCTTTGTCTGTACTATCGTTTCTTTGTCAGGATGTATCACTTTTATTTACTAATTCAAAAGATATATATATAAAATATAGTGATATCTTAATAAAAAAAAATAAAAAACTTGTTGTAAATATTTCAAAATCGAAATATTCCTTTAACCTACTTTGTAGTTATATTAGATCCTCTGCCGAGATATAAAGATGGTATAGTTATATCATTTAAAATTAAATATCAATTTAAAAAAATGGATCAACTTGTTGTTGGATATTGAAAAAGAAAAAATATCCTCTATAGTTTTTATATCTTTTCTCAAACCCATTTTTTATAACTTTATTTTCATTTTAACTCTTTCTTCCTCTATTGCCATTCTTTAAAAATTCCATATTTTAAAAATTTATGAGGTGTCATTATGAGGAGGTGTATAAAAATATTCAACACTCTCTCTCCCAATTTCATTGGTAAGGAAAGGATGAATTGGATGCAATGAAACAAAATAAAAAGCAGGGAAAACATTTATACACAAGTGTTTTAGCTTAAAAAAAACCAGTCATCCATCAAGTTTGTCAGCTCTCCATATTTTTGCCATAAAAAATGATATATTAGTTCCTCTGCTAAATTTGTTTTTTATTTGATAATTTAAAATAAAATATGAGACATCTTTCTGAAAACATAAATACTTGGTTTTTTTTTCAGAGATTTAAACTCCGAATATTGTTAAAACCGGCAGGGAATACTCTGATTTAAAGATTTTCATTTCATATTCCTTAAATCTACTAAGCTTACATTAATCATATTTCGAACTCACCTTAAAGATTATTTTTAAAAACTGGAAATGTATTTCCTTTCGTTTTTTAATATATACTTTATGAATACGGAAGACGAATAAAAATCCAAGGGATTTAATTATAACATGATTCCTTTTTGAAAAATGACATTTCGTAACAAAATATTTTTGAGTTTTTTTGCTTATGTTCTGCAAAAATGTGCTCAGTTTCAATCAGATTTTTCCAGTTATTCTCCAAATTTTTTTAATTTTCTTTTTTATCGATAATTTATAATTTAGCATCATGTTTTCTTATTTCAGAAATATTTTACTTGCAATCAGTTTTAGAAAGCATACAGAAAATATTTTGATAACATTTATAATAAATCTATTTAAAAAAACACTATTGCCACCTGTGAATTTATTTTATTGGGTAACGGATATTGATAACAGTATTATTGAAATAACAATTTATGACCTTATTTGACAATCATTGTCTTTCTTGAAATTGTTCAGAAATCCAAAATAAATGTCATGATTGATATTCATACAGTTTGTAGTAGATGTTTCTGTAGTAGATGTACTGTAAGTAAATGTTTTGTAGTAGTGAAGTAAAATTATACCTACAGTTAGGACTACTTTATTCCTATAATAATGAGTACGCATTCTACTATAATATTTATACCACCGTGAATACTTAAAATGGTTCTTGCAGCATTATAAAAAAGTGTATTTTTTAACATTCTCAGTTAAAACACAAATCGTGAAAGATGAATACTTTAAAGCTCCGATATTTTAAATGGCTTGCTTATTGGAATGAGCATGTGTCCTTAATGTAAGTAGCAATAAAATGTAGTTAAGGAATGAAAAAATATCTGCGTTTAACAGATATTTGGAAATGTATTTTACTCCTATAGCAAAAACATAGATCATTTAATCTTGATTATATTATCCAGGTTGATAGCCAACATGGAATATATTTTATTACTTATACATATCTTGATATACGGATTATATATATATATATATATATATATATATATATATATATATATATATATATATATATATATATATATATGTATATATATGTATATATATATATATATATATATATATATATATATATATATACATATATATATATATATATATATATATATATATATATATATATATATATATATATATATGTGTGTGTGTGTGTGTGACAGGGTCAGGTTTGGAAACGTAAAATTAATAATTTAGGGGTTTCAGAACAGAAAACACAGAGCACTCTTTTCATTCAGGTGAATGAATCTTTAATAATCTTCTATAAAAGCACTTGTTGAGCAAGGGTCATGTTTGATGGTTGGATGTAAAACTGTGCATTAGTCACGAATAATGACACTATAGCAAAATATTTTGGTATCAAAATATTTTGGACTCATTATGTGAATGCAAGCGTGACATATATATATATATATATATATATATATATATATATATATATATATATATATATATATATATATATATATATATATATATATATATATATATATATATATATATATATATATATATATATATATATATATATATATATATATATATATATATATATATATATATATATATATATATATATATATATATATATATATATATATATATATATGTCTAGAGAGAGAGAGAGAGAGAGAGAGAGATGCAAGATTAACAAATAAGTTTTACCTCTGCTGTATAGTTTAGTGTCGTTGCTACAAGTTTGTCAGCTAAATGTGGTAATTTTCTAATAACTAATAAATTTAAAGCTTTAATATTCCATTGATTTCAAATTTAATAAAATTTTATGTATTTTACAAAAATGTCTAAAGACTACATCAAAATGTTTTCTAAATCTTAAATATAGTAAAAATATATTATAAACCAGTTTATTAAATCTAGAAAGTTTTTGTATAGTCTCGATGATAGGTATGTGATATCAATGATAGTTATGTGATATATTTTATCTTTAAGATTTGAAATATGGATTTTAATATATCTAACGGACTATTATATTCATTTAATCCTTAATGCACAGTTTTTTTGAAAAATGCCGGCCAAAAAATCCATTTCTTTAATGTAAAAAACACAATTTAGAACGTTGTATTGCCAAGGAAATGACAAAAATACAAAAAGTAAATTTGAGTATATTGGATATTTATTCAATTGCTATGATTTCTAATTTTTAGAATGTTATTATTATTGTCGAAAGACTATATTGTTCAATTGGTAGGCAATCTACCAATTGACAGTATGATGTGTCATCCCTTGATGCGTAGGTATCAAATATGAAATCATGTTTCATATCTCAAGTATAAAGTATATAAAGTGACGCCTCGAGTCAAGGATGTCTTTTCAGCCAGAGCTTAGTAATAGTTAACAATTATATTTTATTTTACATTATATTTTAGTAAAATATGTATTAAAAAATGAACGAATCTGAATCTGAACCTGAATACGCTGTCGAAAAGCTGCTCACAAAGATGAGATAAGCCATAGTGATAAGTAAAAAATATATATTTTTTATACTTGAATAAGTAAGTGTTATAGATTATAATCCCATGTAAATGATAAATATCAATAAAACGATTGGTTTCTTTTACTATCACATTATTATTTTCAATTCTCGATTGCATTCGAGTGTGAAAAATTATAGCAACATAAATTACAACGCTGCTCGAATTATCTCGAGTGTGCACAGTTTGGCCAGTTTAGCTTGCTCGAGTTAACTCGAGCGTGCACTTTAAAGGGATTAAGGAGATGATGTACGCTTAATATGTATGATTAATACGCTTTCTAAGGCTAATACGCTTTACACCTGCTTTGCAATGTCGAGTATCGGGGCCACTAGTTAAATACTACTAGTTAAATACCACTAGTTAAATACCACTAGTTGTCAGATAAATGTGATAATTTTGTGATAAGTAGTATCTATATTTAAAACTTTCATAGTCGACTGAAGCTAAAATTACACAGTTTATATTTTACACGGATTCGGAACAAAATTTCACTGTTTTTTTTTTTTAATTTTTAAAATATTCAACATATTTATAAAACTAATCTATATAATGTACGCTTAATATGTATGATTAATACGCTTTCTAAGGCTAATACGCTTTACACCTGCTTTGCAATGTCGAGTATCGGGGCCACTAGTTAAATACTACTAGTTAAATACCACTAGTTAAATACCACTAGTTGTCAGATAAATGTGATAATTTTGTGATAAGTAGTATCTATATTTAAAACTTTCATAGTCGACTGAAGCTAAAATTACACAGTTTATATTTTACACGGATTCGGAACAAAATTTCACTGTTTTTTTTTTTTAATTTTTAAAATATTCAACATATTTATAAAACTAACTTATTATATAATATCTGATAAATATAGAGAATTTTAGTACACTCTTACTGAGTACATATTAATGTGATATATTTTATCGTTCAGACTTAGAATATACTTTTTACTGTTTCAAACCCAAGATAACCGTGTCAAAATATATATCGTTTTAAAGAGATGAAGCACGCTTTCTATCTACTGAAAGTAAAAGCAAAGTGGGGCAGAAATGAAGAATGTAAATGCTACTAGGCAAGAACAAATCGAAATAGCTCCGACACACGCCACAGCGAGATTAAGCAACGTGCACACTATCTGCACAGAATAAAAAAGCATACCATACTATTTTTCCCGGGAGCGAAAGGCAATGAATGGAATGTTTGGAATAATATTAGGAATCTTAAACATTTTGCTTCTGTTCTTGAAGATAACATTAAGGAGAATTTATTTAATTGTTAAAATATTATTATGGTTGGTAAAATGGTTTAATAAGAGAAGAATTTAAAATAAACATAATAATAACATTTCATTTAATTCTTTTAAACTGCATTGTTTTAAATTTTCTCCGGATATGTTGTCTCACAATTTTAACCAAAAAAATATTGAATTCAATATGCTAAATAAAAAAACCTCGTAAAATTCCTTTTACTCAAAATGGAAATTTAACGGTTTTTGTCTATATAGATTCATTATAAATTTATACTTATATTTTTTTCTTAACCCATATTGGACAGCTGTCCTATAAACAGGACAACAAATAAAATTCCATTTAATAATAAAGTTATAAATATTTTCTGAGTGGATTTTATTTTAACACCTTTAAAATAGACACACTTTAGCATAGTAACAAAAAAACTGAGAAATCAAATTATATTGTATTGTAAAATTTATTTTCAGCAACCTCTTAAAAATTGTCATTTTTTAATCTTTAATTTTATATTCATTATTATTATTATTTAAACATTGTGGAGGTTACTTTTAGTTTAAAAACAGAGCTAATAATGTAGCTGAAAGTTTTTGTTGGAAAATATATTTTACATGTGTATTTTGTAAATATAAAAAAGGTGCCCTAAAATTAAGACGATGGTCCAATCCTGATTATTTTTATATGAATTCGATATTGCATTGATAGAGCACATTATTTTCTTATCTTTCAATGAAAACCAGTTCAAACACCTGTTCACACACCTGGACACAACAAGGGGTAAATAGATGTCTATTCTATTCAGAAAACTGGAGATATTTTGCAAGATAAACTTACTCTCTTACTGCCAGTTCAATAACTGCAAGAGAAAACCTACAACAGTATGCTTAAACTGTAATGTTGGACTTTGTTTTGACTGTTTCCCAACAATTTATCTATGAATCAGCCTAATGCAATGTAAGTGATATTTGTTAAGTTTTAGTAGTGTAATGGACCATTGTCCTATTTATAGGACAGCTAATTACATAAAAAATTAAAAATATTTTTTCAAAATTTTGGTTTTATATACTTAGTTACACCATATTAATGATATGGATTAAGTTTTAATAACTTACAGAAATATTTAGTTGGTGTGGTACAATATGGGTTAATTTAACTAGTAAACCTTTAGGTTTTCTATTAAAATATTAATTTTCTCTTCATGAAATATTATAGCATATTTTATTGACTTACACGCAACCGTCCTTAAAATTATATAATACAATTTGTTATTTATTGAAGTCAATTGCAGGATTGATCTTAATCCTCACTGAAAATCGCTACGACTGCAGACTTTAAAATTCAAAAATATAATGTTTTTATGCAAGTTTTTAATTTTTTATTTAATATTTACCCATATATTTGTAATATACTGGGTGTTCTTCTTTTAAGTTAAAACTACTAAGAACTTTCTGCCGTTTGATCTAAAAGGTGAAAAGCCATCAAATTTGGTAGGGAATCTAACGGCGTGGAATAACAGATTTCCTAAATAATATAGTTCTCTATAACAGGAGTTTGGTGCTGAAAATTTCTATGAAACTCGAGAGATGTTTAAAAATACACGTGAAAAATTTAATAAAGGATAGCAGCAAAAATACTAAAGGACAAATGCTTACTGAATTCAAAGAGCATCTGGTTGTACCATAATACGCAAAACGGGATAAGTTGTTTCATCTTCACCAATCAATAAAAGCCACTGGTTTGAAATATAATTTCTGTAACACTTTAGATATTCTCATTTACTGTTTTAAAATGATGGCGCACTAAAATTCATTATTTTTTATTCATTTCTTTAATTTCATTGGCGTAAACCAGTTTGACATTCCTCCCTATAGGTGATTTTAAGATTAATTTTTTCACACACTCTTCCTATTAAGTTTTGTGGAATATCATTTTTTACATCTAACTACATATCTCGCCTAGCCGAAAGATGGCTGAATGGTTAGGGTGCTGACCTTCAGAGCCGGAGTTTGTGGGTTCGAATCCAACTATGGCATGAATACTCGTAGCCGTTCGTAGCCGGCTTTAAGCAGTAGGTCCCGGTCACATTATCCCTCGTGTTGCAAAAAGTAGACCGTAGCACTCCAAAACCAAAAAAACAAAAATATAACTCCAAATAGTACCAGTTAACAGCAACTCTCTGTCTGGGAACAAATAAAAATTCAATTCCACTTAAACTAATTCGATGCAAGTGTTCTAGGCCAGCATTACTGATCTGTTTGAAACATCATTTTTATCATGCTATATAGTATGTCAAAATACTGGTCGAACAATAAAAGTAAACTAGATCATACTCACCGTGCATATTTCTATTTATGGGGTCAGGTACAATCGAAAATCAAACATTTTTCTCATAAAAGAATGTGTAAATTATACATTGAACTCAGTTTTCAAGAAATTACTACATATTAATCTCATTGTTTCATCGGCTAAAGAAAACATATACCACGATGTTTCTAGATCACCTGAAAATACTTATCTGACAACTGATAGCTATACACTGTATTGGAAATTTCTACGGAACTCATTTCGGCAAAACTAATCTTTATGAGATCATAGATAACATATATATTACTTACCTTTCAGTCATAACTTATGGTAACGGGATATGTTTAAAAAGGCTTATAAAGCACTATTCTATGATAAAACAGTTTTGATTTAAAATCATACCTGACCCTATAAATAATGTGGATAATAACTGTTTTTTTTTTGTGAGTCTACTCATTGACTATTGCTTTGACTAACAGTAGATTTTTTATTTAGTAAACTATAGTCTTCATTTAGTTGTCTATAAATAAAACTGCATGTTTTTTTGTTTGCTTTACAAATCTTTAACAAGGATTTCAACTTTCGATCAAGTGTCCAAGTCTATATTTTATCTAAGATCTCTCTCACAGTTACATCAATCCCTTACATGTAATCAGTAATTAAAGTTTGCGAGGATTAACTTTGGTAATATTGCAAATTTAACATTAAAAGATTTTATTAATAAATGAAATTTAATTACTTATAAAGAAACTCATCACTCAAAGAAGATCACTTATAAATTACTTTAAATCACTCATCACCTTAAAAATCTCTTATAAAGAAATATAGAAGCAAATATTAAAATTATAATAATGTTTGAGTATTTTTTTCTAATCTATCTGTTGAATTATTTCTTTTCAATCATAAAAAATAAAAGAAAAATTAAACATTTTAATGAGGAAAATTGTTTGAAATTAGTCCCAGTAAGGTATATGTTTAAGTACGAAAATAAACTTCAGAAATAGTAGATTTAAGGTTTGCATGTTAAACTAAAAATTCGTGTAAAACATATTCTTTGAAACACAGGTATATATTAGTTTTCCTATTTTAAAACTATTTATATATGCATGTATCTATATGAGTGTGTGTGTGCGTGTGTAAAAGCTGATCTTTAAAACTTTGTTTTAATTATTGCATCAGTTCTAGAGTTTTAAAAAATTTCATTATTTTACAGGTACACTGAAATGTATTCCTTTTCTTTCATTATTTTAGAGACTCTAACAGCATCCCAGTAACTTTCCCTTGTAAATACTCTTTCCCCTTTGACTTTTGTTAATGTTCAGACAGTTCAGAACTCTCTTGACTTTGTCATAAAATTAAAAAGTTTCTCTCTGTCAAGTACAAAATTGGTTTCCCAATCTCGTTTCTCAAATGTCCCTATTTGAAGGTCCTATTGATTGTTTAAAGATTTAGGATTACACGACTTTCATTTCTCTTCTGTTGAAGAATAGGAATTCTTGATTAGTTAAATGTTTGTGTCACAGAAAATCCTTTAATCACATTCTTTTATCCCAGTGAAATGTCTCGCTGTAGGTCATCGTCTTTTCCCTGTTTTTCTTGACATTTTGTGCTATTCTGGGATTATTTTATTTCTAAAACTTATGGTACTAAAGAAAATACTGTGTATAAATAACTTTTAAAATATACTCTGCGTTAAAAAACATATAAATTCAAATCCCATAATATTTATTAGCCGAAATAAAGTTATAAGGAAAAAGAATATGAGTTATTGTGCAATAGGCATGCTATTGATGAAATATCGTTTAGACTAAATTTATATGTGAAGTACATTTTTACCCGAGGTTTTCTGTACACATTTTATAACAGAAATAAATATCTCACATTTTTTTATGTTGAACAAAAAACTAACATTTGACTTTTGCCTCTCATGCTTTAAGGGTTTTAAAAATTAAAACTAAATTGAGTAAAAGTAAATCATTCTAAATTTCGAATTCTTGTTCTTTAATATAAAGTTTAAGGAAAAATTAAAACTTACTATAACGTTTTATAAATTTGATTTGTTATTTTAAAGCATTGCTCATGATTAGAAGAAGTGAAGAACTATTTTTCCTGTCAGAAAGAAATTTTATTTAGAGTTGAACTAATGTAAATTAATAAATGAAAGCTTTAAAATTTCAAGCATTGGAATATTAATAATATTCCTTGATGAATTAAGCTACTCCTAAGTTATATTAATGTTTATTAAAATAATGTATATTCTATTCTTTTTATCTTATTGTGATTAATTTCTTCTGGCCGAGAAGAGTATATATATATATATATATATATATATATATATATATATATATATATATATATATATATATATATATATATATATATATATATATATATATATATATATATATATATATATATATATATATATATATATATATATATATATATATATATATATATGTATATATATATATATGTATATATATATATATATGTATATATATGTATATATATATATATATATATATATATATATATATATATATATATATATATATATATATATATATATATATATATATATATATATATATATATATATATATATATATATATATATATATATATATATATATATATATATATATATATATATATATATATATATATATATATATATATATATATATATATATATATATATATATAATATATATATATATAAAATATAGATTCATGTAAATATCATACTTCATATATACATTATACAATTAAATTTTGTATATGAACAAAATTGGTCACAGGTACAGAAGAATTTTTGTTCCTAAAACTTCTAGATGAGTTGATAAAAATGCATCAGCATCATAATAATTGGTAAACTTAGGCGCAAATCCATTAATGCCACTGCAGTAAATTTAATCATCATCTTCTGAAAAATACGTAGTAAATCCCCTTTCTCTCATCCTAAAAAATTTGCAGCACCTAAGAAATTTTCTTTTGGTCTGAAGTCTCCGAGAGTTTCCTAAGATCCCCTCTGATAAACTTAAAGCCTTTACTAAACAGTTAATTTCACAAAGAGTTCAGAACACCATTATATATTATAAGAATTAGCTTAGAAATTTCTTTGTAGAATTAAAACTAGGAAATAATAATTTTCAAAACTTTACTGATTAATTTTGTCGAACTTGATTCATTGCATTGCGGATATCTGTAGATAAGATAATTTGTGGTAAAAAATCAATTTTGGGAAACAGATAAATACCAAATTTTACTGTAAGATTAAAACATAAAGTAACAGCTAAAACCGCTTAAATTCATATGTCTGTCTTGTGAATCTTTCAAAAAATATTAATTTTGTTAAAGAATATTTTTGCAAATTTTATGCTTTTATTAACTATATTTTTTAGTTATTTTGAAAAAGATAATTTTTTTATATTTCTAGTTTAATTTAAAACATCTTACCTCAAACATAAATGTATTGCCAAGAACATATACTAACAAAGCGATTAATTTTGTATAAATAAATAAAAATAATTTCATTATTTTATATCGATGTTTAAAAGTGGGGCCAATCTTTTTAGTGTATTTTTATTTGTGAAATGTAAAATACATGCAAAACAAACGGATTTATTTAGTTGTTTAGAGATTGTAGGTAATAAGAATTTGTTTATTAAAATTCTTTTTTTTTTTAAATTTTATTAGAAACATAAAATGAACGTTAAAATGTTGTTTAATTTATATTCTTTTCTCGTAAAATGCTACGTAAAATGTAGTTCAGCCCAAATTTCTATCAGGTTTCAAATAACTGACAAATATTTTTATTCAATTCTTAATAAAAAAAAGTACATTCAAGCTGCATGGAGGACGATTAAAATAATTTTTAATTTAATATTTTATTTGAATTCATTTTGGAATCTCATATATAAAATATTTCTCATTTTTTTAGATATATTCCTGTTCAATTTACACCATGTATCTTAAAATTAAGAGTTTTATACGGTAAATGAAACATATTTTTAATCTGTATACAAAAAAAAATTAAATCATTTAATTGAAATTTTTACGATAAAATGGACACATAAAGATGCTAGAAATGGCATAAAGTAATGATTTTTATCTTTAATTTAACGTATTTAGAATTTCAAGTCATTTAGAGCAGCTGCGGCTTTATGCATAAAAGAGAATATTGAAACATTAAAGTTATGTTAGATCTCTAATTTATAGGCGTGTCTGATACCGATATATATTTTATTTCACAGACAATTCTACCCAAAAATTTCTTCAAACGTTCTCCAAATCATCAATAAAGGTTTTTCAATGAATACAAAAGATTGTTTGAATTATGTGAAGGAAAGAAGATTTCCGTCCAAGAAACCTATTTCTTCTCCAGCTTAAGTTTTCTGAATAAGTTTAGGTAATTGTGTTATGCTAAGGACTTTCTAAATACTATGAAAATGGAATTAAAGATAAAAACGTTTAGAAAACATTTACTAATGTATTTTTCAAACGCTCATATTTGAAATATTTCAGAGTTCTAAAAGTAATTAAAAATGCATCAGTATGCATAAAAGAATTTAAAGAAGTGAAAGATTGGACCATCAGAGATATTATTAAAATACAAATATTTAATTTAACATTAAGAATTATTAAAAATAACTAAAGGAACATTACTTTGGGGGTGTCTCTAAGAAATTGAATTTTGAACAACAAAACATTTTTTTAAACATAAATATTAACATAACAGATTTTTTAAAATAACAATAATACATATATTAGAAATATAGTCGATATTACTTGATATATTCTTATATTTGCCAGGATTAGATCTAAATCTATTTAATTACTTTGCTTTAGAAAGAAATGATTTACTGACAAATTTTTATTATATTAAAATTTCACTGTTAAATTTTAAAGAAAATTTAGGTTTTTTTCTCAGTGGTTGGGTAGAAAATTGGGACTTGTAATACCTTTTTGTGTGCTAAGCATAAATTTAGAATCACTTGGCTGTATTTAACATGGCATTCCATATAGCACTCTGGGAGAATAAGCAGTGTCTTTGCTCAAGGAAAAGTTGCTTTGCTTTTCTAGGCTTACTTCAAAGGGGAAACTTAACCCATTAATTTCCGAATCATCTCTGTCAAATATACATTAAGTAATATGTTAAATCTAAATCATTATTGATACATATAGTGAAAATCAATATGAAATTTGTTTCACTCTGAGAAACAGATAAGGATAGTCTGTTCTCATTCGTTTCAACCGTCCTTTAATATATCATAAAATGTAATTTAGTTTAAAAATAATTCGTGATAAGAAATGTATTTGATATCAAGTTAGCACACAGTACTGTTAAATGAAGTTTTAAAATAGATATGGTTATTCCATATATCATTCTAGTCGATTTACATGTCGAAAGATTAATTTCAAGTCTTGAAATATCATAAAATATCGATTTACCAGGTACTCAAAGGTGTGGCAGATTGAATATACGCTTGTCATTTATCTTAGCTGGGAAAGAAAATTGTATTCAAGAAAGCAAAATTCTACGGATTATTTTTAGATTTTTTCTAAAAAGGAGCACTAATAATTAACTTAAACATTAGTTTAAAGCAGTGGATAAATACTACACACTCATCATGATACATTCAGCTTCTTTAACCGTATATATCTTGAATTAATTTACCATCATCAACTTCCTTTTCTGCATTTTTTGCATCATTAGATAAGTTTTAATGGAGAATAATCATAGAAAAAAGAAAATTAATTTTTACTGTATTTTATTAGTTAATTTTGCAGCTGGTACTTCCTAGTACCAACATATATTTTTGACTTTACGATAGAAAATAAAACTTTAAATTATGAATAAAACAAATGAAATGCTTACCTGCGAAGTATGGAAATCTCTAAAAAATAATAGTACTAAATAACTGGTAATAAACCACTAAATTTACTCAATTGAACAACACGTGTATCTACTCTACCACAAAATGACCTTCGAATTCAGCACGCCAATTATAAAATCCGAACTATGAGAATAAAAAGGATTCCTGATTGGTTCTGTTATTTATTTTCTGCTGTAGGAACTGCATCGTTCTTGTCCTTGTGAGTACCGTCAGGAAAAAAGGGCTTTATTAGGAATATATAAGCGTTTGATTGAAGCGGTACTTATAAGTATCGTCAGGATAAAAAGGATTAAAAGGCAAATATAGAAAGAAGAGGTTTACAGCAGTGAAAAGTCTCTATTCACGAGTCGTTATTTCCCCCTAAATATATTATGTTTTAATCATTAAAAATTTGATAAAGTATTTTCCTCATTTTGAATATCAAACAAAATCCGACTGATAGTGATTTCCATTCTCACAAAAATACAATCACTAAAATATTATAGAATTCTCGAATTTTCCTAAAAGAAAAAAAACCACGATTAGTTTACATCATTTTTCCTTATTTATCACCACTTTTTAAATAAAAAAATAGAAATATATTTACTGATTTTTCAAAATTATTTTTACTTCCTGGACCAAAGGTTATATTTTATTTCTGCATGAAGTCTTAAATTCCTCAACTGGCATAAAAGGAATTTAAGAGCTTTCATGTGAAACCGAGGAATGCATATGGAACTCTACTATTCTGTTGCACTGAAATATAAGATTTGAGTTTAGAGATAAACTGATATGTGTCCTTTTACTTTGAATGAAAACAGCTGCTAGTGATGGAGACAAATAGTATGAGTAAAGTATTTGGAATTTGCATTTGGATCAAGTTATTTCGTCAGTTATTTAAACTGATTCAGATTCTGAATTTGATGTGTTTATAGATAAACAAAAATACAATTAAAATCAATTTCTGTTTAGATATAATATTTAATGAAAAATAAGTTGAAATGCAGCATGATTTTATTTTATTAGTGCATAAACTGAAAGCCATTTTTTATTTCCTGAATTCATCTTATTCTATTTTACAAATATTTAATGATCTTAAACAGTTTGCACTGTAAGTGAGGAAAAATAACCAGCTTAATATTATATACCGAATGATTATAATGAAAGCATCATTTTCAAAATGCTGTAAGAAAAGAACTAGTGTTCAAAATGACTTGGTTTGATTTGGAGTGCTACGATCTACTTTTTTGCAAAATGAGTGCTAACCAAAATGACTTGAAATTTGAACTGAATATACTGGATGAAGGGAGAATCAGTGTATGGTATAAGAAAACAAAGTTAAACAATCAAAAAACCATTTTTTTACTCATCTAATTTGTTACGATCTTGTATGGGGGATGGTCTTTCCACTAAGAGTGCCACAACTGTTGACTGACTTCAAAATCATTTTTCCGTCAAACAACTAAAACCTTCATGCACATTAAACAATACAGTTTGTTTCTTAAGCAATTCTTGCCAAAGCCATCGTAATTCAATTCAAAATATCATTTACAGCTAAATTCATTATTGTTATGGTGTTCACAACAATATTGATCTATTGATCTATTGATCTATTGTTCTATTGATACACTTCGTGTTGATTTTATTATTCCATACCCTTTCCCCCTTCTTCCAGTGTATTTAGTTCAAATATGCAGTCATTCTGATATGTGGTTCTTTTTAAAAGCATTTTGAAAATGAAACTTTAATTATAATCATCCTGTATTGCGTCAAATAATTCTTAAATATAATGATAGATGGGACAGAGAAACACATTTATACGCATCATTTAAGATAAAAATTAACAATTATATTTAATTTTATAAGCTAAGAAATAACTAGCAGAGAGAAAGTTAGAAAGATAAAGTTAATTATGAAAAAACTCTTTTATATATAATTACTAGTAACCTTTGATTTAAGTAAAATTCTCCAGCTTAACACAATAAAAATATTCACTTTTTAATAAAACTTTTATTAAAAAACTAATACTACCTTGATCTGCCTTTTTTATTATATTTTTATTACCATACATTTTTAAATGACATAAAGATTTGAAACATCTGTTATCTCCAATGCCATTAATATAGAGGTAAAATTAAATTCCAGTCGGTTTAAAAAATTAAACCAATACTTGAGGAAAGATTATTTTAATTAAATTATTTCAACATTCTTCAATACCGTTTATCTCTTTGGAGAGAACATTACTTTTCTTACGATAAGGATTAAGATATATTATAATATGCATTCTTCATTAAATTTAACAACATATTGTAAGGGAGTTATTAATTTTAAAAGGTAAAATCCGTTGTGATGTAATTAAACTTTATACTAGAATTTTTTTTTAACTACCAAAGACAAAATTACTCATAACAGGCACCCACCAGTAGAGATAACTCATTGGGAGGCAATTTTTATATAATAACTTTAGTGTTTAGCTTATAAATGATTGTCAAAAATTGTGTTAAAAATTTTTTTAAATAATTTATTTATTATATAATATCATTAAAAATTCGGGACAAAATTTACATTAGTAGCATTTATATTAATATATATTACATAAATTTATTTAAAGACATAAACAATTTAAGAGACTTTCATGTTTGTTTATTTCCATTTTAGTCAGCAAATACTAAATTCACATTTTTATTTTGGGACTCAAGGATTAAAAAATGACTTTAAAAAAGGGTGTGTGGTTCTTTTTAAATGACATAAAGATTTGAAACATCTGTTATCTCCAATGCCATTAATATAGAGGTAAAATTAAATTCCAGTCGGTTTAAAAAATTAAACCAATACTTGAGGAAAGATTATTTTAATTAAATTATTTCAACATTCTTCAATACCGTTTATCTCTTTGGAGAGAACATTACTTTTCTTACGATAAGGATTAAGATATATTATAATATGCATTCTTCATTAAATTTAACAACATATTGTAAGGGAGTTATTAATTTTAAAAGATAAAATCCGTTGTGATGTAATTAAACTTTATACTAGAATTTTGTTTTAACTACCAAAGACAAAATTACTCATAACAGGCACCCACCAGTAGAGATAACTCATTGGGAGGCAATTTTTATATAATAACTTTAGCGTTTAGCTTTTAAATGATTGTCAAAAATTGTGTTAAAAATTTTTTTAAATAATTTATTTATTATATAATATCATTAAAAATTCGGGACAAAATTTACATTAGTAGCATTTATATTAATATATATTACATAAATTTATTTAAAGACATAAACAATTTAAGAGACTTTCATGTTTGTTTATTTCCATTTTAGTCAGCAAATACTAAATTCACATTTTTATTTTGGGACTCAAGGATTAAAAAATGACTTTAAAAAAGGGTTCGAGATAAGTAATATATAATTGGAAGAAGTATCTAATAATATTGTCAACAAAAGGTATAATTTTAATGTGCATAGATCTTACAGCTATTAAACAATCAATATGATCTAGTTTTGAATGCTCTCAATAAAGTTTAAATATGCTTTTGAAATCATTTTTTTAAGAAAAAGTTTACCTAATGACGTTTTATTGCTTGTAATATCCCCAATCAATACACAATACGAGGATAAACATATTGGTGGCCGGAGCAGTTTGGTTATAGTTTCAATTTGTCATGGATGAAACCTTAACATGTTGTCAATAGATTTTACTCTTTGTGCAATATTAAGCTATTTGATTAAAGATTAAAAAGAGAGAACCACCTTACAATGAGTAGACATTGCACCAAGAGTATGGGCTCAGTTATTCAATAGCAGCTATAATTTAAAAAGATACATACGAATACCACGAAGTAAGAAGGTAAATCAATTTTGAGATATAAAACAGGGCGTCTTTTAAACATACGCTAATGTTTAGGAGAAATTAAGGTTGTATGAGATTGTTTGTCCATATCTAATGACTATACTCATCTAGTATAGATAAATTTACTCTAGAGGATGCTAAGGAAACCGAAAGACAACGCACCAGTTACGGAGAAAAATCCTTTTGCTTAGAGGAAAATACTTGACGAAGAAAGGAGGGTTACCAAGAGAGGGAACTTAATTTAGTTATAAATAAACCAGTATCAATGGTTGCCTTTACACTGTCGGAGCAGCATATTAAAGAACGTTTGCCGTGGTGCAAAGAGATGTTAAAATATTTCTGAAGAAACATTTGGCTTGAATTCATCCCGATAATGGCATGAAGTTATCATGCGAACAACATCAAGATATCTGAAGAGACTTGGCTGTACTATTATAAAGTTCCGACCAAGAATCAAACAAAGTTTTGGGTTTTGTTGATACCGACACACACCAATCGAAGAATCCTAATTATGAAATAAAAATTAAGAGTTGTATTTTTAAAATCAAAGGGAATTGTGGAGTTGTCGTTTTAGAAACACAGACGACAACACCGGCTAAGTTGTACACTGAACAATGCATTCCTAAAGTAACTGAATATATGAATAAAGTAACTCAATATATGACCAGAGTCAAGATGGGCAGCAGGGTCCTCCATCATGACAATGATGACAGCTGTTTACTGAGTCAAGGAAGAACTGAATATTTGACCATTACGGGACTGAAGCTTTTTGAGTTACTGCTCTACAGTTCAGACCTTGCTCTCTGCGGCTTGAATTACACCAAGCATGTTCCCATGTTCCACTATGTGAAAACGATGCTGAAATTAATGAGGTTTTCTAGTGATGAGGAACTTCTGGTGGCTTTGAACAATGAATGTGTCTTATTTCCAAATGACAGTTTAAAGAATGGGTTTAACGACTGGTTGCGAAAGATGTGGAAGTGAAACAATAATTAATCAATGTGGGAAAATTAGTTAAATCAAATAAAAGAAATAAAGCTGTAGTTCAAAGTTTTCTTAGTATCCTCTGTATTAACCATATAATTCTCAGCATATAACTAATTTTTCTTCATAAATCCTTGTTGTATTTAATAAATGTAGTTATTCCAGTCTTATGAAAACATGTGCTACATTATTTCAATGCGAAAGTAATGCAGGTTTAAATTTACAAGGAATGAAATTAATCTTATAAAAACATAAAGCGATTTTGCATGCTAAAAATAGTTTTTCTTGTTTTTCTTGCAATGAAATTGAATTAAAAGAATTGCAAGCAATGTCAATATCCAGACATTCATCTAATTACCACTTGCGATAATGGCATATTGATTTCCCTAATGTTAGGAACTAGACTCCATTACGAAGAAAACTTGGAGATCGATTACGCATTGCATTACTGATTATTGAAAAATAGTATATTAATTATTGTAAGAAACACTCGCATCCTGTCGTTAGAGTGTAAGTTTAATACATGGTGATTCTAATGGACATATCTTTGAGTTATAATTATTTACCCATTTAATTCTGAATTGACAGAAAAGATATAAATTAATTATTATAGATATATAGATATATAAACAATCCCATCACTTTTGATATTAGAAAGGTCCTTTTTTCTTTGCAAATACATATCGTCTCTTCTATCTTAACATCCACGTACAGATCATACCAGCGTTAAACACTTGCAGCTCTAGATTGTTTTATAATAATTTGATGTACAATTAAACTTTTTTCTAGATGATAAGACAAAAGAATGGTGACATATACTTGTATCTGTAACGAAGATTTACATCAAAAAACTCACCAGCTGCCATTAGTGGACCACCTACGGCGGGACTGACCGGAAGGGATTATAGCGTCCTACCTTGCTACGACCCTGGTAACAGGTCCGGTTTGCAACACCCACCCCTCATGAGAAGAAGGGAAAATCGCAGGCGCTTTTGTGTGCTCAACAATTAGTAGAGTTCATGACATAAACAAGGAATTAGCGTGAAGTGGAGGCTAGTTGCACCTTTCTTTAGTGGTTTCTGGAGGCCATCTTTCCTGATCCCGAGACAGCAGTCTTCCAGTATATAATCAAGAATGAATATTTTGCATATTTGTCAAATGAACAAAATATTACAAATAGATACGTAATGAGGTTTCTGATTAAATTTTAAAACAAATTGTCATTAACGGTGAGTCTTTTCTGATTTATATTTTCTTTTGTCTGTTTAACTTGAATTCCTCAACAAACCTAGTTCATAGCTTAGCATGCGATGTGTTCTGTGACTGATTTTTTATTCTTTTATTAATCTTACCCCCAACATGTTATAATATTATCATAAATTTCATGTTGCTGAGGAATTGCTGAGGAAGTTAAGCAACAATTACAGAATTACTATCAAATCTTTTTAAGCGTATTTTTTCCAACATAAGATAGGGATAACATAGGAATAAGTGTTTATAAAAAGGCAGGAATTTCCAGACTTGACTGTCACACGATTGTTAGACACTCAATCAAAGCATCCCCATTCAATGTTTCATATAATTGTCAGAATTTATCTTCTTTCGAAGAATTGAAAATTTTAAACTTTTAAAGAAAAATTCCGAAATATATTTATATAAATTTAGACTATTGATATAATATTATTCATTACTAAGAGCACTCAAAAGTGCAACCAAATATTTTAAGTACATTATTAATTTATTGGTGGAAAAATATGCGGAATACTTCCAATTTTCAATCTACAAATAAATTTAAACCTGGACCTTTGGCTGAAGGTACTGCTAGGATATCGGAGAAAGAATGTACATACTGTGGTCCTCTTTACAGACTGAGTTAATATTATCATGATTTCACTGCTACTATAGGTCCTGTCCGTCTCTTTGCTGAATAGAAAAGAATGTATTTTGAAACCAGTTCAAGTCTTAACAGGAATTTTAACTGCTTTTCATAGTATACTGTTCTTTTAAAAGCTTTTTGAGTTCGTCTTGGAAATCGGAAATAAACATATAAACTTCATAAAACTTTGATATTCAGTTTTATCTGTTAGAGTAAACTTCTTTACAGCAATTCACTACTTTAAAGAAGCAATGAGTAAATTATTCTAAACTATTTGGATCTTTGGCCAATTTACCTTTGGCTGAAAGTACTGCTGGGATATCGCAGAAAGAATGTGCATACTGTGGTCCTCTTCTGTAAAGAGGAGTTAATATTATAATGATTTCACTGTTACTATAGGTCCTGTCCGTCTCTTTACTGAATATAAAAGAATGTATTGTGAAACCAGTTAAAGTCTTAACAGGAATTTTAACTGCTTTTCATACTATACTGTTCTTTTAAAAACTTTATGAGTTCGTCTTGGAAATCGAAAATAAACATAAACTTCTTCATAAAACTTTGATATTCAGTTTTGTCTCTTAGTAAAATTCTTTACAGCAATTAACTTCTTTAAAGACGCAATGAATAAATTATTCTAATCTATTTGCTTACTAAAGTTAAAAACTAGGAAGTTAACAACTTGCTTTTTCACTAATTCATTAAATTCCTGATTTAAAAGGAGAAATAGAAATTGCATCTCCTTTTAACTTATGTTTCTAGCTTAGGAAATTTTCTGTTTTAGTTTACAGCAGTACTTTTTTACAATGATTCCATACTACGTTAATAACTTAATTTTATATTTCCTTTTAACTTACTTTTTACTGAGCAGCTCTTTGCAATGATTTATTAATTTAGTTCATAATTCTGCTTTTAATTTTTAACATATTATTAGGATTACTGAAGCAAAACCTTTTCGTAAGATTATCAATTCTTTCGAATAATGTGTAAGTTTTAAAACATGTAATAATCAATATAATTGAATGTAAAATATCAAATGTTAAATCGATAATTTTAAGAAGTAAATTAAAATATTTATACATTATATTTGTAATGAAATGAGTGTCAAACTTTGTTCTTAATGAAAAATTCAAGCTTCAGAGGAGTTCAATACTGTAATTGCTAAGGATCTATATATCATATCAAATCTAATATATACAAATTTCCTTTTTATCATCTTAGATGTTTTTTTTACAATTATAGTATATTAAATGCTTTAACTAAATGGTTTTTTATCGATCCCTGGTTGCCCAAATAAATTTTCTGTAATGGAAGGGCGACAATTTTTATGTGCTTTTTTACTTCACAGGCTTTCAGCGACGGCATTTCCTTGTTAATGGTGAACTTATATCGGCATTCGATATTTCGTAATGGAAATGTTTTTAGGAGCTACCTTCTGAGGTATAAATTTCTTAATGTGTCTTATTTTAAAAGTATAACAGAACAATTAAATTTAATGAGAAAAAACGTACTCATTGTGACAATACCAATCATTTAATTCATTTTTTTTTGTGTTCTATGCAAGTTGCAAAAATTTAGTCATAAGTTTATAAATTTCATCTCTAATTTGTTGAAAATAATTCTCAGCCTCAGTAAGACCAATAAAACATAAATAAATAAGTTAAAATAGTTTAATGAGTAAAGTATACATAAAATCATGTTTATAAAATACCATACGGGGTGATTAAATTACACATGATACCCCAACTATATGTTTTAAATTTGTTAGTGAATTAGCATTTTACTGAAATTTTCAAAATCCCTTTTTACTGAATCTTAAGGTTTTAAATAAAATGTAAGATATAAATAAATTTACACATGTGTTTTTAAGTTGTAGATTTGTCTCAAAAGGATAACAAACTGCTTCTGTATGATTAACTATTTTAGAAACTTACTGCAAATAATTAGTTTTAATAGCCATTGAAGCTAATACATAATATTATCATAGCACCGGGATAGTGATACTTTAATTAAAAAAAATATTACTTTATTCGGTTATCCAAATATTCAAAATATTTTTATACTATATTAGACCTATATTTAAACCAGTAACTTATGAAAACCCAGTTCCTGATCTAAATCAGCATTTAAAACTAGTGATTTCTAATACATACACGGAACCCATTTCTGAAATAGACTAAAATATTTTGCGATAGATATTTTAAAACAATATTTTTCTTAAATCCTAGAAATCTTATTGCTTTCTTATTCATATATAAATATTTCGAGAAATCAATTTATTCATCTAGCTACTTTTATCCAAATTCTTCTTAAAGTTTAAAAATTTAAAGACTTTCGATTTTTATTCTTGGCTAAGAATTTTTACGCTCGTAGTATAATTAATTGGTTCCTTTCGATTAAAAAACTAACAGTTTGCACATTGTAATTCCTGATAATGATTTTTTCGAAATTTAAGACGATTTTTAAAAATCAAAGATTAATGTTTTCTTTAGTTAAAAAATATAAATCCCTTGTTGTCTTTTTACGTTCTTTAGTGTTTGGAAATAAAGTTTAACAAGATAATCTGTTGTATTGATTTTTTTAGACTTTCAAATCAGTAGATGAACAATATGATTAGGAAGCACATATCTTACCTGTATTCATTTGTTTTCATTTCTTTATAGGTCTGTTTTAACTCAAAATTTTCTTCTTTCAGAATATTTGCTTTATAGCTATAACCATTTGTGAAATTAGTTTAAAACTAAAGGTGTTGAAAAATTGAAGACCTATATATTTTATCTCTTGTATTGAATAACCAATAACAATTAAGAAACAACCCAAAATAATGTTTCCTGAAAATTTCATTTCACATTGCTGTCTTGATGAAAGGGTAAGCATTAAATGAACCATTCTTAAATGTGTTTTATCTTGATAGTTCAATACAGACTTCTTTATTTGACGAGTGTAAAGTGCCATGTCAAAGAATCCCCTCAAATCATAATCCTTGTGTGTTGGCAGGAAGGAGTTCTGATTCATTTAAAGTCATAAAGGGTAGAATAAATTGTATTTAGCTGAAAATCTCTTACAAACTGCCAGTTTTCAACAATCTTGTTATCTATCATTAATTGGCTTATCATCTTTAATTTATTTGTATGAAAGACATATTTTTCACGTCAATGTATTAGCATGGTGTGCTATTTAG
>CM063502.1:100721843-100821843 GCA_032207245.1 Pardosa pseudoannulata
ACTGCAAAGTATTTTAGCAGAAAGGTTTCAGAGATACTGACTTGGATAAATTTACTGCCTCTAATGCAGCTTTTCTTTTATATAAACTAACCCTTTATTGTTGTAAATGCCCATTAACTAACAGGAAGTAAATCCTGTTTTTAGAAAATATCACCTCGTATAGATAAAAGTGACTACTTATATTTTATAACTTAAAGTCAAAATTTATTTCTAACTCAGTTTAGAAATCAATGATTACTCGGATTAGAGCAAAGCAACTAAATATACCGAGCATAAATACAAAAAGTCCAACATTTGAATGCTTAAAATCAATGTCTTTGATAAAAGTAATAAAGAGCAAGATCTTCAACCTTAGTCTTTAGACCAAGTTTTTAGTTTTTCTTCTGCCAACTGTCTTAAGCTTGATCCAAAGTTACAGTGTAAAATTATTTATGTCATCAAAGCTAATATTCAATTGATATTATAATAATCAAATTCAGACCTTTTCAAAAACAGAAATAATACCCTTATATTGTTTTATTTTTTGTATACAAATTCTGCTCAACATTAAACCTTTCATTAAAAATTTAATTTTCTATTTTTTAACAGCCATTAGAGAGTTATAAAATCATTCAAGACATTGATTTTCCAACATCCTAGATAAAATTCATACGTATTAATTGTTTTTTCCACGATAGTACTGTTATTCTTCTACATTTATCAAACAATGTGCTGTGATGTAGTACATTGCTGTTGTTATTTCAAAGTCATTAATAACCCAAGTTTGCTTTATATCGTCTTTAATTATAGTAAAATGCCACTGATCGATATTACAATATTCAAATATAGAACAAAAGATAAGGAAATATGCTAAAAAAATTAAAAAGTAAAAGAAGCACTCCACGTGCTACACCTGAAAGAAAAATTGTCCATTCTTTTCCTTCCTTCTGAACTACTCCAGCAACCCTATACTTTTTCCATTATCCTGTGCTGATGCGTGCGTTGTTCCATTGTCCTGTGCACAATGCGTCCTTTTCCGGCTCTGTCCAGAAGGACCGGGAATCCAAGGATGGTCCTGAATCGCCTCCTGGAGACCAATCATAACTCTCCAAAACTTGGTAAAATTTAAGTACAATCGTTTTCATTGGCCCCACCACTGGAGTCGCAAAAAATACTTGCGCATGCAATCCACAACGTGTGAGTGCGGCGAGCAAATCAGTTTCGCAAACATTATGTAAAACATAGCTGAACTCTCACACAATGCATTCATTAACAGCGAGAGTATTAAAACATATCTCTTACTTAGACATTTCCTGGTGTAAACACTAAGTGAATTTCATGTTATTTCTAAAATATATTAATGTCTTCTTTTAAATATATTTAAAATTAGCTGTTAAGTTTATTTCCAAAGAAATCTGTTTTTCACACATCTGTCATTTAAGTATTATTTAAGACACTGCTATTTGAAAAAAAAAATAAACCTGTCGTACACTAAATAAAACTGATAACTGATTTTTTTCATTTTTAGAATAAAATAAAGAGCATATTAAAATGAAGTGTGCTTTAAATGCTTGAATAAAATATTGTGTTTGGTGCATTCAATTTGATATATAGCATTTGGGGTGAAAGTTATTTTGTTCAGTTGTCTCCAAATAATCCTTATTCATAGCATTTTTATAGCTCTGAACTTAGTTAAGAAATGTTTCTATACTTTCCAGATAAAGCTTGCAATTTTTACAAGAAAGATGAAACAAATAAACAAAGGAAAAACAATTAGATAAATTCTCATTTAAAAAGATGTTTGAATTGTTCTCTGCTGTTCACTTAATTAACAAGGAACTATTGAAAAGGGACCTTATGCAAACTAATTTAGTAACTTAGAGATATTAAGTTAAAGTAAAAATGTACCTTTCAACAAAATGCTGCTCTTACGAAAAAAGGTAAAAGATAAATTTCTTTTTCTCATAAGATGAGATTTCGAATGCATTCAAAATAACAAAACTTTTACAGAGATGAAATTAAGAGTGACGAAAATGCTACTTTGTCGTAATCAATGTGTTGTACGATAAGATAGAGATATTCAAAATGTTAAATGGCTTCTAACTAAAAGTTCAATTTTACTTATTCAAAGCACAAAATTTATAGTTACGATGTCTGCTCATCGTACATTTAAATTATTATAACAATTATTGTTATTACGGTGCAGTGATAAAATTATGTTGGAGACTAGTTGATCGTAGACTTCTAATAAATGATTTCTTTATATGTCCTATTCTACAAATTATTTGTTGACAATAAACTTTAACTGATCCCGCTTGCTACAAGGAGGAAAATACTTTTCAGTAACTTTCCTATAATTTTCCAATTTAATTTCAAAATACAGAGCAAGACTTTACAATGGATATTTTTGTATACACTCGCCTAAACAAAAAATACTAAACCAAAACACAGACAAAATACTAAATACTAGCATAGTAATTTGTGGTGGAAGATGTAAGTGTTAAGTAACAAAATGTTTTATATGCTTAAAAAGTTTTTATAAATGTTACCCTATACACAATATCCGTTTAAAATTTAATTTCATTTGAATGCTATTATTTAATATCTATAAAACTGTGCAGTGGATTTTAAAGACAAGCAGACAAGACTGAAAATAATATTATGAAACTTTTGTTTCTTTAACCCATATTGTACCACACCAACTAAATATTTCACTAAGTTATTAAAACTTAATCCATATTTTTTATGTTATTGGCTGTCCTATAAATAGGTCCAATACACTATTAAGGCTTAACAAATATCACTTACATTGCATTAGGCTGATTCATAGATCAAATTCGGGGAAATAGTCAAAACAAAGTCCAACATTACATTTTTAGTATACTGTTGTTGCAGTTATTGAACTGGCAGTAAGAGAGTAAGTTTATCTTGAAATCTCCAGTTTTTCTGAATAGAATAGACATCTAATTACCTCTTGTTGTGTCCAGGTGTAAGAACAGGGGTTTGAACTGGTTTTTATTGAAAGATAAGAAAATAATTTGCACTCTCAGTGTAATATCGAATTCATGGAAAAATAATCAGGATTGAACCGTCGTCTTAATTTTAGGACACCTTTTTTATACTTACAAAATACACGTGTAAAATATATTTTTCAACAAAAACTATCAAATACATTATTAGCTCTGTTTTTAAACTAAAAGTAACCTCCACAATGTTTGAAAAAAAATTATAAATATAAAATTAAAGATTAAAAAATGACAATTTTTAAGAGGTTTTTGAAAATAAATTTTACAATACAATATAATTTGATTTCTCAGTTTTCTTTTGTTACTATGCTAAAGTGTGTCTATTTTAAAGGGATTAAAATAAAATCCACTCAAAATATTTATAACTTTATTATTAAATGGAATTTTATTTGATGTTCTGTTTATAGGACAGCGGTCCAATATGGGTTAACATCCTTTAGATACCATAATGCAACAACTAGCAATATAAATATTTACAAAACGTTTTAATGCATAGTTTTAAGTGAAATATTTCAATAAAAAATTGAGAGAAATTTGGAAGAAACCCGAGGGGAAAAATATGCAAGGAGGAGTTCAAGTACAAAACTTGGCATGTTGTACAACGAATAAACATGTTTCGAAATAACATAAAATGCAAAGCCAAAGTAAGTAAGGCAGAAACAGAGACTATCCAGATTTGTTCCTTACTGCAGTTGATTTTACATTTAGTGCTATATTCATGCACAAAGGTTTTACCTTCTCATATAAATTTCACGATGTTTAATTTTATTTTTCAATGTTCGATATTTATCTTTATTTTTTTCATATAAAAACTTTGAAATTTCCTGATCTTGAAAACATAAGTTTTTCAATCCCCTAATTAGTACAATTTGATTGTTTTTCTTAAATTTCATATTTTTTACACAAATTGGAGTTTACAAATTTTCATTTAAGTTAAGCAATATCAAACTATCTTTTCAAGTGTTACACAAATAAAATATATTTAGCTCTGAAAAAATCCTTGTATTTTAAATTAACAAACTACTATAAAGTTATTAAAAGGGTTTTTTACAACCGATATGCTTCTATATTTTCTTTATTTGTGTATGTTCCTGACAATGACTGCTCACATTTCTATTCCACTTGTTAATTTTAAAATTGTGAAATGACGGCTGTCTCGAAATATATCATCTTATTAATAAAATATTGTCTGGAAGTTTGACCACGTATTTCATCTTTAGTTTTAAAGATTGGATACGTTTTCTAAACATCATATGTATTTTTTCTTTTTAACATAAAGTCGATGCATATTTAGAATGAATTTTAATTCTAAAATTTACCGTATTAGTCTGTTTATAAGCATTGTGTATCTACCCATTCTTTTAAATGAAAATAATTTAAGACTATAAATGCAAATATTGTAATCAAAGAAACAAGTTATTAAAAATCGTTTGATTTTTTAACAGAAAACCTATTTAAAAAATAATTTTCACTTTATTTTTTTATATTTTTCTTTTGTTTACAAACTTGAAATTGTAGCATTGAGAATAGAGGAACAAACTAGACTATATATATATATAGAATAATAACAGAGGTACAAAGATAAAATATGCTTATCTAATCTAATGCATATATTGTAACGAATTTTCATTACATTAAACTACCTGTTACAGACTTACCTACTACCGTGAGATTAAAACGGCACATGGTAGAAATAGTGAATTCGTCCTTTGTGTACTCTAGAACCGAGCTCATCTTTACCTTGTGACAGGACGTTGTTAATAGGATGATGAATAGAAGATTGTTAGCTCCTAGAACCATCTCAATCATTCCGTCTGAGAAATTCATTAGAATGCAGGTAAAGTGTTTGCAGTGTCGGTTTCAATGGCATTCCGAAGAAAGAGTCTCGCATGTCAATAATCCCCTATATTGTAAGTGAAGCAGTAATATTTTCCTCCCTTGTTCCCCAAAGGTTGACCAGAGACATCGATTAATGATGTTCTATAGATCGTCTACATTGCTCTCGATTACGGAGAACTCCCCTTGGAACCGGGCTTACAACTGTCAGGCCAGAGTTCTACAAAGCGGTTCCTCATCATGTTATCAACCATGTGTCCGATCAGCTGAGATGGAAATTTGAAGGGAAGACGTCGGTATAAAAAGACTGGAGTTCATGGCCCAGGGTGATTTTTTGACGGATCGAGACTCCTATGAACTCATCGTCTGATAAAGTCTGGAAAGCAACTGAGAGTGCCCCCCCCCATTTTTCTCCGTACCTGATTACTCGAAGCAGTGCCGATTCCTGTAAAAATCCACAATTCACTGTATATAATATCTTCCATTCATCCGTGTCTTCATAACTTTGATGTTTTTGTGTTTCTAATAAAGATTTTTAGTCTGTAGGCTTTCGCTATGATTTTTCCAGCTCACTTAGAGTTGAGTACGCTACATCATTTATGTATATATATATATATATATATATATATATATATATATATATATATATATATATATATATATATATATATATATATATATATATATATATATATATATATATATATATATATATATTATATGTGTGTGTGTGTATTGCTTTCATAAACTAAACATAAATTTTCTATTATAATTGTTAAAATTCATAGATGTTAGCGGTTGTTACGACAATATTAATATAAATGAATTTAATAATTATTTGTAAGTAACAATATATATAAATATATATAAACAATAAATATATACTTTACAATTTCTAAATATCTTACTAGAAATTTGTAGCAGAAACTTACAAATAATAGCACAGTTTGAGTTATCACTAATTAATCATTTATACAATGGGAAAACATTTTCATCTGCAACTACTGTTTGAAAATGCATATTTTAACTAAAGTGTGAGTAATATTAGAGGTTATTTCTTTTTGAAGTGGATCCCGAATTATGTATGCATTTACCCCACAAGCTGAACAGAAAATATATACTCTCTTCACCTGTTAGAAAGCATCATCTTACTGAAGAGCTTGTGGGATTAGAAGATTCGGGTGTGGAATATATTTGAATCAAAGGACAACCCCATGCAATTATTCCAATCGGTTTGGCCTAAGATAAAATTAATCTCTAAGGAAACAACTTTACTATTCATAAATGCTTCCTTAAGCCACTATTTATCTGAAAAATTAACGCCTAAAGCATACGAATCTATGAGTATTTATTATTTTCCATTTATTCATATTTATTGAATCCTTATAAATCTACGTTACCAAAATGGATTATCTACAATCAAAATTATATATATATATATATATATATATATATGTATATAAATATGTACATATATACATATATATATATATATATATATATATATATATATATGTATATATATGAATATGTATATATAAGTACATATATACATATATATGTATATATGTATGTATATATATATACATATATATGTATATGTGTATGTATATATATGTATATCTATATATATAAATATATCTGTATATATATATATATGTGTATGTATGTATATATACCTATATATATATACATATATGTATGCATACATATGCACATATATATGTATATATAAATATATATGTATACATACATATGTATATATATATATATATATATATATATATATATATATATATATGTATATATATATAAATATATATGCAAATATATATACACACACATATATATATATATATATATAAATATATATATATATATATATATATATATATATATATATATATATATATATATATATATATATATATATACATATATACACATATATAGTTTTAAATTTACTAATGGAATGTATTTATGATAACTATACTGAAGTTTACTAGATTTAGTAGTACATTTGACTTGTATTGCCCTAGTTTTGTCAATGCTATTTGGCGTTAGAAAATGTTTAAAGTAAAGTACACTTTTTTGACAGGGTTAAAAACTTCAGAGAAAATAAAGTAAAAGACAGCTTAACGTAAGAGTGATCGAAATTTCAAAGAAGGGGAAAAAACACATGAACTTGATCAAACTCTGTATTAAAAGAAAATTGGTTAGAAACGTAATGGGATCGTGGAGAAGTATTTCCTATCAACTTTTATATCCAGTTTTAGATTCACAGACCTCTGTAAAAAAAAGATACTTCTTTTATTGAATAAACCACACGAGTCACCATATATTACTAAAATTATTTTAATGCTTTTAATTTTGAGATTTCGTGAAAAACTGGGTTCTTGTTTATGTTATTTAAAGTGTCTATAAATATTTCGAGGCAAATTCAGAGACTGATCTATTATATATTTTTAAATAATTTTTGAGGATTATTTTGCACGTGTTGGCAAAATCAAGATAATACCTAAAAGATGAGTATAGACATTCTCGGCATTTTTTAAAGCAGAATTTTAATTTACTGAAAAAAAAAACCATTTTAATACAAAATTTAAACCCATCCTATACGGCGTATATAACCAGATTAAAAAGTATTTCTAAAATTTCTTTTAAAACTTGATCTAAATTGATCTTCAAACAAATATTCTTCGTGCTAAAAATGTATTTATAATCTAATTAAGAGAAATTTTTGCAACATAGTTAATAAGTCCTGAATGGTATGTTTTTCTAGAATTAAAACACCAGCAGAACGTAATATAAATCAAGAGATCTATATATAAAAGCAATATGCTGAGATAAAGTTATGTAACATAAAAGAAAACACATACGTTTTACATATAAACTTATGTTTGAAAAAGCAATAAAAGATGTGTTTTACTTTCATTTTATATCGTTGACTTTTCTTTAAATAAGAATTACACTAAAAGTGTTTAGTATAGAATTTTCCTCGAATACTTTAATACTTCCTTTAACAGTATTAATAAGTTTTTTTTAAATAAGTTACATATTTTAAAATATTTTTTATATCTTGCTCATATTTCTTTCACAAAAATTTATTTTTAAAATTCACCTTATAATACATATATATTATTTTAGAAATAATTAAGTCATTTCTTATGAACATAATATCAAGAAATATTTATCGTGACTTAAATATTAATAATTGTTTAATCTTATGATTTAAATGTTGGTCTTAAAGTTGTGAAATCGTTATTACATCAAAAATGTTAAAATTAGAATTAATAAGGCTTTCATATTTTCTATTAATCTAAAATTATTAAATTCCTAATAAAATTCCAGCTTCCGTTTCTTAGAAGCTTTTAATTAAAATTCACTTGGGAAAAAATTGACTAGATCTTCTCAATTAGTTATTTCATTAGAAATCATAATTATGTTACAAAGGCCTTTCTACAATAAATGCAAATAAAATTATATATTTTCACATTGTGTTTTAATATTTAAGTGAATTTGAAGAGCAATCATGATTTTGAGTTCTCTCAAGATTTCGTGAATATCCCGAAACAACTAACTTTAAATTATTTGTAATTTATTCATTGTTAACTGCTAATAATATGTATAAACAATCACCGATAGAATAATCAGGCTTACTGTGTGAAAAATTGTGAAGATTAAGAGTTCTTTACAGACATAATTATGAGTATGCAATAAGGAAGGTTGCTTTGTCCATGAGATACTAGAATATACATTAAACTTTATCTTAATGATTAGATCTAAGGATTTTTGAAGTCCTGTAATCCCTTATAAATGATGTGAGTTGTTACTAACCAAGACATTACACTACCAGCTCTTAAAAATAATTGCTTTTCCCAGATGTTAAAACACTTAGTGTTTGATGCAATTAAATCCATTATTCTAATCCTAAAGTAGCTTTTGATCTTTTCTAATAAATTATTAATTGAAAATTCCCTGAATACAAGAGAGAGAATTTCGAAAGCCTTATTTCAATTTATATAACAATGGGTAATAACAGACCAGATTCTGTTAACGATTGAATGACTAAATATATGGGCTTGAAATGGTTTGAAAAACTAACTCTATTTGGAACATTCATTCCTCTTCAAAACTCAATATCTGTTTCATCAGATTTAGTTATCCACAAAATCTAGCTCACTGTTTTAAGCCTCAAATTGAGTACTATGATAAGAGTCCTTATTTCATTTAAGCCTAACACATATATTAAATGTAAATATAGAATATTCATGTATACTGTAATTCTAAAGTAGAAGCATTATCGGTTTTTGAAATATTCCGTTATATAACATTATTTCTCAAATATAAACGTTTTCATAATATTACAACAACTTAATTCAATATAAAATAAATATCTACAATACTTAAAAACGGAAATCCCGTTTTTATTAAAAATTTTATTTGAATTACCGGTATTGTTAATGTAAATAATATTTATATTAAAATTTATAAATGTTTTATTCTCGGTTTTTATTTTAGATTTAGGTATTCTCTAAATCTAGTTCTGACACTTCAAAGCCTGAAATAGACTACTAAGGAAATTTTATACTTTTATATTTTATTTATAATTCTCTTGTATTAATATAAGTCTAAAACATTAAGTTTAAATATAGAATTTTAAGGTAAACCTTCAATTTCCTAAGTTCATATAAAATCAGCATTGGTTTTAGAAGATATTCCATAGCTAAGTTTTTTCTCGGTTGTAAACAATTTCATAATGGCATAAAAATTCAACTTAGTATCTAAATAAATATTTACAATGCTTAAAATTTCTTATATATACGCTAAATGATTTCCTTCTACATCTGTTATGTACCTCTTTTTTATTTTGTATGATGCGTCATCAGAATTATAATTCTCTTGAATATTCAATCTAGTCTACGTTTCTTAAGTTATATGTGTTGTCCGAATAAAGCGTAGCCGAACGATGGCCGATTGGTTAGAGTGCTGGCCTTCGGTACCGGAGTTCGTGGGTTCGAATCCCACTTTGGCATGGATGTTCGTAACCGTTCGGGATCGGCTTTAAGCTGTAGGTCCCGGTCTCATTAGCCCTCGTGTGCAAAAGCGTAGACCGTAGCACTCCAAACCAAACCGAGTAAAGCGTAAATATTGGCATCTGGCAGAGACATTAGTAGTTAGTATTACTTTTAAGAATTTTTATATAGTTTTAACTGAAATATTTCTCGATTGGAATACTTTCTTCTCATAGTATCAGGAAGTAAACAGCAGAAATTCAAAGTTATATTTTGTAAATAGTGGGGTTTTTATCTTTGTTTATAGAAATCAACTACAAAAGGATTGTTTCCACTTCTTACATAGCATTGTTAAAACTACATAATAATGCGTCGATATTTTAGTTGAAATTTTGTAGATCAGTAGATTTAATAGTCGTTGTAGTGATACTTATATAGGATGCGATTGGAATTAAAAATTATATATATATATATATATATATATATATATATATATATATATATATATATATTAATTAGGCACACAACCATATGCAATATTATATCATAAATCAAAATATTAACATTTTATGTCAAATCGTTTTTTAATTATGCCCGAAAACGTTAATTCCCGTTCAATTAAAATTTTTCATTATATAAAGAGAGTATTGTAATCTAAAAAGGAAATGTACAATTAGACATTATATTAGTCCCAAATATAAAATTTCAACAATTTACGACAAATTATTTTTGAGTTATTCTCCACAGCGTTAATAATGCTATATGAAATGTTTCGTTATATAGAGTTCAAATCGGAATCAAATGTGGAAGAACATACTATACCGTTATGAGAATGATTAATATAAAGGTATGGTCTTCTAATTCTAATCTTTTTCATTTATTAAAAATACGTAAATGAGCACAGACTTCAAAAATAAACTAGTCAAAACTAATTCAGGAATGTTAAAAATGAATATATAAACTCACGAAATTGGGGGAGGGGGTTGTACTAAATAATTGTACCAATGAGAATTGTCAGAATTCTGTAAGACACAGTCAAAAGAAAGTATTTCCGTTGAAATCTGAGCATTAGAATTTATCTCAATTGTAATACTTACTTTACCTTGTAAAAGTAAAATAAAACAAAACCCTTATTTACTAAAATCTTCAGTTAAATAAACAGATATTGTAAGCGTAAATAATAATTCTTTGAAAATTTATCACTCAAAATACTCATTTTCCATTCGAGACGTGACAAATTTACTCTGAAAATAAATATTCCGCTCGGTATTCGCCAGATAATATGTGGTTCTTAATTGGAACATATATTTAGAGACTTATCATTCCCTAAATGCAGTGGGGTTACTAAAGTTCTTTAGAGTTACGATAAATAACATGTCAAACTGTCTAAAATATTTATTGAGCGGTCTCTTTAAACTGTAGTTGACTTTCTCTAAATAAACTGATCACGGAGATCCTAAACATGAAAGAATGCATCAGCGGTACTTTTCTGCGGCTTACTTTTCTGACTTGTTTGTAACCCAAACCTATTAAAGCGATAAAATACTGTTAATGTACGAAATTATTGGCATTTTTATGTCACCAGATATTACAACAGTTCCGTTAACCCTGTTTTATATCGAATAATTAAATTTAAAAATTGAAGTTAATTTTGGTGCTAAGTTTAAAAAAATTGATATGGACAACAGATTACTTACACGTACTTTTGTTATATTATGTATAATTTTATTTTCAATGATGCACCATAAGAACTATCATTTACATGTTTCTCATGGTAACCGTCCTATCTTAGTAGTGCTAAAGAAGTGCCATCTGGTGGACGCATGCAGCTTCAATCTTCATTATATTGAAATTTCTTTATACAGATGTTCCATTTTAAAACAAGAATGTTTGCTATTACAATACTACTTTTACTCCGTACGGGAAAGTGAAGCACAGTAAAAATTCTAAATTATTTTCCAAAGATGATATCTTCATTTTTGTTATCTAAAAATAAACTTTTAAAACATTATTAAAATTTCATGTAAATACATCGATATCTTTGCGTTGTGTTGTAGATTTGTAGGGTTAATGGTCATTATATTAAATTTTTTTGTTATACAGCACGAGAGTTGCAATCAAATTAGGAGGGGCACAACTATAATTTATAATAGTCTTTAAGTACAATATATCAAAATTTTATGGCCCATCGGTTTGGAGTTGTGCCGTACAGCTTTAATATGCGTTTAATTGAAATTTTTCGTTATATATAGTTCATATTGCAATTTAAAATTATTATCAAAAAAGAACAAAGATAAATAAAAAAAATCTATTGGATAGAAAAATCAAAAAGATAGGTCATTTATAGACGTAAATCAAAAAGATATATCAAACATAAGAGAATGCACAACTAATTCTATGAGAGTACTAAATAAAACATTTCAGCTTTCCATTGCAAATCAGTTAATCGGTTTTGAGTTATGAGAGATGCGTATGTACAAACAGACGTTAAGATCAAACAAGTCAAAACCGTTTCAAGACTTAACAAAATAGATATTTGAAATTTCAAAATTAAAATTTTCTTATACTTACATACAGATGCAACAGTACAACTTGCAATAACTGATCCAGAAACGGTCAAATCGATTATTTCTGTTGAAATGTGAACACTGAAGTCTTTCGCGGTTACAATACTTCCTTTCATTTGAATAAGGAAGTAAAAATACAAAAAAAAGAACTACACAATTATGAATAGTTTTTAACAGGGTTTTAGTTCTGATTATTTAATATGTATGACTGATTATATGTTATTATTTATATGTCAGTTAAGGCCACTTAATTACATTAAAATTCTTGGTGTATTATTATATGTTTTTTCTTCCTCGTGCAAAGTAAAGTCTGTTGTGATCTCGAAAAAATTCGGTAACAGTTCACATGTGTATGGAATAAATCGTTTTTATTTAATCAATTTTTATTAGTTTCTGCGATATGTCTTTACATTAGCAGAAGAAAAATTTAACTTCGAAACTTTAAATTTTCATTTTAACTATCACTGAATCTTGTTTGGCTAGTTACGGATTGGTAGGTAGTATACAGTACGTAGTTAGTACTGTCTCTGCGTATGTTTGTATGTAAGTACGCATTTCAAATATTTCAAAACCAATTAGTCGTAAAATATATAATTTTATTTGTAGGACACTAAAACGTTCTCACCGGCAGCCAACCCAAAAGGTTTATATTTGCCACGGCCAAGGAGCGGAGAATACTCATCCACAGTTCTTACTTTATTTGAAAACGTTCAACATTTGCATTTACATAATTTTATCAAGAATCTTTTTTGAAGCATTTAGACAAGTTTTCTAACATTGAGAAGTTACAAGCTTAAATCCAAACAGACTTCCAAAGAACATGTCCACATACAACTTTAGTTCAACCTACTATTGGTGCTCCTTTCAAGAACATAAAGATCACTCATCAGAGACTATAATAATCATCAGAGATTATATTAACAAAACTAGAATCTGTCATTTGAGAGACATTTCCTTTGAGAGGAGATGGTCATCTCTTTTAAATAAGAGAGTATGCCCCTTTCTTCCCGGAGCTAATACGGTGACTCTTTTTAGAATCAGGACTGGCATGACTTGCTGAGAGATCATATTTTTCGGCTTCACTTAATGGATTTCCCTCATTGTATCCTTTTGTAAATTTCTTTAAATGATGAGATACTATGTTTTAACTTGTGCGGAGCGGTTTTGCTTTATCATGTCCTGAGACATCCCCCCCCCCTCTGGGACAATTTCCTTTATTTATTGAACTGTCAGACGTCACATGCTCGAGACCAGTCTCGGCGGGCGTAATCTTAACAAAATACAATTTTTTCAATAATATAATCACATTTGGACAAAACTAGTACTCTTGTTATATAAATATCCCAGAAATTTTAAGCGTTTTATAATATGTAGGATTGATGTAACATTTAGGTGTGCACCCCTCCTTTGAATTTCAGTATTTACTCTATTTAACAAAAATTTTCACGGTAAGAAATATTACTTCTCCAGGTAGTAGCACCAATCAATAATACTAGAGATAAATATTAATGTATTCACATCCTATTAGCGTTGTGCTTTGCAGGCAGTGCATTATCTATTCTTACGCATCGCCTTACACTGAGAAACAACTCTAACTTTAAACCCTGAAGAAAATGTGCAAATGATAATTCAGGTGATGCATCATGAAATCAAAATTAAAGAAAATTGTTTTAAATATACTGTTAACTAAAGTTTAAGACTTTGATCACCCTGCTATGCATGAATTACGAAAATATTTCTATTTTATTCTCCAAAATATATTTCTTGATCTAAATTTAAAAAAAAATTACAGAAAAAAATACTTTTAATTAGAGAGTATAAACTATTTTGAGCTTACACTTTTTACCGCTCATGTCGTCATACCCTTTGTGCTGGTCCGTATAAATGGTCTCATCTAATTTACCGTTCATGTCGTCATAACGCATTTTACTCACAGTTGGATTCAATTTAAAGAACATTTTAAGTTCGTAATACTCTTAATACACGACTGATTTTCTTCAAAAATACAAACATTTTTCACATTGGATATTTCGGTTACTACAGCTTTTGTCCATAACAAATCTTGAAGACCTTCACAGAGAGCAATTATCTCAGCTTCAGTTGACGAAAGTGCAATGCACTTTTGTTTAGTACAGCACCACATTATAGGACAGTTTGCAAACATTATGAAGTAACCAGTAACTGATTTCCTATCTTGATTATCTGCCCCCCAATCTGCATCCACATACAAACATAAATCTGACGTTTCTAAGTCACACTTTTTGTACTCTAATTTTATATTTAAGGTGCTTTTCAAGTATCTAAGAATTCTCTTTAAGGCACACCAAGCTACATCGGTAGGATGTTCTTGTAGTTGGCTTAAGAAATTAACTGCAAATAAGATATCTGGCCTTGAAAAACATATGCTAAATAAAGCAAAGATCCAACTAAAGAAAACATTGCACGTCCAAGAAAGCTATTACTTAAATACAACAATAATCGGCCAAGTCGTTAAGTTTGAGTGCGATTATATATTTCAACAGATACGTTTTCTTATTTTAAACTTGTCTTATTTTAATATTAACATTGTAAAAATAAATATTTCCTGGAAGCTTCACTACATTTGCTAAAAAAGTAACTTTGTGTGAGTTAGAGATATACATTTTACTGCATATCAAGTATATATGGTTTACTCTGCTAAATATCAAGCATAAAATAAGGAAAATTACATTTATCTTTTATGTAAGTTGTTTTATTCTGAATTCATAGCTAGTAAATATTAAAAGCTTTTTAGGTTGAAAAAGATGTGCTATTAAGGAGGGGTATATTATAGCAAAAATCTATTTAAATATTTATAATAACCTGAACTTATGTGATTAAGTTACAATCTTAATATGTTCCATTCAAAGAATATGTGTCTGTTAAATGCATAATGAAATTAAAGCATAAATGCTTCATTAATAAAATTAAATTAGTACAAAGCTGCAAAAAGATTCATGAAGGAATTTAATTAGCATAATAAATAAAGAGTTTTCATTGAAGGCATTTCACTGCCTCGATAAAATTCGTAAAATATAGATGTAAATAAAACCTTCCTAAGGTGATCAATGAACCCGTTTCTCTTGTTCCACCTTATTGAAGCTAATAAATGATATCAATGATTAAATGAACGATATATATATGTCAAAGTTTTGGTGAACATAATGCAAGATTAATATTCTAAGGCGTGGGGAAAAAGACAAAGGAGTAAACACAGAGGTATTAGAGGATCACAAGTATTACTATCATTAACGTAATGAATTGATGAAATACTGATGCGTAATTAGCAAATATTTGAACGTCATCAAAAACTTTAGGATGTGATGTACATGCAAGGGAATTACAAGAATATATATTAATAAAAAGGATCATTATAAAAATTTATACCGATACGATGAGGCGTATTATTAATCTTTTTCCACACGTTAATAAATTTTTCTCAGTTTAACCAAAGGGCTGAGTTGGAAAAATAACTAATGTAATAGAATACTTAATTAATTAAGATAATTATAAAATGTGTGCATACATAATTAATAATGGAATCTAAAAACATTTACAATGCTTGGAATTTAAATTAATAATAAGAAATATAGGGATTATAATCCTAACCCACGCATGATTCTCCTTTAAAATATCATTTTGATAAATGTAGCTAAAAGCGATTTTTTAGTGGTAACTTTACTCTCTATTTTGTTGCTTATTATAAAACATAAAGATATTTCTACCATTCATAATTTTAACTGATTTTTAATTTGTTACCTGTATATATTTAAACAAAATAACATACATGTATTCGAGGAATTACCTACATAATTTGGAAGTTATATAAAGTCCTAAGAGCATTTTTGAAAATTTTTATTGATGAGTCAAATTATAATAAATGAAGAAAGAAATTTCCGTATCTGTTTTAATTAAACAACATTTGTAAATAATATTTTACTTCATGTTATCTTAATTCAGTTAACATATCTTAATGAGTTCTAAGTTTTTTAAGTTTTCTACGAATATGTTATAATCTCTATGAACGCATAAAAAAACTGATAGCTATTAACAATTGAAGAATTGTTTTTCAACCCATTTTATTAATTTTTACCTTTATTAAATAACTTTATACATTAATAGAGGTTACCTGTTATTTAGATAAAAAATTCGTATGGGAAAATCATGATCTCTCTTTTCGATAGGAATTTTATGTTTTATTGTCTATAAATAAAGTGTATTTTTATGCTAATCCTTAATTTTAAGTACGTTTTATGCTATAATTAATCTTCCTAATATGCATATTAAACCTAATATACAAAAATAGTTTACACAATGAAAGGCATTGATTCCTTTGAATGTCATTTTAGTGTTATTTATATGCAAATAACCACACTATATATTTTTTATTAAATTTTTCATTAATACAAGTAAACATACCTCATTTCTCATTTTTTGTCCATTCATACATAGTTTTAATTCCCATCTGATTAATAAAAATCATGATTTTGTGTTGAAATATATTCAGTCAACTTATTTCGAGTTCATTATTGGCAATTTCATATTAGTATAAATAAACACTACACTTGATCAATATAAAAAATAAATTTTACTGAGAAGTGTTTGATACGTTTTTTAATTTCATGTCTAAAAAAATTCTCTTCTAAAAAATTTTTTTAACTATCCAAAATGCAATCGTAATTAATTAGATGCTATAGCAAATATGAACTTTATTGTAATGTCCCTATTTTACGGCTAGTATAAATCCTAAATACAGTTGCAGTAATTTCAAATAGTTGGATTTTTGACAGATTAACCACAACAAAATTTATAGTTTTAAATATACTATGAAAAATAAATAGGATTTAAAATTGCACTGGACGCATGAAGGTTTAAGACTATATTTAATCTAGGGGCATAGTACCTTTAGAGACCTAATATCTTCAGCAAAACAGACTTTTATTTCATCATAATAAAAAGTGTTACTAAGCTCAGATATTAAAAATAGCTCTTAAAAATACTTAAGTTTTAAAATAATTATTTAGTGTGGTCATTTTAAGTAGTCATAAAAAAAGACATCAAATTATTAAAATAAGTTTGATAAGTAAGATAATTTAACAAACATGCATATAAGAAGCTAATTTTTTTTAATTGAAGCTGTTTATATCTTTCATTCTACAACCGTAAAACTTTAAAAATTTCTGGTATTTATAATTAAAAACATAAAACTTTTTATTAAATTGAAAATTAAAAAATAGGCTTGTTTATGCTAATAAAGTAAAATATATTGCTCACATTCATATAATTGAGGTTTACAGAATCAAAACATCTTCTATTTTATGTGAAAAATTAGTTTCTAATTTACTAGTATTCTAATTAGCTCCTAATTTCAAATACTTTTTTCGTGTATTCAGTTTTCTAATTTTTTTTCTTTTCATGTACATATTTTAGATTTTTAAAAAATACATTGCTTCGTATATCAAAACTAAATAATATTTGTAAAAGTTGACTTAAAATATGATCAAAGAAATATTTTATTCTAAACAAAATACATCTTTATGCTAAAGTGAATCAAAATTAGTTTCTTTTAATGAAGACTTGAGCTTGAAAAATACCCTGGTACTGAATAATAATAGTTATTTTCAGATCTTTAGAGAAGGATAAAAATAATTACTAATTAGTACTGTAAAACATTTTTCAATGTAGCAAAATATAATCTTTATTAAAGTACACTATTTAGCATAACTTAGTTCATTAACTTTCTAAATTAGAGTTTTGTAAATATTATTTATCACAAGCAAAAAAAAAACCCTAACTGTAACTTATTTATATCTATATTATCGCAATTAATTGAAGAAATATTTCTCCAGTAAAACTTATTTCTCTTTCGCTTGCTTGTTTAATGTCTTCCTTCCTTTCTTAATAAACAATACCAGTGATTCGTTATATAGATTAAAGAGCTATGTTGAAATCATCATTCGCATTCATAAACTTTTACCTCAATAGAAACATTTCCTCTAGATAAATCAATTGAAAACGTAGTCTGTTGATTATACATCTCTTTATCCATCCAAAGGCAGCAATTTGTATTCAGGAATACTTTTCTGTGATTTAAATCTTGTACCGAATATTTTACTATTATCAAAATTCGCCAGCAATAGAAATCAACTAACGTTTCCGTAACAAAATAAATATTTTCCTTAAAAATTAACAATTCAAAAGTACGTTAGGATAAATAAATTACAAACATAAAAGAGTAACTGGGAACTCTCTGAAAAAGGTCTTGCTTGGAGAATAATTTTTTTTGTTCAGTTAATTTCAGAGTAAATCTTGAAACAAGTATAATGTTTAAAAAGAAGAGTGATGAAACTATGAACAAATTTATTTGATAAGTTAAAGTTAGATTTTTAAATTCCGTAGCTTATTATGCATATAGGTTTTGGTGGATAAATAAAAAAATACATATCCAAATAAACAAAGAAAAATGTTATGTTTAGTGATTTTTGAAGACGTTTTTGAAGATTTTAGTGATATGAAGAAAACAAATTGGGAAATGCATGCGGGAGGAAGCTAATCACATATTTCTAGTTATTAAGCTATATCTGCTAATATTTTCTTTGTAATGAGTTGTATAAATAAGTATAAATCCCATTTACATCCATGAAAATTTTATACCTCAAAATTTAGAGCAGTGAATTTAAATACTCAGAAAATATATTCTTGGTTTATTGTATTTTTAACCGATTAAATGAGTTTCAATAAAACCAGTTATATATTCCTCTACATCTATCTAACTATCTATCTATCTATCTATCTATCTATATATATATATATATATATATATATATATATATATATATATATATATATATATATATATATATATATATATATATATATATATATATATATATATATATATATATATATATATATATATATATATATATATATATATATATATATATATATATATATATATATATATATATATATATATATATATATATATATATATATATATATACACACACACAATATATATATACACACATATATACACATATACACGTATATATATACATATATATTATATACACATATATATATACATATATATATATATATAATATATATATATATATATATATATATATACATATATATACATATATACATATATATATATATATATATATATATATATATATATATATATATATATATATATATATATATATATATATATATATATATATATATATATATATATATATATATATATATATATATATATATATATATATATATATATATATATATTACTTTCAGTTATGTTTCATGAATTTAAGAGATAATTACTTTTTCAGCACTAAGCTCATGTCTTGATATTATTCACTTTTTATTTTTATCCCATACCAAAAGCTTTCATTTATCAAAACTTTCTATCCATGACTGGAATCAGAAATTTGGGGTTGACTTCTTTTCTCGATTCCATCGTAATTTGTAATTACGGAGGTTTGCGAGAGTTCCATTATGAAGTTCGTATTTTCTCCAAAAATTGCTTTTTCTACTTTTCTTCCTGAAGACTCCTTCTTCTTCTTTTTAACAAGAGTTAGTAGATCTGAGGTTTTTTTATCAGACGCAAGAAATAGAGAAAAAAAAAACATTTTCTTGGGTTAACACTTTTAAAGGAAATATAAAATCCTCACCTCACTCCGTCAGAAATATATTACAAAAATTATACCTGCTATAGATAAGGAGTTTCCATCTGGTAACCTGTGGGCCACATGTGGCTCGCGAGATTAATTTTGCCACTCTCGGGAGCTTTATGAAAAAAAAATCATTACATAGGTATGTAGTCCTTTTTTAAATGAAAGTTAATGAAAATTAGTAGAGACTTTGACTTGCAAATTATTTCTTTCTTTATTTACTGTGATCAGGATTAACAGAGCATGTATTGGACATTTTTCATCGATTGATGCAGGTAACCATCCAGAATTTTTAACCCTTTGCACTCCAGCTTAGTAACTCCTAGAGGATACCAATAACTCCAGAACTATATAAGTTACAAGTGAATACCTGTGATGTAAAAGAAAAAGAGAGTCGTTTCAATAAAACAAAACATTTATTTCTTAGCTATTTTATAAAGAAACAGTGGATTTAATGTTAGAATTTTAATGTCTCAAATATGGCATCAAAGAAGAGCAAAGGGATAAACTGAATTATCTTTTTTAATGTTATTTTTATTACATCATTAATGTTAATTATTCTGTAGGTGGGTTTTATTCTTTTTGCCATTTGTCAATATTAATACAAATATATTCACACTATTCAGTGACCATCTGCAAAATTAAATTGTTTGTGGTAATTTTTGTTTATTTTTTTTTCACTGACTGATTTACGCAATAATAAAATGATCTCTGTTAAAAAAATCTTTAATTATTTTAATTACACTTAAAAAATATTTTTCTATTTCGAATTCCTGCTTTCTCATGTTTATTCTCACATGTAAATTGCACAATTAGTCATGAGCCTCAGAAATATATCTTAAAACAGTCTCCATTTGTTTTAAGCAGCTAAAATGATTAAATATTTTATTTTAATTAAATCCTGCATGTTATTTTATACTAGTACATCTGTATTAATTTCAGAATTTTATTAAAATTTGCCAATCATAACAAAGCAGTCCGATGTCATGAATAATGTTTCATGTGTGGTCCTCAAGTCCTTATAAGGCTGAATCCCTGCATCAAGTTTTAATGTAAAAGTCATTAATTTCGTCAAATTTCCTCTTATAAATAAGAAATTATTTGCTATTTAACCGCAAAGAGAAAATATTTTCAGCCGAGTTGAAAAGTTTGTGCAGAAAGTTTTAACTCTTTCTGTTTGACCGCAAAGAATGATATCGCATGCAAAACGAAAGATGTATGAGAGTGTTTATAAACTAACAAACACAAATATATGTATATTAAGAATTTCCCTTCAAATTTATTTTGTAAGAATATAACAGTTGGAATGTTTAATACTTAAAATTGTTTTGGAAAATGAAAAATGAATGCATTACAAACTACAAGTTTTGCATACACAAAAGTTGTCAAGATATACAAATAAAACTTATTTATTCATTTATTATCATTTGTTATTCTTCAGATAAGTAAAATATCCTAAAATATTACCAAATATATTTAAAATTAGTATCTAGGCGTCGGCTATATAGATTGGTGTACCAATTTTAATATTATTTAAAGTTTAAATAAATGATTGTGTCTAAAGTAGATAAAAGAGAACATCTATTATTTACAAATATACTTTTTAATTTTTTAAGAGTATACTTTGTATCTACCCATATTTAGCTCTTAATTGAGCACATTTAAAATTAATTACCTGGATCGGATTCCATTTTTTTACTTTTCTAGAACTGTTTTAGGATATTCCTACTTTTGCAAATATTTGTATACTGCTAGTAGTCGTATTCTTACATATTCATTGAAAGTTAAGTAAAGATAAAATATTTAGTGTTATGTCATGTACCAACGAACCCCGTGGAATAACGTAATATTCGCACTCAGTGAAGAAAAATTTCCAAATAACTACTATAAAATCTGTATATTTAAAGATTTTTTCGATATTACAAGATTGTAAAAAATTCTGGAATCGATTAAAAATTATATATAATTGTTAACTTTTCTTTCTCTTAAATAATTTATTCAACCTGCATAATATTTTTCAAACTCATTAAAAGCTATCTATCAAATCTTATTTTTCAAAATTATTATTTTCTTCGTAAAGCCTTACCACCTATTACCCCTGTAAGTGTTGAAAAAGGAACTCATTCGGGTTATTCCTTTTCCCTATAAAGAGTGTGCATATTAATTTTATAATTTTGTAAAATGTTTTGGAATCCATTAAAAATTATTTTTAATTGTTAACTTTTTTATTATGAATAATTTATTCAACCTGCATAACATTTTTTTCAACCTCATTAAAACTATCTATAAAATCTTATTTTTCAAAATTATTCCCTGAAACTTACAGTCTGACAAACTTACATATATGTTAACATTGATCTTTAAAATTTAATTTTTGTATTTGCTGTAGACCCCAAATAGTACATATAAGGAAATTGTGATTAAAAACCATGTAACTAACATAACATGCTAGTATACATATGAAGAACACACTTATGATTTTTTAATAATTTAACTTTTTACAATTTTTGTAAATTTGGAATATTTTACCTCTTTTCATTAACACTTATATAAAATGTTAAGTTTTTATTTAACTCTTTGAATCATACAAAATAAATTTCTCTTCAACAGAAAATTATGTATCGGAAACATAGCCTTACATTTTCAAAAATTTTAAATAATCTTTCCTCTTCGTACTATATGTGTTAACCAAGCCTATTTTAAAAGTAGGATATTCACAATTTAAAAATAAATTACTATTATAGTTTGTATGAGTTTTGGTTTTCGAGTGTAAAATTTATATTTCCATAAAATAATCCTTTATTGTGATACTAAATAATATATTACTTCTTTTTGGTATTATTTTAAGCCAGAGATAATTTCATCCGCTATTTGATGCATCAATTTTTATTCACTATATATTTTTCATGGTACTTTTTAAATTTTTACTTCACTGTTTGAAGTACTCCTTTCTATTTTCTTCGTAAGGCCTTACTACACGTTACCCCTGTACAGGTTGAAAAAGCAACTCATTCGGGTTATTCATTTTTCCTATAAAGAGTGTGTAGATTAATAGTATAATTTTGTAAAAAGTTCTGGAATCCCTTAAAAATTATCTTTAATTCTTAACTTTTTTATAAATAAATAATTTATTCAACCTGCATAATATTTTTTTCATCCTCATTAAAACTATCTATTAATTCTTATTTTTCAAAATTATTCCTCTGAAACTTACAGTTTGACAAACTTACATATATGGTAATATTGAAATTTACATTTTGATTTTTAATTTTGGAATTGCTGTAGATGCCTAAATAGTACATAGAAGAACACTGTAATTAAAAATCATGTGACTAACGTAATATGCTAGTATACAAATGAAGAACACACGTATGATTTTTTAATAATTTAATTTTTACATTTTTTGTAAATTTAGAATATTTTATCTCTTTTCATTAACACTTACATGAAATGTTAAATTTTTATTTAACAATTTGAATTATACAAAATAAATTTCTCTTCAACACAAACATAGCCTTACATTTTAAACAAATTAAATAATCTTTCCTCTTCGTACTATATGAATGAACACAGCCTATTTTAAAAGTAGGATATTCACAATTTTAAAAGAAATTACTATTACAGTTTATATGATCTTTGGTTTTCAAGGGTAAAATTTAGATTTCCATAAAATGAAACATTATTGTGATACTAAATAATATATTACTTCTTTTTCGTTATTCTTTTAAGCGAGAGATAATTTTATCAGCTATTTGATGCATCAATTTGTATTCCCTATATATTTTTCTTGGTTCTTTTTAAATTTTTACAACTCATTATACATGTTCCTTCACTGTTTGAAGTACTCCTTTCTATTTTCTTTGTAAGGCCTTACCCCACGTTACCCCTGTACGGGTTTGAAAAGCAACTCATTCGGCTTATTCATTTTCCCTATAAAGAGTGTGCAGATTAATAGTATAATTTTGTAAAAAGTTCTGGAATCCCATAAAAATTATCTTTAATTGTTAACTTTTTTATTATAAATAATTTATTCATATTTTTTCATCCTCATTAAAACTATCTATTAAATCTTATTTTTCAAAATTATTTCTCTGAAACTGTTGACAAACTTACATATATGTTAATATTGAAATTTACATTTTGATTTTTAATTTTGGAATTGCTATAGATGCCTATATAGTACATAGAAGAACATTGTAATTAAAAATCATGTGACTAACGTAACATGCTAGTATACAAATGAAGAACACACATATGATTTTTTAATAATTTAACTTTTTACATTTTTTGTATATTTGGGATATTTTATCTCTTTTCATTAACACTTACATGAAATGTTTAATTTTTATTTAACATATTGAATTATACAAAATAAATTTCTCTTCAACAGAAAATTATGTATAGGAAACATAGCCTTACATTTTCAAAAAATTTAAATAATCTTTCCTCTTCGTTCTATATGAGTGAACACAGCCTCTTTTAAATGTAGGATATTCACAATTTTAAAATAAATTACTATTTCTGTTTATATGAGCTTTGGTTTTCAAGTGTAAAATTTATATTTCCATAAAATACAACATTATTGTGATACTAAATAATATATTACTTCTTTTTAGTTATTCTTTTAAGCGAGAAATAATTTTATCAGCTATTTGATGCATCAATTTTTATTCACTATATATTTTTCATGGTACTTTTTAAATGTTTACAACTCATTATACATGTTCCTTCACTGTTTGAAGTACTCCTTTCTACTTTCTTCGCAAGGCATTACCACACGTTACCCCTGTACGTGTTTGAAAAGCAACTCATTCGGCTTATTCATTTTCCCTATAAAGAGTGTGCAGATTAACAATATAATTTTTTAAAAAGTTCTGGAATCCCTTTAAAATTATCTTTAATTGTTAACTTATTATTATAAATAACTTATTCAACCTACATAATATTTTTTCATAATCATTAAAACTATTTATTAAATCTTATTTTTCAAAATTATTCCTCTGAAACTTACAGTTTGACAAACTTACATATATGTATTAAAATTTACATTTTGATTTTTAATTTTGGAATTGCTGTAGTTGCCTAAATAGTACATAGAAAAACCTTGTAATTAAAAATTATGTGACTAACGTAACATGCTAGTATACAAATGAAGAACACACGTATGATTTTTTAATAATTTAACTTTTTACATTTTTTTATAAATTTAGAATATTTTATCTCTTTTCATTAAAACTTACATGAAATGTTAAATTTTTATTTAACTCTTTGAATCATACAAAATAAATTTCTCTTCAACAGAAAATTATGTATCGGAAACATAGCCTTACATTTTCAAAAATTTTAAATAATCTTTCCTCTTCGTACTATATGTGTTAACCAAGCCTATTTTAAAAGTAGGATATTCACAATTTAAAAATAAATTACTATTATAGTTTGTATGAGTTTTGGTTTTCGAGTGTAAAATTTAAATTTCCATAAAGTAATCCTTTATTGTATTACTAAATAATATATTCCTTCTTTTTCGGTATTATTTTAAGCGAGAGATAATTTCATCCGCTATTTGATGCATCAATTTTTATTCACTATATATTTTTCATAGTACTTTTTGAATTTTTACAAATCATTATACATGTTCCTTCACTGTTTGAAGTACTCCTTTCTATTTTCTTCGTAAGGCCTTACCACACGTTACACCTGTACGTGTTTGAAAAGCAACTCATTCGGCTTATTCATTTTCCCTATAAAGAGTGTGCAGATTAATAGTATAATTTTGTAAAAAGTTCTGGAATCCCATAAAAATTATCTTTAATTGTTAACTTTTTTATTATAAATAATTTATTCATATTTTTTCATCCTCATTAAAACTATCTATTAAATCTTATTTTTCAAAATTATTTCTCTGAAACTGTTGACAAACTTACATATATGTTAATATTGAAATTTACATTTTGATTTTTAATTTTGGAATTGCTATAGATGCCTATATAGTACATAGAAGAACATTGTAATTAAAAATCATGTGACTAACGTAACATGCTAGTATACAAATGAAGAACACACGTATGATTTTTTAATAATTTAACTTTTTACATTTTTTTATAAATTTAGAATATTTTATTTCTTTTCATTAAAACTTACATGAAATGTTAAATTTTTATTTAACAATTTGAATCATACAAAATAAATTTCTCTTCAACAGAAAATTATGTATAGGAACAATAATCTTACATTTTCAAAAATTTTAAATAATCTTCCCTCTTCGTACTATATGAGTAAACACAGCCTCTTTTAAATGTAGGATATTCACAATTTTAAAATAAATTACTATTACTGTTTATATGAGCTTTGGTTTTCAAGTGTAAAATTTAGATTTCCATAAAATAAAACATTATTGTGATACTAAATAATATATTACTTCTTTTTCGTTATTCTTTTAAGAGAGAGATAATTTCATCAGCTATTTGATGCATCAATTTTTATTCACTATATTTTTATTGGTTCTTTTTAAATTTTTACAATTCATTATACATGTTCCTTTACTATTTGAAGTACTCCTTTCTATTTTGTTCTTAAGGCCTTGCCACACGTCACCCCTGTACAGGATGACGTGTACGGGTGACGTGTTACCGAAAAGGTTTCAACTGACTGAAAGTTTAATTACTTTTGAATCACATCCAAAATAAGTCCCTTTAAATTGGTTTCCTATCACACGACAAATTCAATTCTTCTTCATTCGAAAAAGAATCTGAAACTGAATCTGTTCCTTTTCTAGCGTGTACAGATTGACTTTGATAAGGCCTTTAAAGGATGAAAATGGTGTATTTTAATATTAAAAAATTATATAATTTCTACACTCATTATTGTGATACTAAATAATATATTGCTTCTTTTTCGTTATTCTTTAAAGCAAGAGATAATTTCGTCAGCTATTTGATGCATCAGTTTTTATTCACTATATATTTTTCATGGAGCTTTTTAAATTTTTACGATACATTATACATGTTCCTTTACTGTTTGAAGTACTCCTTTCTATTTTCTTCGTAAAGCCTTGCAATACGTCACCCCTGTACGGGTTGAAAAAACAACTGATTCGGCTTTTCCTTTTCCCTATGAAGAGTTATAAGATTAATAGTATGTTAGCGAAAAGTTTTCAACTGACTAAAAGTCTAGTTACTTTTTAATCATAACCAAAATAAGTCGAATGAAAACGTCTTGCTATTACACGACAAATTCAATTCTTCTTCATTCGAAAAAGAATCTGAAACTGAATCTGTTCCTTTTCCAGCTTGTACAGATTGACGTGTGATAAGGCCTTTGAATAATGAAAATGGTGTATTTTAATACTAAAAAATTATATAAATTCTATACCCATTATTGTGATACTAAATAATATATTGCTTCTTTTTTCGTTATTTTTTTAAGCAAGAGATAATTTTATCAGATATTTGATGCATCAATTTTTATTCACTATATTTTTTCATGGTTCTTTTTAAATTTTTACAATTCAATATACATGTTCCTTTACTATTTGAAGCTCTCCTTTCTATTTTGTCCGTAAGGCCTTGCCACACATCACCCCTGTACTTGTTGGAAAAGCAACTGATTCGGCTTATTCCTTTTCCCTATGAAGAGCGTGCAGATTAATAGTATGTTACCGAAAATGTTTCAACTGACTAAAAGTTTAATTACTTTTGAATCATAACCAAAATAAGTATACTGAAAATATCTCAATATCACACGACAAATTCGATTCTTCTTCATTCGATAAAGAAACTGAAACTGAATCTGTCCCTTTTTGCAGCGTGTGCAGATTGACGTGTGATAAGGCTTTTAAAGGATGGAAATGGTGTATTTTAATGTTATAAATTATATTATTTCTATACCCATTATTGTGATACTAAATAATATATTGCTTCTTTTTCATTATATTTTAAGCGAGAGATATTTTCATCAGCTATTTGGTGCATCAATTTTTATTCACTCTATATTTTTCATGGCGCTTTTTAAAATTTTACAATTTATTATACATGTTCCTTTACTGTTTGAAGTACTCCTTTCTATTTTGTTCGTAAGGCATTGCCACACGTCACCCCTGTACGGGTTGAAAAAACAACTGAATAGGCTTATTCCTTTTCCCTATGAAGAGTGTGCAAATTAATAGTATGTTACCGAAAAGGTTTCAGCTGATTGAAAGTTTAATTACTGTTGAATCATAACCAAAATAAGTATACTGAAAATGTCTTAATATCACACGACAAATTCGATTCTTCTTCATTCGAAAACGAAACTGAAACTGAATCTGTTTCTTTTCCAGCGTGTACAGATTGACGTGTGATAAGGCCTTTACAGGATGAAAATGGTGTATTTTAATATTAAAATTATATAACTTCTATATCCATTATTGTGATACTAAATTATATATTCTTTCTTTTTCGTTATTATTTTAAGCAAGAGATAATTTCATCAGCTATATGATGCATCAGTTTTTATTCACTATATGTTTTTCATGGTGCTTTTTAAATTTTTACGATACATTATACATGTTCCTTTACTGTTTGAAGTACTCCTTTCTATTTTCTTATTAAAGCCTTACAACACGTCACCCCTGTACGGGTTGAAAAAACAACTGATTCGGCTTATTCCTTTTCTTTATGAAGAGTGTGCAGATTAATAGTATGTTACCGAAGATGTTTCAACTGACTAAAAGTTTAATTACATTTGAATCATAACCAAAATAAGTATACGGAAAATATCTTAATATCACACGACAAATTCGATTCTTCTTCATTCGATAAAGAACCTGAAACTGAATCTGTTCCTTTTTGCAGCGTGTGCAGATTGACGTGTGATAAGGCCTTTAAAGGATGGAAATGGTGTATTTTAATGTTATAAATTACATTATTTCTATACCCATTATTGTGATACTAAATAATATATTGCTTCTTTGTCGTTATTTTTTAAGCGAGAGATATTTTCATCAGCTATTTGATGCATCAATTTTTATTCACTCTATATTTTTCATGGCACTTTTTAAATTTTTACAATTTATTATAAATGTTCCTTTACTGTTTGAAGTACTCCTTTCTATTTTCTTCGTAAGGCTTTGCCACACGTCACCCCTGTACTGGTTGAAAAAGTAACTCATACGGCTTATTCATTTCCATTATAAAGAGTGTGCAGATTAATAGTATGTTAGCGAAAATGTTTCAACTGACTCAAAGTTTAATTACTTTTGAATCACAACCAAAATAAGTACATTTAAAAAGTCTTGCTATCACACGACAAATTCAATTCTTATTCATTCGAAAACGAAACTCAAACTGAATCTGTTTCTTTTCCAGCGCGTACAGATTAACGTGTGATAAAGCCTTTAAATAATGAAAATGGTGTATTGTAATATTATAAAATTTCTGTGAAATTCTGATTTATTAAAAGATAAAATTAGTTTTCATGAAATGTAGCATAGGTAAAATAATTGTATAAATTATTCATAAACTATTATCTAAATATAACTTGCTTGGGAGGAAAAAGTATATTTTCAATGAAATTTTTAACAAAAGATGTCGGATATATTCCTATGTTATTCAGCTATTTAATGCTATAATTTAAAATCTAACAATATAGTTTACCAAAAGCAGTGTAAAATTACTCAATGTCATGACACAATTCTAGTTCTTGTATCACTGCTTAGATAATATATTTTGTCAGTTAAATATTGCAGATTTCTATGAATATATTCGAAATGTTAGAAATTAATGTTTCTTTAGAAGAACTCTTTCTTTGTCAAATTGTCTACTCCGAAAATTACTATTATAAATATTGAATTATAAGCTTTTATACAATGCGAGCTTTTGTTTTCACGTCTAAGGTACAACCGTCAGCAACCATTATATGTTGATATATTTTGTTAGCTTAAACATTTATCAATATAAATTTATTATAAACATACGAAGGAATTTAGAGCGAAGGTGAAAGTGAAATGTTTGAAAACTATCTTGATTCATAGTTAACTAATAGTTAAGTAGACTTAATCTGATGCGTCACATCTCATGCTTGTTTTAACAGCTTTTCTCAAACTATTTATTTATTTATTTACTATTTTTTATTATATTTGTGTACATTATATATATATATATATATATATATATATATATATATATATATATATATATATATGTAATATATCAAAATTAATTAACTCTAATAATTCTTTAAAAATCTCCTCTCTCCCATTTTAATTCATTTAAATATTTTTCCCAACCTATAAATAGTTTAATTAAAGGAGTATTTTCCACTTAACATTTGTTTCTGTCATAAAACTGTAAACTTTCTGTCTAGCAATTTCCCAGCTGTTGGAGGAACATGGTCTATACAGCGTTTTGCTTATATTGCATTTAATTCGCTTATTAAGTTGTTTTTTACCGTGGAAAGTTCTTTCTGTCATCGCTCTTAGGTGCAACTCTGTCCAATCAGAGTGGCTTTTGGTTGTTGGTTTGTTGCTCTGAGGCTTTTGGTTGTCTGTTGTCCAGAAGATTATATGTGCTTTGTTGCTGCTCTGGTATAAAGTTTAAATTAGACTTCTGCGTTCTCTTCAATCTCGGCCTAACTACATTTTTATTATTGCTAGCTGATGAGCTTTCTCCTTGTGAAGTTTTATAAAAAATGGATTACATATATATATATATATATATATATATATATATATATATATATATATATATATATATATATATATATATATATATATATATATATATATATATATATATACTCTTGGCACCTATGATTTATTTTCCATTTAATATATGTGTCATAAACTATCTTCTTTTTAATAGAAGAAACTTGGTTTAACTAACGCTTAATCACAGTGAATAGGGTTTAATATTGGTGAGGAAGCGGTTTCTTGGTAAGAGGCAGGAGGCAGAATGCACTCCTTTTAAGTATAGAAGTAAGCATAGAAGATGTTTCGTGATCTATATCATACTAATACTTTTCTTTTCAACTATGTGATAAAATAAAAATTCTTAGAATTGTAAGATTTAGATATCCTCGTAAATTCATTTTTTAGTTCTGAAGCAAGCTTCTATTGTTTTTAAAAAACAACTCTCTTAAAACATTAATTTTCTTTTACAACCACTGTCTGCGTTGACTATTACTAACCTTGTGATTACTCAATAATAATGTTAGTAATACTCTACTTTTCAATAAAAAATCCGTATATTTTTATTTGTATACCGTAAGAAAAAGTTTTAATTATAAGAACTTCACCATCACCAAATTGCTATGCAAAAATTTAGCCCGAAAAGAATTATATGAAAACTATTTATTTAAATTAAGTGTGACTGTCAAAGATTATGGGAAATAATATAAAACTTTAATCTTGACACAAATACAAAGAAAATACTCACCAAATATTTAAATAATGCAAGTTTGAACAAAGTCGATATTTTTTGAAGACAAAATAAATTTAATAGTGGGGAGATATCAATAGGAAATACTATATAGAAAGGGTTTTTACATTTGTATATTTGGATATTTGTTACTTTGGAAATGTATCAATATAGAAATTTACACGCATTTCTACTACATACCATCCATGTTCCATGGCGTTCAAATTCAGTGATCTTGAACGCCATTCCGTACTTATCAGCAATTCGGTTTTGAATAGTTGTCTCATAAGGAAAAGAATATGAACTCACATATTCGACTATAAAAAGGCAATAAATACCTATGTCTATAGGACGGAGGGGAACATCCTTCAATTATATATCCATTATATATCCACTGAATCATAGTGCCCTGACAGATTTCTAGAAATCACTGCGAAAGGTGGAATTTTTATGGCAGTTTTTTCAAAGTGTACTTTAATGCTGACTTTTCTGCCCCAATCACTTCGAAAAATGTGCGTTTTTACAAGATTCTCCTCGTGAACCAGAATTGAAAATCTAAAATGATACTTTGTATGAATTGTTAATCAGAGTCACTCAAATTAAATTCCGTAGAACATACCAACTTCAATTTAGGCATGTGTATACACTCACTCTCTCTAACCCTTCACTAACTTTCCTGCGTCTTCTACATGAAGAGCCACAGATATCTCGAACTTTCCTAGATGCTAACATTCATTGCATGAATTGATGATGTTGGACATGCGTTAACTGCAGAATTAAAACAATCCATACTCATAATTCCTCACCTTTAGTTTTTTTGCATTCAAATAATCTACTTATATATTTGATGTGCAATTCAATATTTACTGTACATTTTATTTGTGTCTTGTAGAAGAAAGTCTTTTAGTATCCCTCCTCTTGATTTGTAGAAATTATACTAATATAAAATAAATTAATATAATCGGCTTCTTATTATATATATATATATGTTATATATATTATATATATATATGTAATTATATATATATATATATTATATATATATATATATATATATATATATATATATAATATATAATATATATATATATATATAATATATTATATATATAATATATATATATATATATATATATATATATATATATATATATATATATATATATATATATATATATATATATAAATATATATATATATATATATATGTATATATATATATATAATATATATAATATATATATATTATATATATATATAATATATATAATATATATATATTATATATATATACATATATATATATATAAATACATATATATATGTGTGTGTGTATATGCACATATATGCATATATGTATATAAGTATATATATAATATTAGCCCAATATTTCATTCCACTCACGGATTTTACGGAGCAAAGTGTTCATTTCAGCATGTTTACTCCTTGACACTGAAGTCTGATATTGTCGCAGACAGTTGTCCAAAATATTTATTCAGTTAAACTGGAAAATTTACTTTACGAAGCTAAAGATTTATCTTCTTTCTCTTGGAAACCCTGCAGCCGCACTTCGGAGATACGAAACACACAAAGCTGACAGCATCCAGATGAGCAATGCCAGAAATGTCACAGATTTAATATATTTTACGCCGTAAGAGACGAGAATCTTGCTGAAACGCTGATGACACAAAATGTTTGCAAAATTGGGGAGCATAAGTAAGTTTTTTATTGCAACATAATAGTAGAGAAACCCTGAGATATGTTTGAAAGACTATATAACTAATAAATACAATTTAATGCTAGTCTTCTCTCAAAAATACAGCATAGTAGAAAATTCTTTCATAATGTTGTAGGTATCAGAAAGTGTGGGAAAAGCAAAAAACTTTCAACCCTTTAAAAACAATATAACTCTTAAATTTGCTAAACACGTATTGATTATCACTTAAGTTCCAATTTTGCTTGAATTAGCAAGCATTTATTGCATTTTTTGTACAGCTAGAAACCAATTTACGTATTTTAGGCGTAAACTATAAAAAACAATTTTACCATTTTTGTTTATATAGCATTTTAAACATTTTTATAGAATTTTTTGTTAGTATATTAGTCTTACTATCATGTACATGATGTTTGTGTTTTATTGAATAAAATGAAATTTTGAATGAAATTTAATGAAATTATTATTGGTTTGGTTTGGTTTGGAGTGCTACGGTCTACTCTTTTGCAACACGAGGGCTAATGAGACCGGGACCTACAGTTTAAAGCCGATTCCGAACGGCTACGAACATCCATGCCACAGTGGGATTCGAACCCACGAACTCCGGTACCGAAGGACAGCACCCTAACCAATCGGCCATCGTTCGGCGAAATTATTATTGAATTCCGTTTTGTAATGAAAACCTTTAAGGTAATAACCAATCCATTAGCATGTTTTCGTTTAATAGTAGTAGTACATTAATGGAAGTATTAAATTTCTTTAAAATATTCTATACTTTTGATAATACCGAAACTAAACTTTATTTATGAGTTTTCCAACATTCGTGAATTTTTAGTATTAATTATCAGTTAGTGCATTTAAAAATTTGCATGTGAGATTTTACTTTTGCATGTGGGAGTTTTTTCGGATGAATGTTAGAAGAAATATGTAGTTTCAGTTTTATTCTATTACTTCTAATGGTGCTTTCAACTAATTTTGATTTAATGTATTTATGTGAAATATCTTTAAATACTCTTTAAATGGCAGAGGAAATTATAATCTACTAATAGTAATAAGCAAGATCGATTTTTTAACAGAGAAAAGCTTAAGATTTTACAAATATTCATTCCTTTTTTTATTTTTTATTCTTTATTTTCTTTAAAGTTTTTTATTACGTTTAAAACATACGATTGTGTATCGATTGGGAATTACGGTGACAAAACACAAAATTTCCTTTCCTTATGCAAATAAATATTAATGATGTTTCTTAGATAATAGATATTTATAATATTCTTGTAAATTCAAAGTAATGATGCAATTGTAAGTGAAAATTGTAAATTAGAAAGTAGCTTAGTCAGCGCCCTCAACAGTAAAATGAACTTCGATAATTGAAAAGTAATACCAGGGACAGCTGGAAAATATGGAGAGGGGGCAGAAAATCTACATTTATTGCAAAGAAGGATATTGGAAATAATGGATTGGAAGTATTTTAAGTCCAGGACACTTCTCTAATTAAGACAATTTGTTGCTGAGAAAATATATTTGTCGGAATAAACATGTGGCAGGGGATATTTTTTGTAATATATTAAAGTGAAATAATTCTCATATACATACATATATATATACATATATACATATATATATACATATACATATATATATATATATATATACATATATATATATATATATATATATATATATATATATATATATATATATATATATATATATATATATATATATATATATACATATATATATATATATATATATATATATATATATATATATATATATATATATATATATATATATATATATAATTAGTATTTACTATTTCAATAAACAATGAAGAAATTATAACACTTTCAAAAATTGTTTTTTTTTTAATGATGATTTTATTCAACCTGCATCTTTATTATATTAGGTGCTATAGATTACTTCAAGTTAAAAGTATACAAATTTGTAGTATCAATGCTTGAGGGAGCTGTTAATATATAAAAATTTTGAATAACGTATATAATGTATTTTTTATTGGAATAATACAGGTAACAATGAATACACAAAAATGTAAAAGTTTAAAGATTCTATATCTTGAAAATTAAAAAAAAAATATTTTGAAGCATTTTACTTTTGAGGTTTTAATTTATATTGAATTGTCTGAATTTTTTAACTTAAATAAAAGGTTGTTAAAGTAAAAATAACAGCATTTACTATAGCTTAAAAATATAACCTCTAGACCGATAAAGCTACAATTTGAATTATAATACTGAAATCCAAAATTATAATGTTATTAAGTACACTTAGCAAAAATTTATCAGTTGAAATTAGCTAATTACTTTAGAATTCATTATGTTACACCAACAAGGCATTTGGATTTACCTTTCATTTAATTGCAACCGGATAGTTAATATTAACTGGTATTTAATTTATTTATCATAATGTAGAAAATCATATCTGTACCATTCATAATTTTTCAAATAATTGACCTTATAAGTCTTCATAGTTTAAAGTTTAATGTACAGCTCCAAATCAAATTAAGTGAATCAATGAACTAATCATATATTTTTGTATAGCATACCATTTATTAAAAATATATACCATTAAAGTTTTAAATTTCGTTAATCCTAGATAATTCTTTTAATCTTTAACTTATTTATGTTTTCTCTTAATGAAGTGATTTATTAAACTTTAACACTGTAATTTTTCCTTTTCTAAATACATAAATTCAACAAATAAAATTTTATGGAGATTTTACAAATTTTCTGATAGTCAATCGTATTTATGATATTATTTTGGCAAGATGTGACTTTACAATTTGAAAATGTATTTAGCTTCGTTAATTATTTGGTACGTTTAGATCTTTATATTTTTTTGTATCATTTTATAGATAAAAATGTATAAACTATATTAACTAGATAATTTTCCTTGCTTTTAAATATGTTTATTCTATGACTTAACATAGTTAATAAATTAAAATTGCAACATAAATTTTAATAGTACTTGTTCAAGAATTATTTACTTAATATAAATAAAAAACACACAATTTATGCACTTTATTTCCTTGTGCCTAAAAAAGACAATTCAGAACTTCAGTTTTTAAACCAATTGATAAGAAAAACATATTTTAGCCTACTTTTATCGTAAATTACTGTTGAAAACTAAAATAAAATTCATAAAATATTTTTCACGCTATTATGGTATATTGTTTAATAAATAAAAGGTTGAAGTATGAAAATTACAACGATAAATAACAGAATTCCTGATAAATTGCTACTAGGCTTTTTATAGGTAAATGATTTGATAAATAAAATTTTGATGATGTTCTATTTATTTTTACTGAGATAAATCGCTTTTAGTTTAAAAGTTTTAAACAACGATTGAGATTTTGCTTCTTTTCCAAAATATTTGCTCTCGAAAATGGTTTTAATGCCCTGTAATAGTGAACATTATGATGTATTTTTATTTATATTTTTTTCATTCTTAGACAATGGATGACCATGATAGAAAACGTTTCACTGGATTAAATTCTTATCAAACTTTTGAAATTCAATATGTAATCTCCATATGATCCTTCAAGTTCTTAAATTTTCTGAGACACACTCACCGAAGAGTAAAATTGAAAACGTGCTTGTGTAAGCTAATCGAAAAAGAATTATTAGTGAGCTCACTCAAGAGCAATTTTTAACATTGATTCTACATTTTTATGCCGGAAAATAAAATATGGCATCTTAAATAATTCAGTTATAAGGCAAATAAACGCCTCATATGTAAAGGTATAATTTGAGTTTAAAAAATCCAATAAATCATTCATGTAGAGTTTGAAAATATTCTGGTTTTATTCTTGCTAAGTGGATGAATGAATGTTACTAAATATTTTATTAACTCAGTTTTACTTTTTAGAGAAAGGACAACCACAATAAAACACTTTTAACTGGATTGATTTCATATAAAACAATTGAAATTGAAAATATAAAACCCATGTGAATCTTAACGTTTCTAAATTTTTCCAAGACACACTAACTAAAAAATAAAATTGAAAATGGGCTTCTGTAAGCTAATCGTAAAAGGGTTATTAGTAAGCTCCCTCAAGGGACATTCTAAGGATTGATTCTACATTTTTTATGCATGGCATTTAAAATAATGTATAGCACCTTAGATAATTCGGATATAGACCGAATACTAGCCTTATTTTAGAAAAGAATAACTTCATTTTTAAGAAAATAATTTAAGCATTTTTACAAGCAAGTGGTTTGATAAATAAAATTTTGATACTGTGCTGTTTGTTTTTACTGTGATAAATCACTTTGAGCTTAAAAGTTTTAAACAAATATTGGTATAAGTTTTCAAAATATTTGCACTGGAAAATGTTTTAGATGATGAAAATGGCACAGAAGAATAAAATTGAAAACGTGCTTCTGTGCTCTAATCGTAAAAGAATTATTAGCGAGCTCACTCTAGGGAAATTCTTAACATTGATTCTAATTTTTTTTACTCCTGATACCTGAAAGTTAAGTATATCACCTTATATAATTCAGTTGCAGCTTGAACAAACTCCTCCCTATTGAAAAAACTTCTAGTTTTAAAAATTTTAATAAATTACTCATGTCAGTTTTTGAAAGTGCTGTAATTTATTCATTGCTAATTGAACTAGTAAATGTTAAAAATTATACATATTAATTTTTTACTGAATTAAATATTGTTCTTGTTGTTGTTTCTCATGCCACTTGGACAAACCAAGCCCAATTAATTCTGCAGGCTCTCGTATTAAAGCCAAGGGGTGTGCCTTTTGTTTTAATGAGCACCATTAAGGTGAAAGGATGACTTCATGTAGGTCCTCGTAATTTTGAAGCAGGAACCAAGCAGAAGATCCACAGACTTGGCATGCCAACTCCAAAGTTATTGTTTGAGAACTTGAAGGACATTGTGAGCACGAACATATTTTACGTACCTCAGTCACCTTTAAGAAACACGACGGATCTTAGGCTGGCTCGGGTTCCGAACCCACAACCTTTCAGTTACGATATCGTTGCCTTTGCCGACTAAGATCAAACATTTTAAATACAATATTGTAAGTATCGCGTCCGTCTCTGTCGGGGATCAAGAAATGTGTCTTTTAGTTCTTTGTAAGGCGCCGAACATTTCAAGACGCCGAACAATTGGAAAACGGCAGTAATGGTCTTTTTGGACGCACGGACGATTAGTGTCAAATCTGCCGTTTTGTCAAAGCACCGACAGAAAGAAGAAATTGTTCTTTGTGCGATCGAATCAGCTACTCCAAGGACGAAGGTCAACTGGGGGGGTGTCGATCTCCCCCAAAACCGAGGTTTCCTGTTTGAAAAAGGAAAAACGGGAGGGGACTCCCAGCGGAACATTCAGATGAGAAGGTTACTTAAAATGCTCTCCTCTCTCGATGATTTTACATATATTTTTCTTTAAATGTTTTCGGTTGTAATAAATCAACGTTGTTAAGTTTGAACTTCTCTACGGCTGATTATTTCGTCTCCATACCTGCTCCTTTACGAGACCCAAGCGAAGTCATACCCAAATGACTTACAATCGGAAATAGAACGTTCGCAGACCGCTCGGTGAGTTTACAAATATATAATCCTCACATCATCTTTAAAGTTCCTAAATTGACCCACACTCATGGAAGTGTAAAATTTTAAGGGTACTTTAGTTAGCCAACTAAAAATGAGTTTACTTAAAAGAAATTCTTAACATTGATTCTACATTTTTAATGCATGATACATAAAATAATTCATAGCACCATAAATATTTCAGTGCAGCATCATTTTATTTGTTTAAAACCTAGGGACTTTTACATTTTCTGAATTTGGGCAACAACGCAGCTGATTTGTTGAATGTTTCATTATTGGTGCATCAGATAGGTGACCAACATACCTCCCTGCAGAGGGCAGTTCAAATACAATCAAATCTTATTCAGGTATCACACAAACCCATTTGGTGGAAGCAGAATCGTTAACCACTATAGGATCTGAGCGGGAGTGCTGAAAATGTTGTAGATCATACTTAATTTGTGGCCAAAATTATTCCCTTAGAGGAGACCGTACAATTACAACCAAGTATTATCCTGTAATCCAGACTAAAAGCCATCGGGTGGAAGCACAATAAGCTGATGACTAAACAAACTGTATAGTAGTTAGCTTATTACATGGGTGGCAACAGAGTGTTAATAAGCTCCCCATTTAAGAAAAAATTCTAATCAATATTTCATGTATATTTTAAAAGCTATATACTTTGATAATTTTCTTGGGAATTTAAACGTACATAATTTTATATTATATGGTATATATGTAAGGGATTAAATGAAATAGAAATAATTTTTTTTCTTCACACCAATCACTACATACCGCATACCTTAGGTTTCTTAATGACCAATTAAAATTTATCTTGAATTAGTCTGACTTTCTTTAAGCCAATAACATTCTTTACCCTAAGCAAATGTTATAATCCAATCATAATCAGAGGGCTTCTGTAAATAATTGTTAAGATTTTATAATAACATAATTTTAAAGGTTTCAGTTACTGTGTTTCCAGAAATTTCCAAGCAAAAATGTTGACTGATTTCTCACTATTCTTAGTTTTAATATTTTGACCTTAGTTCTCTTGTATTATGGGTTAGAATAAGCCTATAAATAGAAATCACAATATATAATTTAAATGTAGACGATATGAATTGTTTTGGAACACTACGGTCTACTTTTTTTAAACTCGAGATCTAATGAGACCAGTACATACTGCTTAAAGCCGATTCCGAAAGGCTGAGAACATCCATGCCACAGTAGGATAAAAGTAGCAAGTGGTACTAATTAAGATTTTAAAAAGAGTAATCTAGGGGAACAGGAAAAGTTAAAAATACATTGTGAGAACCTTATATTACATAACATTTATTTACATCTTTTTAAAATATTTTGTTTAAATCTTAACGATCTTACCTTTTCAATGAATAGGATATTAAGTTATCGCATCGGAAATCCCATTTGTACAGCTTTGAAAGTGCTTTCAGATTATTTCATTAATGCATTTTTTCAAATAATACCGAAAATTCCAGCGAAACTATTTACATTCTTTTTTTCCAAAATTTTAACCCAACTTCTATACAATGTTCATAATTTGTTTATTCCTGTTAGTTACAATCACAACTTCCAGGGAAGTTATCTACACCATAAAACTTTTTGGATTATTCTGACGTGCAGATAAAAAGAATTTTGGTAATTTATATATTACAAGTGTGATATAACTATAATTGTAAACGATTTTATTAAAAAGGTGTTAACCGAAAATATGACTGCATCCAAATACTTTCTCGAGATATTATCACATACAAAATCTAGAATCATATCTTTTGCGATAAATATTTTTATATGCCTTCATTTTTCGACACTGTAAAGCCTTTCAAATCCAAATTTTTTCAAAGCTGTTCTCTTAACCAGACAACCTATAAGTGAGACAAAGATTAATAACAGTTTAGAATATTGCAATAACTTGTCTTCGAAAGGTAATGATTTGGAATCAAATAATTTTTCCATTTCGTTACCAAAGATTTTTGCGGAATAGTGATTAATGGTTTAAATCTGCGCCTGTGTTATTATGACAGTGAAAGAAAGCCTCTCAAATTTTCGAATAGAAGACAACAATTCAAAATATTCCTGTAAAGATGGAAAATATATGGTTTCTTCCCTTTTGAAAATGTTTTGTTCTTTAAATTCTTCTGTCTAACTAAAAACTTGTGTAGCATTAAAATATATTTTATTTCTTACATTACTGTATAGAGATCAATTTCTTTAATATTATATGTTAAATTTTCTTTTGTCTATTTATTGCAGTTAATTTAAAAGTATTTTAGAGTGTTGATGATTGAATAATTTAATAAAAATAGCAGTTTTCTATATCTATCAATTAATTTTGCAATAACCGTTTATGCTTGAACAAAATTTGAATCTGTATATTTACCCATAAAGAATATTTCCATATAAAATATATCCCTTTAGATTTTCTACTACGTAATATAAAGCTCCATGTTTCTGCATTTAAAATATTTTATATAACTTTATTTTAAAGTTAACGCATCGATTCTTATATTTCAAAGTATACGTTATGCTTTATAAAAAAAATACCATCTCTCCAAAAAAAATTGTAAACATTTAAAATTAAAATAAGAAAGTTATTTTTTCTTCTAATAAAAAGGTCTTCAAATTATAATAGCAATCTGTATAGAAAAATTTAATGATACAAGTGACTGAATATTAATGTTCCTTTCATGTATTATTTCTCTTTAGCAAACAACATCCTTGTAAGGTGATTTTGGGAGGATTTAAGTAGATGAAGATAAATCATAATAAAGTTATAGCAGCATTCTTCCTATTTAGAGCTGCTAAAGATTAATGCGAGAATAATCTTATATTGTACAGTTTATTTCAAATTGTATTGAAATCATTGTATGTAATCTGCCTCATGACTAAAATAATACATTGTTTTTATTAAAATAATGAAACAATTTATTCATTTCCACACACTTTGTGGTAAACCTTACTTCTCCTTAACTTGCTTGAGTTTCTCTTTCCAGATGACCTTTAAAGTTTCATTAAATCTTTATTTTTACTTTACTTCAAGAGGATAAATATACTTGATAGGCATGCTTAAAAAAGTACCAGAGAAAAACTCAGCATTATTTTCATATTATGTCTTAATATCAAATTTTCCAAAGCAGTTGATAACATATTCACTTAAGAATCACTATTGCCCAACATAAAATTATAAATTTGTTCTTTGAGTTCTGAAGAATATTTTCCTCGATGAACGAGGGCTGGTAACTTTTCCTAAGCCTGCGAGCAATATATTCACTTAAAAATCCAATATGCCCAACATAAAATTGTAAGTTTGTTCTTTGAATTCTGAAGAATATTTTCCCCGATGAACGTGGGTTGGTACCTTTTCCCTAAGCCTGCAAGCAATATATTTACTTCAGAATCACAACTGCCCAACAAAAAATTTTAAGTTTGTTCTTTAAGTTCTAAAGAATAATTTCTCCGTTGAATGAGGGCTGGTAACTTTTCCCTAAACCTACAAGTAGTCTGGATTTTCAAATCTTCACAGCACTTAATGTTGTTGTAGCTTAAGGTTACACTCGGCACCGTTTATGGGTAAAGTCACTTTTGTTTGTAGCTTGCTTACATCTGCGTAAACTCCCACATATCATACCCAGTCTATTCAGCCGAGAAGTGAATAAATGAGTAAAGAAAGTTATATTAAGAGTCATCACCTTAACTTCATCAGCTTCATTTTTTTAAAGTATGACTAATAAATTTTTTACAAATAAACTTGAAATAATATATAATACCTTACTTCATAATAAGAAAATAATAAGTACAACGATTCCTTATAAATATCTCATCCCTTGTTGATGCTAATGAACCACTCCATCAAGACACAGAATGTATTTCACCTGATGTTCAGTACATTCTTTTCTTTCGCTTTTTCAAAATCACCTGTCGAAAACATACGTTATATAAAATTGTTTGACAAGTACAGGCATTTGCAGTTCAGGTAATGTATGCTATTTTTTTCTTGACTTTACTTTCTTGTTCTGCAAAAACCCACCTTTAACAAAATATGAAACCTAAAACAATTCCCATTTATTTTGATTTTTTGTAATGAATAACATTGTATTAAACAGCTATGACCAGATGAATTAAGACTGAAAGGAAAAATCTAAATAATAAAGGCTGTAAAAAAATGTTAACAAAAGTGATATCTATGATAATACTTTGGTTTATATAAATAAAATTGTTTCTCACTTTTATTAGAGACAATATCTTTTCATCAGTTAAAAGATGGCTATATGAGTAGGGTGGTTTGTTACCGGATTGGAATACCATATTCATTGATTTGTTCATTTAAGACACAACTGTCCAACTTTTGCTAAGTGAGAATTAAGTATACTAAGGTCAACTACTTAAAACCAATTCCTAATTGTTACAAGCATTCATGCCACTAGAAAAGTTCGTCTTCACAAGTTCACGTACAGAGAAAGGGAGCTATACCCATCAGTCATTACTCCCGAAAACTATACAAGAAAACCATTAAAAATACATTATTAGTTTTTTATTCATGAATGTTTTTTAGTGCTATTTTACAAGGTCATATCCAAATGTTGTCTTGTACACGTGTGAAGACCATTACATTAAATTCAGCTAGGTATAAATATTCAAATAAATAAAATATTTTAAAACTTTTTCTGTGAGAATAAAATATGAACTATATTTTATACTTTAATAATTTTCCATAAAAATGCTATGCATTATAAATATAAATTTATTATAGAACAAGAAAAAATATATTATATTTAATATTTACGTAATCGTCAACTGTATGCAAACATTATCGAAACAAATTAAACAATTGGTTATTTCATAAGTTTAGATTACTTCTAATGTTTATTTAATGTTTCTATTACTCGTTTTAATGGAACTCAGACATTTCCGACTAAACAGAATATGTAAAATTAAAACACTATTATTTTTACTAAACGACAAATAAAATACGACGTAAATATAATTTACATGCTTATTCACTTATATTACAGTTTTTTCCTTATACGTTTTTAAGCTAAAAATACAGAATCATATACAAACACTTACCATAAACATTATTCGTATAATAATGACACATAGGTATGAATACAATATTTCTATTTTTTTAAACCATAGAGTATATTCAACTACGAATAAAAATGTATTTACTTTTAAGAGAAACAATATTTATTCCATTATGTTGAGCATACAATTTTATAACATGAATTGAATAAAAAATATTTGAAATTCCAATAGAAAGGCGCATTTTTCTTTTAAATTTCATGAATAAAAATATTTACAAAAAAACTATATTCATTGATTGAATTGACGTCATAAAAATATTTATACCAAATTTCACGACTTGCAGATGAATATACTATGTAATTTATATTTATTTATCCTAATTAGTCTGTGTTTAAGTCATAATTCCTATTAAAACTAGATATTTTGGAACAGAAAAAACACCTGCTGTTTTTAAAAATAAAAATTGAAAAATCAAGTTTCACAGGGTTGAGAATTTCTCAGTTTCCTTAACTTCAAATCATGAATGTTCACTTAATATTATAAAAATTACTTAAACCAAGCAGGCTGAAAAGTATCCATAAAGTGATCAGGGCCATTTATAAAAATATCAAAAACATTTTTGTAAACAATTTCAAAGAAAGAATTTGAAACCGATTAAGCATGCTAATGTAAGAGAGTTTAGAGAAATAAAGAAAGTAGAATTCAAGCCATAAATCTTGAGAATAAAAGAACAAGAGAATGTACGTGTAACCCTTACAAATTTTTTACTTTGAAAGCAATATATATCATTAGAAATGAAGTCATTCACGTGACCCGCTTGAAAAACGACATCGTCTTTGCGAGCTGAATCTTCCTCGGCAATGCATCAATTATCGTCATCTGACAAATCCATCAAAACAAAATTGAACAATTTAATTGCATTAAGAAGGGTATTTAGATCAGAACAGTATTTTTGTTGTATGTTAAAAATTAATATTTTGCATTATATTATTTGTTACGGTTTCATGAAAATATTTCATTTTAATTCCTTTTAGTAAAAAATATTTTAATGCATTTTTATTAACATATAATAACATGGTAAATATTTATTAAAAAGAATAAACTATATTCATTGATCGATCTGACGTCATAAAAATATTTATACCAAATTTTCCTTCTTTCATATAAATGAACTATTTAGTTTTTCATACAGGACCATGCTGTTTACATGTAACACATTGTTGACCGGTCACGAGTTAACTCGTGATTTTACGTCCGAACGTTGCAGACCGGCCACGAGTAAAGTCGTGATGCGTTTCCTTTTTCGCATCGCTGTTCTTTTCTCTGTTGGCGACCTTACAGTGTAAGTGTTGGTCAGTATAACACAAGCTGTTTCTCTCGCTTGTAAGTCCCGCCAAATCTTTTGTTGTAAAAAATATTTAATAATTAAAAAAATTAAAAAAAACGATGACGGAATGTAATGAAGAATCTTTCAACGAATTATACGCGTATGCTTTATCTGATTGTCCGAGTGATTATGAACCAAATTGTGCTAATAGCCGGCGACATGAGAGAAATTTTTAGTAAAATTGCAGGTAAACAATGTGTTAATTATCCTCATTAGGATGGGTTTATATCCTAATTCCTATTAAAACTATATATTTTTGTAATAGAAACAAACACCTGCTATTTTTAAAAATAAAAATTGAAAAATCGAGTTACAAAGAGCTGAGAACTTCTCAGTTTCCTTAACTTCAAATTATGAATGTTCACTTAATATTATAAAAATTACTTCCACCAAGGAAGCTAAAAAGTATCCATAAAGTGATCAGGGCCATTTATAAAAGTATCAAAAGCATTTTTCTAAACAATTTCAAAGAAAGAATTTGAAATCGATTAAGCGTGCTAATGTAAGAGAGTTTAGAGAAATAAAGAAAGTAGAATTCAAGCCATAAATCTTGAGAATAAAAGAACAAGAGAATGTACGTGTAACCCTTACAAATTTTTTATTTTGAAAGCAATATATATCATTAGAAATGAAGTCATTCACGTGACCAAATTGAAAAACGACATCGTCTTTCCGAGCTGAATCTTGCTCGGCAATGCATCAGTTATCGTCATCTGACAAATCCATCAAAACAAAATTGAACAATTTAATTGCATTAAGAAGGGTATTTTGATCAGAAGAGTATTTTTGTAGTATGTTAAAAATTAATATTTTGCATTATATTATTTGATACGGTGTCATGATAATATTTCATTTTAATTCCTTTTAGTAAAAATTATTTTAATGCACTTTTATTAACATATGATAACATGGTAATTATTTATTAAAAAAATAAACTATATTCATTGATCGAACTGACGTCATAAAAATATTTATACCAAATTTTACGTCTTTCAGATGAATGAGCTATTTAGTTTTTAATACAGGACCATGCTGTTTACATTTAACACATTCTTGACCGGTCACGAGTTAACTCGTGATTTTATGTCCGAACGTTGCTGACCGGCCACGAGTAAACTCGTGATGCGTTTTTTTTTTCGCATCGCTGTTGTTTTCTCTGTTGGCGACCTTACAGTGCAAGTGTTGGTCAGTATAACACAAGCTGTTTCTCTCGCTTGTGAGACCAGCCAAATATTTTGTTGTAAAAAATATTTAATAATTAAAAAAATTTTTAAAAAAACGATGATGGAATGTAATGAAGAATCTTTCAACGAATTATACGCGTATGCTTTATCTGATTATCCGAGTGATTATGAACCAAATTGTGCTAATAGCCGGCGACATGAGATAAATTTTTAGTAAAATCGCAGGTAAACAATGTGTTAATTATCCTCATTAGGATGGGTTTATATCCTAATTCCTATTAAAACTATATATTTTTTGTAATAGAAAAAACACCTGCTATTTTTAAAAATAAAAATTGAAAAATAGAGTTACAAAGAGCTGAGAACTTCTCAGTTTCCTTAACTTCAAATTATGAATATACACTTAATATTATAAAAATTACTTCCACCAAGCAAGCTAAAAAGTATCCATAAAGTGATCAGGACCATTTATAAAAATATCAAAAACATTTTTGTAAACAATTTCAAAGAAAGAATTTGAAATCGATTAAGCGTGCTAATGTAAGAGAGTTTAGAGAAATAAAGAAAGTAGAATTCAAGCCATAAATCTTGAGAATAAAAGAACAAGAGAATGTACGTGTAACCCTTACAAATTTTTTACTTTGAAAGCAATATATATCATTAGAAATGAAGTCATTCACGTGACCCGCTTGAAAAACGACATCGTCTTTCCGAGCTGAATCTTCCTCGGCAATGCATCAGTTATCGTCATCTGACAAATCCATCAAAACAAAATAGAACAATTTAATTGCATTAAGAAGGGTATTTTGATCAGAAGAGTATTTTTGTAGTATGTTCAAATTTAATATTCTGCATTACATTATTTATTATGGTGTCATGGAATTATTTCATTTTAATTCCTTTTAGCAAAAAATATTTTAATGCCTTTTTATTAACACAGGATAACATGGTAAATATTTATAAAAAATAAACTCTATTCATTGATTGAACTGACGTCATAAAAATATTTATACCAAATTTCACGTCTTTCAGATGAATGAACTTTTTAATTTTGCATACAAAACCATGCTGTTTACATTTAATTATCCTCATTAGCATGGGTTTAAATCCTAATCCCTATTAAAACTATATCTTTTTAGAAAAAATTTAAATAGAAAAAACACCTGCTATTTTGAAAAATAAAAATTAAAAAATCTAGTTTGAAAAATAAAACTTACTTAAAATAGAGATTCATTAGCATTATTTGTTATACTAAATGATACGTTAAATTATTTTTAACTAAAGAAATTTTAGACGTTGCAGTTTACTTTATTTCCAGTTTTTAAGTAAAAAAAATCAAATATAAATACCGAATTTAATCATTGCTTAATATGAATAAAAGTCTTAAAAAACGAATACTGCTGATGTACTTTTTTTACAGAATCCAAATTTTAGTTTCTTTAAATTTTAAACCTGATAATTTGAGATATTTTTTTTATTTTTAGTTAATTGATTGCTTTATGCTTATGAAGTTGAAATATACCTTATTTATTAATTTAAGGAGTTGCAGCTCAATACAAAATTTGATCAGTGGTAAAGTGAGTACTTCTTGATATTTTATTTTTAATAGAGTGCATTTAAACCTGTTCTAGCAAAAGTTTAAAAAATGTACAATTTTATATTTTTTGTAAAGTATTTTACTTCCATTTACAAACATCAGAGCTGACTAAACATTTTTGTAATATATAAAACATTTATGCAAGATTTATTTCGACATTTGAAAAAAAAGTGTGTTTCATTTTAGCTTTCTTCTATGTAGTAAAGAAAGTATTCTAATCGTGAAAATTTCAGAGTTCAGATACCAAAGGAAATACGGATTTTCACCATGCCTTTATCAATTTGATAAGTTTCAGTGCTATGTCTGTAAGTAGGTACAAGGAAACTAAGGAGTTGCTCAGTTGGCAAACGCAAAGCAGTGGTTACCGGAAGGTTGGGAAATCGAGGCTCGAGCCGGCAAATATCCGTCATAATCACTAATGGCGGCTCTGGCTGATTAACCCCTTCCGGTAAAATGACGAGTCTAGCTCGTCATTAGTTTTTCATTCCATACCTCACAATGACGAGCTACACTCGTCATGCGATTAAAGTTACTGTTAAATATGATAATTAATTTAGTTTAAAATTTCTAGTGTACTGAATTTGGCAACACTTTTATCACTTGTGAAAATCACAAGTCACTATTGCATATTGTTTACTTAGAATTTCTGGGTACAAGTCATTGCCAAATTAATGAGTCAGAATAAAAGAAAACCTACTAAGAAATGCCGTGTGTGTTACAAGAATCAAATTAAAAGTGAGACTACTTGGCGGTGTAAACAATTAAGAATTCCTTTGCACTTTATTTTGAAAAGTACCACTAGCTTGAAGACTATTATCTGTATACCTTATTAATGTTTTGCTTTGATATTTTCTTAATTTTACTGTTTCTGATATTATTTAACACTATGTAAAAAGTGGATTTTAATTAAGTATATGTAAGAATTGTAAAATGAAACAAGTTTTTTAAATAAAAATTAAATGGTTATTTCATGCACAGTTTTTCATTATTAAATCATACCGTAAGGGATTAAATAGGCTCGTTGTTACAATGACCTCCCAATTATATCTCTGGAGGTGATAGGCCAAACCTGGGGGTCTTCTGCTTTTGAATTAAGAGGACCAAACTAAGGAAAGTCTCTCTTTCCATCTATCGATACTCTTTTAAAACCAAAGGGGCATCCCTTTGACTTCATTCGAACATCTTCTGATCCCCGTTCTTGGATCATCGCAGAGGTATTAGAAACAACAACAGAACAAGAACTAGGAAACTCTAACTTTGAAACGTTAAATATCCATTTCTCTAACCCTGAATATATAGTCTGTTCCATAAGAGCGCGTCGCTTATAACTTCATCAATAAATAACGCGTAGATACCGGCTTAATTGCACGCGTTCTTCAAACATTAGAGAAGAATGTTTTATGGTTATATTTTTTATTCGATTTGTTTTGCTGTGTTTAAATCACAATTCCAAAATGAGTGCTGTGTATGCGAGCCGTTTTGAGACAGTGTTTTTCTGTAACCATCCAAAAGGACCAAAAATGTCTTGTGCAGCTACAGTCCGTTACATGAGTAAGTCGAAGTCGTTCTTCAAGAAGTGGGTAACACGTTATAAAGCGGTACAACATGTAGACGACCTATCGGAACGGAGTAAACGCCGCTCAACGTCAAATTCGAATGATAAAATGATTCTTGCATAATTGATAATAATGGGGACTGGACAACTTATTAGGTGAAATGCATTTCAGTTTAATAAGTATACTACACGGTACAAATGTATTTTTAACTACTTCGTTTGTATTTTCAGAGAAATAAACGACAAGCTCTTATGGAACAGGCTATATTTCAAATAGTTTCGACTTCTCAGAACCTTTAGCCGAAAGATGGTTGATTGGTTAGGGTGCTGGCTGTCAGTATCAGATTTTGTGGGTTCGAATCCCGCAGTGGCATGGATGTTCGTAGCAGTTCGGAATCGGCTTTAAGCTGTAGGTCCCGGTCTCATTACACCTCGTGTTGCAAAAAGTATACCGTAGTGCTCCAAATCAAACCAATCTTTAAGGATATGTGCAAGTAATTATTCTAATGACATGTGATGCAATTAAATATTTTTAACATGTCTAACTGCTTTAATTTTTTAATAGGAGACATGGAAGTTCTGTGGAATCCGCATTAGGATTTTTAATTATCAAAAATAGCAGGAAATGTACCGAATTACAGTACTTTAAATAACTTGCTGTGTCCAAGAAAGTATAAAAGAAGATCAAAGCTGTTAGGTATTATTGAAATCATACCTAACTGCTATACGTGTGTTTCAAAACTTTAAAACCGTAGTAGTAACAAATTGCGCCAGTGAACCTTTTAATGTTTTCTGATTACTTTATTCTTACAGTTTGTTCTTTATCTTTTATTACATTTTATTTTATGCGAATTATGATTAATATCAAGAATTTTTTATTTAAATCTTACATTAATTACCTAAGTACAGAAAGCATAAGGTTTCTCAAAACAAAATATAAAGAAAAGGTTTCCTTTTAGTATTTCTCTCTTTGAAAAATAAATTAACTCAAAATTAAGATCTTTAATACCCTAACATTTCTCTATATTTTAATTGCATTATCCACAATTGTTTTTAAATATCTTTTGTTTAAGAACATTGTTTAAAATCATTTAAGAAACAAAGTTTTCAACTATTGTAGTTACTAATTTTTTGGAAAAATGTTCAACTGTGTAAAGTACTATAGCATAAATTTTATTAAATATAATTTCAAACTCAAACATGTACCTTCAAAAATTATATTCGTGATATCAAAACAATGTAAAATTTTTCTGAGATTTTTTTCTGAGAATAAATTAATTACCTCCCTACTTAAGCCAAGACAAATGATATTACTTTCCTAATTAAAACGGCAAAACGCGCTTATTTAAATTTAGAAAGCAAATATGCAAAACAAATGAGATACTTAAGTTTTCCATCCTGCAGATTTCATGCTATTTTTACTAGCAAGAAAGTAAATTTATCTTTATTAAAATTTAGATACCTGTTTAGCCTATGAAGTTAAATAAAGTTCATTTAGTTCGAATAATAATGTATGTTATGAATACTTAGGTCTAAAATAGCACTTGTCTCATTACAAAATATTTTGCCTCATTCACATACATTTCCCTAAATATTTTTTTTCTCTTTTTAATGAATTTTTATCTTAAGCAATTTTTTCTTTCTAAATGTAAATATAGGAGTCAACGCAGTTCTTTGGGGATTATAAAAATAGATGTTTTAAAGAATTCATTAATGTTTTGAAAAATCTTTTCTGTTTATTAAACCATTAATGAAATGGTCCTTAAACCATAAATTATTGAAATTTCAATCTAAATAAAATGAAGTATTATTGTATCATCTCTTTTCGCTATTTTCCTCCTATTACGAACATGTTTTCTTATATAAATAACCATAAACACATGACAGGTAATTTTATCTCAGACTAAAAGCAATCTTTCATTTTTCTGTGACCTAAATTTTGATTAACTGGGAGACATTATTTAATAGTCTATTATATTTTTCAAGACTATAGCAAGTATTCTTAGAAACTGCTTAATTTTTCACATTTTACAATTAATATAGATTTCGCTCTTTATTTCCAAACCCTATTCATATTCTTACTTAAACTAATAAATTGGGTAATAATATATTTTTGTTTGTTACCCACTGGGTTACCCATATAACCGGTTGTAAAATGTTTCTACGGATAAAAATTAAATTACTGTAAAAATAAGAATATGTGAGTTATAAAAAATCTTTCAATTACTATGACACACAAGTTAACTTTTGAAAAAAAATTAATATCTTTTTGAGTCACAAGCATCTGTATTTGGTATTATAAATCTACTCTACAATATCTTTAGTACTCAAAATATGTGGTACAACCTGAATAATTTTAATTCATTTTTATCAGATCACGTTCTTCGAATCATTGTGTAACGAAAACGACTGAAATTCCAATGGATGATTTCATATTTTCAATTCTAACCCTGCGTTTTTTATTGAGTTTAAAAAATATAATTTAGTTACCAAGTTCTTCTGATATATTCTGTATATGTCTTAATTCTATTTTTCTAACTTACTTAAATTGAAGATTGCAAGCAATCCAGATTTCGAATCCAAACTTTGGAATGTACGGAAGGAAAATTGATGTCTTACATTTTTATCTCAACATATTTCCTGTTTAAGTATAATAAAACGACTTGGTCTTAGAATTTACAGATGTTCTTAGAGAGATATTTCTACATTTCTTCGAACTAAACATTATTCTGAGAGAAAAATATTAATATTTATTGAATTAGGAATAAAAATATATTTTAGAAGCATAAAGGTGTATAAAAATAAATCAATATCTTAATCTTGAATAAAGAATTAAGTGTAAATTAATTAAATACGTAGTCAAGTGTAAATAATTTAGTGTAATATGTATGAATTTCATTGATTTAGCTATATGTTTTGCGAATCGTATTCTGAAGACTTAATAAAAATTATTGATCTGTTTCTTTAACTAAAATTGTAGTAAGTATAAAGAAGTAGACTAAAAGTAAATTTAAAATTAAATTAGAAAATATAACCATTGTTATCATAGAAAAAGAAATCAATATCCCATAAATAATTATTGTATTAATATCAACTTCTTAAATACAATATATAAATGCTACTGTTAGTTAGACTATCAATGTATAGGTGTTTCTTTGTGTTCTGAAACTATCTAGTTAGATTGAGGTGTTTTCTTATTTAGAAATTTATAACATGGAATAGTTGTTAAATTTTTTATTGAGTATCTATTGACACAGGATGTAAACTCAGTAAATTTTAAAATTCTGAAAAAAATAATGTGATGAAATTAAAATGTTTCCTTTTAATGCTAATACATAAAGCAAGGAGTAATTCAGAATAGTATTGGGAAACTAAGAGCTTACCTGTTAGATCCCAGTTAAGGAAATCATTATACATTCCTGTAAAATAGCCGTATATTTCAGGTTTTAAGATTGTTATGGTAGATTAGGTATTCACAAACCAAATATCGCTGCGGTTAAACTAAATTCTAACCCCTCTTCAACAACATTTATGATAAGCCGAGTTTAGACTTGATTGATGAGAAGTTCTTGTGAAACGCTTTGTCACGCTATATCGCATGACATTCAAATATTGTGAGATTGCTCAACCTAGAAATTGATGAAAATCACTATAAAAATATTTCTTCAGCACATTAAATGTTGAAATTTTCCTGTTAAACTACCTCAGAATAAATTAAGTTCGGGTAAATATCGGTTTTTAGTTTAATACTAATGGCCAGTAAGTTAGAAAAATCTTTCAATAAAATTTTAATTTTGTTCAGTACCAGGTAATAGACCAATTAAACTTATGCATATTCGAACATTAAATAGATCTTATGTTTGTATGTTTAAGTGTTCCTCATATGTTACTTATAATCCAAAACTAGAATAACTTAAATTGTATAACTTTAATTGTATTAAATTATATATCGTGAAATATATTTGTAGAGTAATAACTAATTAATTCAACATAAATACTTTAGGAACTGCTTATTTTTTTAAATATTTTCTTCTACAAACATAATATTTTATTACAATATGTCCGTGATTACTTCAATGCTATTTCTTTCTTGGAATACCTTTTTTCTAGTTTTATTTTAAGACTGAAAAGGGGGAAATTGGGATAAGATTTGGGCACAATTTCATCGATAAATATGTCGAAATTAATCTTTGTTGAGATTTAAATACAGGGTAGCAAGAAATAACATTCCCACTTCTGAGGACTCTAGAATTCGTCCTATTGGTCCAAAAGAGATACAATTGGAATTACAGATAATTAAAATAAGGCTCTTAACATTAATGGCATAAAAGTTTTTAGTATAAAAATCCGCCTATAGATCCCGCTGTAGCACATATGGTATTTATTTAGTTTCATGAATTTAAGTCAGGGATTAGCTTCTTGTCTCACGTCATGCCTACGTTTCTAGAAAAAGCGTTACTGGTAACACAGTTTTATTGGAACCAGCAGAACTCCATTGCAGATCTAACAGAATTCCATCGTAGGGAGCGGATAAGAGGAGGTCCCATGTCTGCACGTGCCTTACGCAAGATGATCGTTCCCCAGATACCACTCCTTGAGACTTTTAGTTATGGGGTTTCCTGAAGGACAAGATCTACCGTCTATGCTATCATCTATGCCATATCTGAAGAACAGTATTCGGTGTCATGTTCTTGATATTCCGGCAGACTCATTCCGGTCAGCTATGGAAAATATGGTTCTGCGCTTACCGTATGTTGTTGAACATGAAGAGGGATGTATTGAGCACATTTAATGCTACTTTTTAATATTATTTAGCATTTATAAAGCATATCAAAGGGCTTATATGTATCCACATATAGAGGGATTTATGTACTAAAACTTTTATGAAATAAATAGCAAACGCATTATTTGAATTCTCTATAGATCCAATTGTATCGCATTTGGACCAATAGAAAGCATTCTAGAGTCCTCTAAAGTGAGGAACTTATTTCTTTGCTAACCCTGTATTTAAAAGTGAAGGTGATTTTCATTGATTCATTCTTTAAGGGGGAAAAGTGCATTTTAAAAATATTGTTTTGCTTTCTATTTATTTCTGTCCTCTTTTTAAAAATAATGTTACGTTGTCCTAGTGTTTGAGAAAGAAGAAATTAATATTCATTAATAAACACGTGGACAAATAAGTCTTGATTAAAGGAATTTATACAATTAAATAAAAGCCTAAGTAATACAACTGTACTCAACTTATCATTTGTAGATATCGAAGACTGCTCTCGAGTCAGCGTCGGCCCTAAAAAACAATATGGAGATGATTTTTCTCAAAAGGTCTAACCCACAAGCCGCGGATGACAGCAGCGTTCACCTTCTACTCTCCTCTGGTAACAACCTTGACCTCTAAAAACTCCGGACTCCCTAGCGGAGAAAAAAACAGGAGTCCACTCCAAAACGGCAGGGGGTCAGACCAACAGACCATTTTTTGGTTTGGGAGAAGTCCGGAATTTTGCTCTAGTTCAAACCGGTGCTGTTCTCGTATGTCTTTGAAGATGACTCACGGGAAGAGGTAAAAAAAGCTGAACCGAATGTAACTTATTATTACATTCTTATATGTAATGGTTTAATTATAGTTACTAATTTTGAAAATACTTCTTTTTCATTTCAATTTTAAAACAAATCAGTGCAAAAATTAAACAGAAATAATTTGTTCTCCATACATTTCAATCATTTTTACTAGAAGAAAATCATAAGCATAGTTATTTCTAATATTTGATCTATTTACTCGTTAGTGATCTTTCATAAACACTGATCTAAATATTTAGATATATCAACGAATAAAACAGATTTGTGAATCACTGTAGTCTTGAAAATTTATGTAACATAGAATAAAAATTCGTACCTCTTGAACTAATATGTATCAAATACATTTACACAATTTTCAAAGAGTTTTAAAAAGCTTATTTCTGGAAAAGTTTTATTCTATTAAAGTAATCCACTTATTTTATTCAAAAAATATTAAAATGCTACATTTTAATAAGTAAAACAGCTGAAGAGAAATCGATAATTATAGAAATTCTAAATTTAAGGCATAATTTCAGAAGTTTGTTTCGGGATGCCGTGTTATTTGCATTTAAAACATAAACAAGATTTGTTAAAATTTTTTGCAAAAGGATAAATTATGCCATCTAAGAGAGCAAGAGCATTCCGTTAGATATTTTCCAGCATTTCTAATTTATAGAAAAAGAGCAAATGAGAAATCTAATTTCTCTTTCGGTCTAAAAAATATTAATGAGATTGAAACTCCTTAGAATGGAAAAAAATTATGTAAAGGCTGAAGAATTCGCATTTTTAATTTAAGAAACTCAATTTACTTCTTGGGTAGATACAAAATTATGTACCCTCAAACAATCCTCGTCTTTCCAATTGTATTCTCGTTTGCACAGAAGTATAATTGGAATTAATCTCAGTTTTTATATTCTCCCTTTCTTTTTTGATATTTTATCTTAATCTTAACTTACCTTTAAGGGTGTATCTAACTCTGCTAGGCATTTGCTTTTATTTTAAATTGTAAAACAAAAGGACAGTCTTAAATATCTTTTTTTCGTCCAATAGAGTTTTTTGTTAGGCAACTAAATTTTCTAGAAATATTTTTAGTATAGTAATAGAAAATATTTGTAGCTTCCTCGTCATGTACAAAAGGTAAACCCATTAATTTTATTCATAAATTTTATTTTTAAAGACTCATATGATCTTTGAATTACATCTACTATAAATTGACATTTCTGAAATATTTGGATCAGTGATTAATCTTTAATACTAATTGATGTACACAAACAAAAGTTCTTACAATGGTCGTTTGAATATTTTAATTTTATTTATTCTGCCTAATTGATTGATTTAATATACTTATTGTATTAATATTAGTTAACAGTAATTTATTTTGTAATACTTCTTGTCGTAAAGCATAATATTGAATTTCATCTTATTAGAGCAAAAATACATTTCTATAGTATCTGTGAGATTAATACCACTCGCGATATATATTTATTGCTTAAATTAACATCTTAACATAAAGCTAACTCTTTTAGCTCTTATATCTTATACATATGGTTTTAACATCTCTGCATTTAAGGAACTTTCTGTCTTTTTCGTATTTCCTTATTCAGATCTTCACCTCGATAAACAAGGTTTTAATTTCCCTTCTATCGATATCGGTACTTATGACTTTACCGATAAGTATCATCTTTGTTATGACTCCTTAACTGTTTCTCATATAACTCAGTTGTGTTTCTGGCTTTTGTAAAATATTAATTCTGTAAAATAAAACAAGGTTTACACGCACTCACACACACACACACACACACACACACATATATATATATATATATATATATATATATATATATATATATATATATATATATATATATATATATATATATATATATATATATATATATATATATATATATATATATATATATATATATATATATATATATATATATATATATATATATATATATATATATATATATATATATATATATATATATATATATATATATATATATATATATTTATATATATTTATATATATATATATATATTTATATATATATATGTATATATATATATATATATATATATATATATATATATATATATATATATATATATATATATATTATATATATACATATATATGTATATGTATATATATGTGTGTGTATGTGTGAGTGTGTGTGTGTATAACAGTCAGAATGCGCGTAGCCTTTGGTCTGTATCAGTATGATTCCTAAATAAAGGTAACATATATTTCAATATTCAGATTAGGTTTTACATTATATTACACTGATAATACATGCAAGTAACTGATTTTTATATTTAAGATACTAAAAGTATGTTTACTATTCTTTCTACAAAATTTATCGCCTTGAATATGAAGTTAAACATCACCGATAAAATCAATAAAGTAAATTTTGTCTTTTGTCCCAAATTTGCGAACTATTAGCAAGTCCTTCGGTAACGGAACATTATTATATGTTGGTTTCATGCAATTAAAAATTGGAAAAACCTTTTGAACCATTTTAAAATAAAATTAGGTAAAACTTTAGCATAGGACTCCATTAAGGATTTTTACATTTGGTTCTTTATTTGCAGTTACTTCTGGGAGTTATAAGGAATTTAAATTAGGCAGAACTCAAAATTTCCGTATAAATGTATCTCTAATTTATGGATCTATAATATTTATTTTCCCTAGTGTATTAGATTTTAATTTTCATTTCTTAAAATTAAGTTCTTTTCTAATTTATATGATAATAACAATGTTTAAATAGGTGACTAAAAGTTGCTAATACATACTAAATATTATATATATCAATACTGTATCTAAAATACATTGTATGAAAAAACTGTATATATAATATAGCCTATATTAAAATACATAGCAAGCAAAAAATAATTTTAAAATTTTGTAGAATCAAGCAAGTTAAAATACAAAATAAATTTTTAAATTTCTTACCGTAAATTTCATCAAAGGAAAAAATAAATAGTATAAACACTTTTTGAATTCTGAATCCACTTTTTTTTATATTATGAATATTTGAGTCAGTTGCTTCGAATGCCAGTGACGCCCTGGGACGTCGCTTGACTATCTTAAATGTTTTGTTGTTGTTGTTGTTGTTGTTGTAATCCGGTTACTAAGAATGGAAATATTATTTTCAATATCAGAGAATACGTTAATAGTTTATTAATTCTTCTATGACAGTAAAAAGATAAAAGTACCCTAAATCCAGATTTACCCATCTAGATCTAGAGTTCTAGTGGTATAAAGATCTTCATTACAAATTCTGCAAAGTTATGTTCTATTTAAAATGCCCTTAATCAACTATACCTAACATAACAGTACATTGCTCATAATTCTAAAGATTCTTTTATATATAAAGCAAACTTCAATTAACGATAGCTTTTAGAAAAAATCTCAGCATAAATTTCATTAGTTCTATATTTTATTATCTTCCGTTCAATAACATTCTCTTTACGAATTATGTACCGTGACTTTTAAAAAAGAAGAACCGTTACACTTAATGTTCCAAATGTCAATAGCGTGAATTATTTTAACTTTAAATATTCAACTAAAGTATTTGCATCACGTCTTCTAAAACTATTATGGAAAAATTTTATCTATAAGCCATTGTAAAAACTTTACGGTTAGAATGGGATATTTTCCATAAGCCATTTAAACATGTCTTTTCAAAGAAAAAAAAATCTTTAAAAAATGCAATAAATTCTAAGATACATTTCTTTAAAATTTTAACCTGTTCTCTGTTATAATAGTTTTTACTTTTCAACAGTTTAAAAGCAATTCCCTTTTTATGTTCCCAGAAACAGTAAAACTATTTTTGCTATTTGTATATTATAGCTTAATTCTGCATGTTTATAACGTGAAATCTAGGTTGTGTCATCAATCATTAATTATAGCAATGATAATGCTGATGATTATTTTGGTTTTAAAATATTAAAGAGATTCATTATTAATAGGTAAAAATGCATTAAGTGTATTCTAACGACTTGCTTTTCAAATATTAATCATTTGTTAATAACCTCATTTGTATTGCGTAATTTGAATATAATTGAGAATTTGCGAGAGGCATATATAGTGTATTTGTTTCCTATCAAAAAGAGATTTAAATTGACCTGGATGCGTGTTGGGACTAATTTTTTATTTATAATTAGTACTTAGAATTATTTATTACCAACACCCACAATTGGCAGAGAGACACAGAAAGCTTTATATAGATAAGTAGATATATTCTAAAAATTGCTATATGTAACAAGGGAATTGTTTTAAAATAAAAGTAATAGAATTTTTCCATAATGGAATAAAATGTCTTCTATGCACATGGACTCAACTTAGGACAAAATACTAGATTAATTGAACATTGGCACAAAAATCAGTGTCTTTCAGCAATTCCATAGGAGACTGTCCTTCCAAAGTCTATACTTAATCTGACCTCTGTGTAGTGACTGCTTGTTTCCTACATTTTATTCAATGAGTATCAGAATTGTTTCAATCAAATGTCCTTACCTCCTGAAACTTAGGTGACAGAAAATAGCTAATTTCCCTATCTTAACTTTGTGTTTCCTATTTACTTGCCTCTAGAAATCTGCTTCAATTACCTTCGTATCTACCATGGGCTATTATTGGACCTTATGCAATTTACAGTAGCAGGTTGTACGAAAAATAAGTGTCTTACACAAATGCCATTATAGGAAATAGTCCTTCCATTTAAATCTGGGTTCGTAATCTAAATCGAAATCCATCTAATTACTGTTTATTTAACACATTCTGTTTATGGGTATCAGGCTTGTTTTATCAAATAATACTGACTCCAAACATGGGTGACAGAAAAGAAGATCATTTTGTTTTCTCTAAAAATCTTCTTCGGTTACTTTCCTACCTTCCACGATGCCTTTATTTTCTTATGAGATTAAACATTGAGAGTTGGTCGGACAACCACTGTGTTACACCAATTCCATTACAGGAAATCGTCTTTATTTTCGTATGTGATTTAGGTTTGAGAATGGGTCGAACAGCCAGTGTCTAACATCAACTCCATAATAGGAAATAACTCCAATCTAAAAACTAATCCTATTCTAGTGGCTGCTTGTTTAGCAAATTCTGGACCGTGGGTAATGGGATTGCTCCGACAAACGACTACTCTCTAAAAACTTTGTAGTCACAAAGAAAATAACAACTCTCTAATTTTACATACCTGCCTTTTTTTCTATTACTATTGAATTATTTAACATAAACAGACTTCATATATAGTACACCTATTCCATTATATAAAATGGTTTTTCCAGATAAATCTGTGTCTCTAATCTAAATCTAATCCACATTTAGTGATTGCTTGCTTAACACATCCCCTACAATGGGTATCGGTGTTGTTTCTACAAATGAGAACATTCTGGAAACTATGAAGACAGAAAAGATAAAAAAAACTTTGGTATATTACTTTTATTTCTCTATTATTGATTGGAATCATTTCATAAGCATGCACCATATATAAATATATTTTCTGTAAGGTAAAAAGATATAATTTTCTATACTTGTGCACGATCTGTGATCGAGATGTGGGCTTCCTTTTTCTCCTGTTAATATAGATTGAGCTATCTCAGTGTTCCGATCTGCATCGGCAGATTGGTAGAGCGCTGCTCTTCGGTTCCGGAATTCGTAGGTTCGATTCCCGCTGCCGGCATGGATGTTCTCAGTTATTCGGAACCGGCTTCAAGCTATAGGTACTGGTCTCATTTGCCCTCGTGTAACATAACTGTAGACCGTAGCACTCCAAACTAAACCCGATCTGCGTACCATCTTTAAGCTAAAGGAAATTTTCTTTCAATAACGCATTTTTGAAAATTTATAAAAAATATGACTAAATTTTTAAAATTTTCTAAACTTTAGTCATTTAGGTCGAAAACACGTAAATGTACTTTTCGTACACAAAAGTATGCTTCTGGCATGAAACATAATTTTCACATATAACAATAAATATTGAATACAATTTAATACATGAGAATATTTCTAAAATGAAAATAACCTTGAAATGTATTTTAAAAAGCAAAGCATCATATCATTGGAACTGAATACCCAAATGAAACAAAATGTACAAATAATGCAGGAAATCTTTTTTTATAAGAGTATCTAGATATTTAAGTAAAGAAATAGAATTACTTTTTATTTACATGGTCTTCGCTTCGAATGCCTAAACTAGTTTTACAATTGAAAGTTCGCCAAACAATCAGCAGTATCTTACACAAATTCCATTATAGGAGATTGTCCTTCCAGCTAAATCTCTGTTCCTAATCTAAATCTAATCCCTATCTAGTGGATGCTTGTTTAACACATTCTGTTCAATAGGTATCAGGATTGTTTCACCAAATGACTACTCGCCCCAAACTTCGATGACAGAAAATAACAATTTTCTATATCTTCCTTTTGTTTTCTCTATTGACTCGCCTCTAGAAATCCGCTTCGATTACCTTTTTACCTACCATGAGCTCTTGAGCTCTTTATATCCTTGTGGGATTTGGTCACAGGTAAAAAAGTGCTATAAAGTAGTTTATGAAAGGTAAAAATGAAATTTTATATGATATTAAATGAAGAATACAATAAAATACGAACTATGAATGGTAGAAAGAGAAAACTTTCACAATAATTTTATTTTATTAGTAAGCCTACTAGTCTGTATAAATATTTGTTTATTTCTAGTTGATATTCTAATTTTAGATATTATCAATCTTTAAGGAAAATAAGGTACCTTATTTTTTTAGTAATTAAGGTACCTTAGTTATTAAAAAAATAAATAGGGTACTCGCCTATATTTGAGTACCATATTTAGAATAATATCAAATATCATTCTGTCAAAAATTGTTTTTGAATTGTATGAAAATGCATGAAACTGAAAAAAAAATGAATTATGCAAAAGCATTTTTTCACATACGGGAAAAATCAAACAATTTTTTATTCTTACCTTTAACGTTGTTAAAATATATCAGTCCAAAAATAACTTTTGGAGTTACATACATATTTCAGACATAAAATAATGGAATAAAAAGATCTAAAATGTATATAAAATTTTATTAAAGAAATTCATGAAATGGTAAAGAAATCTACTATTTTCTTTAAAATTGTTTCTCTATATGCCAAACGTTGGCCGAATGGTTAGGGTGCTGATCTTCGGTGCTTCAGTTCGTGGGTTCGAATCCCATTGTAGCATGGATGTTTATAGCTGTTCGCCAGTACGTAAAGGTCTCATTATGCCTCTTTTTGCAAAAACCTAGACGGTAACAAGCTCCAAACCAAACAATTCTCTTTTTATTTTATAAAAAGATCTGTAATTCTTCAAAATCATCGTTTTGAAATAAACCGTTTAATCCATTACACTCGCAGTATTATGTAAATTATTTTTTATAAGTTTCTTTTTTATATAATAAAACTTTGTTATCAAGCCTCGGTAATATAATACAAAAACGTAATTTCTCAGAAAACGAAACTAAAATTTTGGTTTCAGAAACATTTACAAAATTCTAATTGCTGCCACTTAAAATCTCTAGGTATGGAAGTTTAACCTCTTCCGGTATGATTTAATGATGAAAAACTGTGCATGAAATAACCATTTAATTTTTATTTAAAAAACTTGTTTCATTTTACAATTCTTACATATTCTTAATTAAAATCCACTTTTTACATAGTGTTAAATAATATCAGAAACAGTAAAATTAAGAAAATATCGAAGCAAAACATTAATAAGGTATACAGATAATAGTCTTCAAGCTAGTGGTACTTTTCAAATCAAAGTGCAAAGGAATTCTTAATTGTTTACACCGCCAAGTAGTCTCACTTTTAATTTGATTCTTGTAACACACACGGCATTTCTTAGTAGGTTTTCTTTTATTCTGACTCATTAATTTGGCAATGACTTGTACCAAGAAATTCTAAGTAAACAATATGCAATAGTGACTTGTGATTTCCACAAGTGAAATAAGTGTTGCCAAATTCAGTACATTAGAAATTTTAAACTAAATTAATTATCATATTTAACAGCAACTTTAATCGCATGACGAGTGTAGCTCGTCATTGTGCGGTATGGAATGAAAAGCTAATGACGAGCTAGATTCGTCATTTTACCGGAAGGGGTTAAGAGTAAACTTTAATCCTCTGTAAAAGTCTATCTTTAAACCAATAACTAAAATTTAATGATTTATTTACAAATAAAATCCCGTTTTAATAATAAAATATTAAATGCACTTCCGGTTTCTATACAGACATTTTCATAACTTTAATTTCATAGATTTTAAAGACAAAAGATAATCTGTTTTGGAAAGTTAGCATTAAGGTCTTTCAAATAAATCCATAAAAGAAATTTTTAACTTTTCACCAGAAACAATCGTTTAAATTCAATTTAGATACCTTCATTTTAAGGGGATATTACTTCCTATTTTCATTTCTCTAACACAATGTAATTGACCCCACCAAAACACATTTATAATTTCCCTGACAAATAATATCTCTGAAACTAAATATATTCTGTCTTTACGTATTAAAAATGTGTTGAGGGCCTGGTAGATGTTAGAATGTGCTTTCTAAATTGTTAGCTTAGAGTTATGAAAATTAAAATGCATATAAATTCAAGCATAAAGGAAAAATTAAAACCTTTCCAAAACCAAATATTTTTAATTCAATGTTTTCTAAACATTTTATCAAATTTTAAAATGCTTCTTGAGAATTAAATTTCCAAATATTTTCTTCTAAATTTAGCTTAAAAATTATTTTGAACAAATTTGAATATTGTTTTATTAATTGATTAGGTAATCTATTTAAAATAAATGCTTTAGCCTGTACATAAAATCTACATTAAAAAGATGAACTTTTCTAAATTTAAATTGAATTAAAATAATCTGCAAGTAGTTAAGAATGAAAATGACTATACTGAATAATTTATTTTTAATTTGCATTAGACGATGGATTTTTTTATAATGTGAATAATTAAATTGAAGGGAACATTTTAGAAGCTATCAGTTTCAAATAATTTGAATAAAAAATTATGTAGATAAAAAAAATTAATTAAAAAATTTATTTATATTTCAATATATATACAGTATCATAATTGTAAATAAATAACTTACGAAATTTTTTTGCGATTCCACCATTCCCTTAGGTAGAAAATAGTTTTTTTTAAGAAAATAAAGATTGTGGAAAGGATATTATCCTTTATAATAAAAGCATTTCAAAAAAAGAGCTGAGACATTACATAAAGTACTTGTTCATTAAGCATTTATAATTTGTAAATACAAATAATTCATTTTACTGTTATCCACTAACTCTGTTATTCAGCAAAAGTAATAACTACGTGGAAAGTTATATTTGCAACAGAAGTCAAAATTCGTGTTCATTATTTTTTATTTGTAGATGTATCATCATTTTCAAAACATACTGAAAATTTCAGATGGAAATAAAAGTGTTGATAGTTATACCTCAAAAGAAACAGTTATTGTGGTGTTTTTTTACGTAAAGCTTCTGGGAAATGAAAAGAACATAATGCTAATGATATTGGGGCTAAACAGAACACTGCTTACTCCATAGCAGAAAAATGTCATCATTTCTTTTGTTGATAAACCTTCCAAGCAATTTCTCTTCTGTTTATGCTTTGGTTTAGTTAATTAAAAAAAATCAAGCAAAATATTCTTTAAATTCAAAAATGCAAGAAAATCATTTTAACATTTCTCAAGTAATTTTTATAGCTCTATCTTTATGTGGTCACAGTTAAATTTTAAAAAGTCATTGCAATAATACGGGATTTTAAATTAAAATTTGAAACCTGCAAATCTAAAAAAAATACAGTCAACTTTTAAAAATTCTTATAACGACTTCTTTAAAAAGTCTTGAAAAGTTCCATTGGTTTGAATTAGAATAAAAAATATTTTTCTTAGAGTCGAACTGAGATTTTTAATAAAATTCTCATTGCGATTCGGAAGTATTTCTTCGAAAAATTTTCAGGAAATAGATGAAAAGAAGAAGAAAAAAGAAGAATAAATAGCTTCACTAAAAGACATTATAAAAAACTTTTGAGATTAACTATTGCTATAAAATAAAACAGTTTGACATTACACAATTTAAATGCAATAGAATTTCATAAAAGGTACGTGTTATTTGTACATTGAGAAAATTCAGCAACGGTTTCATGTAAAAGTTTATATAATTGTATATACAGTTTTCGTCTAAAAATGTTAAAAAATTTTAACAATATTTCGTTCACTACGTGGAACAAAAAATTCTAAATCTTTGAGAATATTCAGATTTTTTCAGATACATTCATTATTATATCTGTTTTATGTTGGCAACTTTTAGACTTAAACATTATAGAAATAAATTAAAATAGTGTAAAGAATTATTACCCTCCCTCCAATTTGACAAATTATTATTATCCCTCCAAGTGATTTTACAAATTCGCACACAGTAACAAAAAACTAGATATTAATTATTTAATTTTGATTTAGGAAATAGGAAAATTAAATATAATAGTAAAACCATTTATTGCACAGTTTTTGTTATTTTTTTAGAGATTAGTCAATCTCGTGCCTATACAAATCCCTGTTGTTTCTTTTCAATGATTAATTCCTAGCAAAAGTTTTGAGGCCAGCATGTTTACTCTTTGAATGCATTAGATAAATTCTACCTTAATTTATCTCAGGAACTACGACCGCTGACGAATTAGAACTGATTCTATTGATTCATTCGGTAGATTCTACGGAAGAAATTACCTCTGTTTCAGACCCTAAAAAATGTAATATCTGAGAAGATGAATGCCTGTGTATATTAAATGAAAGTATATGGATATTGGTACATTTACAATTTATTTGAAACAAAGTATCTTTCAATACGAAGTGTTTGTTACAATACTATATACATGGCTATTTATGATTTAATAACTTTCATAGTCTTATAGAAAACTTGTGAGGCTCTTAATAATTTCAAATTATTTTATTTCTTTCACCAAATGTCGTACATATCATTGAATTATAGAAATATCCTAATTTTTCTATTTTTTATAGTATTTCTCTATTTTTTTATTTTTTTAATCTTTTAATGAAATATACTTGATTGATGATTTAATAACTTTCAGTCTTAAAAAAAACTTGTGAGGCTCTTAATAATTTCAAATTATTTTATTTCTTTCACCAAATGTCGTACATATCATTGAATTATAGAAATATCGTAATTTTTCTATTTTTTATAGTATTTCTCTGTTTTTTTATTTTTTTCAATCTTTTAATGAAATATACTTGATTGATGATTTAATAACTTTCAGTCTTAAAAAAAACTTGTGAGGCTCTTAATAATTTCAAATTATTTTATTTCTTTCACCAAATGTCGTACATATCATTGAATTATAGAAATATCGTAATTTTTCTATTTTTTATAGTATTTCTCTATTTTTTTTATTTTTTTCAATCTTTTAATGAAATATACTTGATTGATGATTTAATAACTTTCATAGTCTTAAAAAAACTTGTGAGGCTCTTAATAATTTCAAATTATTTTATTTCTTTCACCAAATGTCGTAGATATCATTGAATTATAGAAATATCCGAATTTTTCTATGTTTTATATTATTTCCCTATTTTTTTATTTTTTCAATCTTTTAAGGAAATATACTTTGTATTTCCTTTGTAACTGTATTTTAAAAAATATCCATTTTACTTTGTAAAGTTAATCTTCTACGTTTACCCCTACGTATGGTTTGAATTCAATTATATTCAAAATTTGTGTATTTCTACAGTTTAACTTTTTCTGATCTTTTTCTCATTTCAAAATATGAAAAACTGAAAATCATGAAATATTTGAAATATCGACTATCTACTGTTTTAGTAAAAAAAAAAATCTGCCACAACAAAATATATTCATATCCTTTTTGGTCTGTGGATTTCTTTCCACACTCCTTATGAAAACGTGTGATTTTAACACAAATTCGATACATTTCTTGATAATAACAGTTCATTTGATAACAATAACTTCCTTCTGCATTAAAGACTTGCATTTAAGGCGAAATGTCTGCAGAAAGAAAATAAAAGTACACAAAGAAGTCGAAAGGGAATGAGGCATCAAAAATTCTGTTTTTAAAGAGGAAATTTTTCTTAAATGCTAATTCAATTTCTTCCTTTAACTGAACATCATTTTTCTGCATCAATATTTTGACATCATGAATAATTCAGGCACACATTCCCAACTCCCATTCTTTAGTAAAAGATAATTAGATCATGGTTTGAGATGCTTTTCCAGCGGACTGAGTGATTTTTATAAAAAAAAAATGTCGCAGAAAGTTGTTCGAGTGTAAATTGCTAAAAATGTTTCATATTTCATTTATAATCTTTCATAAAATGGAACCAATAGTATTACATATTTCATCACATTTTAGATACTTTACGTTTAACTTTTAAACTTCGAATTGTGCATGCATTTTTCTGTTTAATATTATATGTTTCATTAAGTGTTAAATTGTAACTTCTTACAATATTTTCTAAATATTACACTACTTGGGACCAAATCATAATAATTTGTGGCCCTGGGCAAACAACATCTAGCTTTGAAAAATGTGACACACTACAAGACAACACGTCCTTCCTTTATTTAACTTGCACACAAAAAGCAAAAAATGCAAATTATACATTTATTAAAAAATAAATTCAGATCTACAAAAATACCTTAAAAATGCATATTTAATAAGGTAAGACTTATGTGTCTGATGTTCGTGTAATCCATATTTAATTTATTGTGTGTTGCATTAGGTAAAATATTATACAAAACTGTACTACAATATAAAGTAATGATCTAATTTTGGGATTTTTTAGCCTTTTTCAGACTCAATATTGGTCTCAAGTAAGGTTTAAGGTTTCTAGATTGGTATAACAAATACTTTGGTATCACCTCGGCTGTTTTTTCATATTGACACAAGAAAACAAAGCCATGTTACTTTAAAAAAGGGAATACTCGAAAATTTTTCTGCAAATTTTTATTGAATACAAATGTATATATATCAAGCCCTTGATAATAGACGATATAATACGATAAATTCATTTGTATGTATTTCGTGTAGAAAACAAATTTGAAAACAATTTTTAATTTTCAGATTTTATTTTAAAATTAAGCTATAAATACTTTTAAAGTTATTATATGAGAATCAAAATCTTTGAGCCCCTAAATTTTGTGGGACCTTGGCAAGTGCTTCGTCTCCACTTGCACAAACATAGTACTGATGCTAACATAAGGAATAATCTTTTAGATACAATTACAGTATAATATTTTAATGGAATATGTAGAAGGAGTTGCATATTTTCATGGAAGGTAATGCATATTTTCATGAAATCTAAAATTTGCACCAAAAAAAAAATGTAAAAATCCCATTCATGTCACAGCTGAAAATGAAGCAGTAATTCTGCTTTGTTGTACGGTTTCTGAACTCTATATATACTTTTCACTTTCCCTTATAGTCTACTAGGCTGAAATATTGCAGTCATTAATTACGTTGTAACTTTTATTCTCTCCGGGTTACGGTAGTAGAATCATATTGCATTTGCATGCTTGAAGCTTTCATGCTTATCACATTATTTTACACTATTTCACTATAACTCATACACGACGGTCTCAATAGTATGCGTGTGCCAGATATGTGTACCTCTGATGCTTCAGCAGAGTATAAGGAAGATTTAGAAATACCATACCATCTAGGAGGGTTTTTCCTTTCGGATTCGTAAGTTTTTTCCAGGACTAAAAACATTTTCTAACTAATTTTGGTCAAATGCTACTTTATTTAATCTGTAAAATGAGGAACATTAATCCACATGTTACTGTCTGTGAGAAGTGGTTGTAGGTTGTTAAATCTAAAATTACTAAATATTAATAGGGCATAGAACTTTCAGAAACTTAAAATTGTCATTACAACTGTATTATTTTTAATGATCATAAAATAAAATAATATTTTCCTTCTAGAAGGAAATTTAATAATGCTCTAGCTTTAATATGTCTTTTACTTTTGTCATTTTAAAAGGTATATGATAAAAAATATAACATAAAAATATATACCAAATGAAAGAAATCAAATTCCCTAACTGACGAAATAGCGTTTGAAATATGGATATAGGTAACTACTTATTTTCATATTGAAGTAAAATATCAAATTTATTCTGAACACCTAAATTCTTAAATGTATCTAATATTTTAAAATTTCTTGAAGAAATGAAACTTTCTAATGTTATAAAATAAAACATATAGTTCGTACTAATCTAATTGAGATTCACAAAAAATGAAAAGTGATTAGCTACCATATGATATAAAAAATTATTTTCTAATTTACAAATCTCAAATTATCTTGAAGGCTAGTAAATTTCTTTTTTTTAAACTTAATCTTATATTTTTATAAAATGCAATGCTCCATATAAAAGAACTAATTCTTATAAATTTAGATCATTCTTAATGATCTAGTTAAAATTCTACACTAAACAGAGCAGAACTTATTTTTATAAAGTTTAAAAAGTTGTTGAAATAAAGACTCCTTATTTCAAAAGACACTATGTTCCCTAAATCTCGTGTTCCATTTCAGATGTTATAACCATTAAAAATGTGTTTTTACAAAAAAAATGTCGAATAAATTAAATGTATAAAGAAAATTGTCTGTATGTTTGTATATCCGAAAACTTCGTCTACAGTTTTATTCTGATGTCGATGAAATTTTATATAGTAGACCATGACGCTAGGAAGATTACTGTCTCCTTAGAACATTCCTGGGCCTTCAATTGACGGCAATGTTAATTGAACCCTGTAAAACAGTAATTCATTCACCCTTTAAAGAGTTCTTTTCAGAGATGCTCGGCAAAAGAGAATGCGGTGCGATGTTTGTCGAGAGTTTTCGTCATTTTGCTATTTCCATCTGGTCTTATTAAAAGAAGTTAGACTAAAATACAAACGTAATTGTATAGCTCAATCCCATCTTCGTCGCCTTTTATAATGTTTTTGAAGAAACAATGATTTTTATTAATTTTTAGATCTTTTTCTGAAAGGTCAATTTTAAAACATTTTTATGAAGTATATTTTTCAATTAATCAGTACATTTTCGTATTTCGTCTAACGGTACTTTCTAGCATTCTAGAAAAGTCCAATCTCCAAATTCGTAATTATAAAATATATTTATATATTTTTGATTTTTCACGAGTTTAAAAAAATGTTTTAAACATGGCTTAACCATTTAATAATATAGTGAACTTACAACTGAAAGGCACAAGGTTATTTTTTTTACGTTTGTATGCTATGGAATCTGTACTAAAAGTTCTAAAACATTTTCTGAAAAATTATGTATTTTACAAATATTTTTCTATTTTTTGGTCAATTTTCCAATATCTCCGGAAATTCTCACGTTATCATTATTTCTTATCCTTTCGGAAAAAAAATATCTTGGCACAATAACAGAGATTTTTCTTACAGAAACAAAAAATTTAAAACACAGAATTAAAGATAACGATATTTCATTTTTCTTCTGACTTTCGAATTACGGTTTTTACACTACTGCACCTACAATCAAAATCACCAACTCAATCTAAATAAAATATCGGATATTATCTTTAGACGAGAAACTACGGATACATCTGGTAGTTTTTTATAAAGTTAAAAAATTCCTTTTAGTTACAAACTAACAATACTTTTAAATTTTAATATAAAGATATTCCCCTTTAAATCTAGAAAAATATATTTCTGACTCGTTTATTAGCAAATACTGAAATACTAATATTCTTAGTACAAAATTTAGGAATTATTCCCCTCTTCTACTTAAAGCACACGGTATCTATTTACTTGTTTTATTTCTTGATTCTTGTTTCTTTCGTGTTAGAAGTTAACGAAACATCAGAGAGGAAATTATTTTAGACACGTTTTATCCTGCCGTGTATCCCTTTTTGCTTATATGATAGAAATATTATTTTTGTGCAATTAGGATGATTTTTAACAGAATTTTTCTTTTATCACTTTATTAAGGCAAAAGAATAGTATAACGTTTATTAATAGTTTCTAAGTAAATATAAAATAATTTAGAAAACTATGATAATATTACTATAAAAAACATAAAATTTAAATGTTTTAATAATTCAGTGTTATTTTAGATACATATAGTCCTTAATTATTATCACCCTTGCAGATATTAAAAATTCTGTTTGATTTTATGTAATAAAGGCGGTACATTGTCCCAACAAAATAGAAAAAAATATATAAAACCAATACTTTTAGTTTCATGTGAAGATTAGATTACAGCAACCTGAATTAAAAGCAAAATATAAATTACATCAGACTGAACATAAAATTCTGGTGAAGTGTTGAATAACTAAAACAACTTTACAGAGATAGTTTTATTATTAAATATATACTCTGAAGGTTCCTTTATTAATGTGAATTTAAAAAAAAAACTATTTTAATTTCAACGCGTTATTTTACCCTAAATTTTATCTTCTTTTAATAAAAAAGCATTTTATCCTTGTATTATTCAGTGTGATTTCATAAATATCTACTGCAATAATTACAATATCTTTCTTGTTATGCATAGTACATACTAACCTCTGCTGCTTTTAGTTTTATAGTCCCCTTTGCAAAACAACACACCTGAAAACAGTAGGTATAATAACTTTTACCATTATATATCGTTATAAACCCATATTGTTAAGGGGTAAGAGGAGTAAAAACCTAAAATTTTATTACCATTGGAAAATTTTCTATAATGTTAATCATAACGATTAAATATAATACAATCATATTGGTTCTTACTCCTCTATTACAATATATATATATATATATATATATATATATATATATATATATATATATATTGTAGGGTACTGGGGCTCTAAGTGAGTCCGAAAAAGGATAGCGGGGGCCTATGTACAGACTATGATATTTATTAAAAAACATAATATTGATGTTATGAAAAATACAGATGAAACGATGAATATCTACAATGAAATAAATGATCGATGCAGGAATCAGCTTCCTAAGAGAAAAAAAAGGGGGGGAGGACACTCAGTCGCTCCCTCGTCGTTCTGGGCCGATGAGTTCACAGCAGACTCGATCGGTCAAAAATACTCCCTGGGCCTCGAACTCTGCTCTTCTTATATATTCGTCTGACCGCAAGAATGTCCGTCTCAGCTGATCGGACAGCTGGTTGATGACGTGGTGGGGAAAGCGCTCGTAGCGCCAGCAGGTGCCAGTAATCGGTTTCCGAAATCTTGAGCAATCTCGCCGATCATTAATCGCTGTCCTGGGCAATCTCTTGGAGAACAAGATAGTACAGTATTGTTGCTTCCCTTACAATGTAGAGGATTGCTGTCGTGTGAAACACTTTCTTCGGGATGCCATTGAAACTAACACTGGGAACACTTCGCCAGCGTCTTAATGGATTTCTGCGACAGGATGATTGAGATGGTCCTTGGTGTCAACAATCCTCCATTCAGCATCCCATTCTGCTCGAAACAACGTCCTTTCACTAGGTAAAGAAGAACTCAGTTCAAATGCTCACAAAAGGCACGATTGCTATTCTTCTATGTTAAGCCGTCTTTTCTTAAATTTAAGTCTGTTTCAGGAATTTAATGTAACGAGAATTCGTTACAATATATATATCTATATATATATATATATATATATTTATATATATATATATATATATATATATATATATATATATATATATATATAGATAGATAGATAGATAGATAGATATATAGATAGATAGCTATACATATACATATACATATACATATGTATTTGTATATGTATCTATACACACACACACATATATATTGTAACGAATTCACGTTACATTGAATTCCGGGTAGAGACTGAACTAAAACCGTGAGAAAAACCTAGAAGAATAGCAAACGTGCCTATTGTGGACACTTGAAGTGAGCTCTTCTTTACATAGTGAATGGCCTCTACATTGTAAGGAAACAACAATACCTTACTATTTTGTCTCCAAGAGATTGTCTATGGACGTTGATTAATGGATCGGCCAGATTGCACCAGGTTTCGGCAACCACGTCATCCACCAGCTGTCCGAGCAGCTGATATGGATATTCTTGCGGAGACGACTATATAAGAGGAGATTATTTTCCTCTGGTTTCCTTTCCTGGTTTATTTCTGGTTTGTCACTAAAGAATTCTAATAGGAAAAATTAGAATGCTTACTATATTATTTTCCTATATTGAAAAAACAGCCTACACTATCACTTGCCAATTAAAAATAAAATTCCTTTCAAATAAAAGGCACAAATATTTCTTTAACAGGTTTTAAAAATGTAATTATAATTTTTGTAAATTTGGGAATTATACTAACAATTCGATATCATTTTTCTTTAAGAACTTTGGCATGTAAACACTTGGTGGTTCTACATGATTACAGTTTACAAAATGTTTAGTTTACTAATTTTTATTCAAGTATTTTCAAAAAGAATGAAAAATGTTACTATTATATTACGCAAATGTAGGGAACTAAAGAGCATTACATACTTATATTTTTAACTAATGTTTTACCATCCCAATGGATATATATGTTTGTGTTTCCCTTATACTCTAGATTTATACGTTAAAATAACAGAAATCTCTCAACAATAAAAATAATTATACTAAAATATTACAACTTACCACAATACTAATTTCTTTTATAAAGAACGCGTGAATTGTCTTACACAGGAAATATAAATTATATCTGTATTTCAAGGGAATTTACATTAGACTGTATTTAAAAACCAAAACTGTAACATAATTCTCGTGTTATTTTAATTAATTTTCCAGATTTTAAAAATTCCAAGTCAAGAATACGAGGAAAAATATTATGTTGAATGCACTAAAATGAAGCTTTTTTTTCCTACAAATTTATAAACAGTGAAACATCTTTTTAATTTTTTTCATTTCTTAGAAAAGAGTTAGAAATATATATCACGAAAATAAAAGAATAAATAAGGCTAGCATTGCAAGAACATTTTTATTGCAGTACTGTTTAAAAAAGTTCTTAGATGAATCTGATAATACTTTGAGAATCTTTTCACTATTTTTTTTTATTTTTGTCTTCATTTATTCAGATGAGAATTAAATATTAATTTCATTTTAGTATTTCGAAGATGTTCCTTTATAATATTCTTAATCACAGAAACTTTCTGACAAATATGTCATTTTGGGATTTGTAAATACGAAATCTATAAATCAAAAATAAGTTTATAGGATGAAATTACTAAGTAAAGTATTTATATGGTAAAATTTGTCACAGCTCAAAATTTCTAATAAAAAAGGTGAATCAAATTTCTTTGATGCTTATTTTATTCTCTATTTCTCAGAATGCTTTATATTGGGTTTATGTTACTTTATTCATTACTGTATATATATATATATATATATATATATATATATATATATATATATATATATATATATATATATATATATATATATATATATATATATATATATATATATATATATATATATACATATATACATATATATATACATATATACATATATATATATATATATATATATATATATATATATATATATACATATATATATATATATATATATATATATATATATATATATATATATATATATATATATATATATATATATATATATATATATATATATATATATATATATATTGTAAGGAAAATTCTCAGGGGTTTTCAAAACTTAAATCAAGGGTAAAAATTACCGCGTCATTTTCCATTCCCCTTTTTAACCCCTAACCTAAGTTGACCACTGGGGCTACAGGTTACGCCCTCAGAGAAAGGGCCTAGCCAATTATAAACCTACATGGCCCTAGCGGACAATTTAGGAAATTTCCAAATAAAAAGGAGATACACACTAGCGGAGACAGATTTTTTAAAGATATTTTCACACAGATGTTGACCCAGGTGTTACATGTCTTGTACATAGAACTACATACTAGTTGACCCTTCAGTTTGTCCCTATGATGAAGTGGGAACCCGTCCTTCAAAGTTATCTTAATAAAGGTCTATAGCTGAAACGGTATAATTTTTATGGCCATGACTGCAACCCCCCATCGAGAAGTCAGTCTCATTACATATATATATATATATATATATATATATATATATATATATATATATATATATATATATATATATATATATCTTTATGTGTTTTATATTACTTTATTCTTTATTCCACAGTGATTATATTATTCTCAAACTGTTAAAATGATAATTAATCCTTATATCTGTGTTAGAACATTAGTTCTCTCTACCGTTACAGATATTTTAACTCTATTTTATCTATATTACTCTACTCAATGCATATAGAATATGTCTAAAGATAAATTCTCTGTACACCTTTAGCTTTCTCTTGTATAGGCTCATTTATATATTCTTGCTTTATTAACAATTTAAAAATGATAATATTTGGGATTATTCTATGATAAAAACCTCCATAAACAGTCTCTATTGTCTTGTATCGTATTTCAAAATGCTTCTACGGGATTTAACTAATAAATAAACTGTTGTTCATTTATTATATATCCAGTGTCGGCTTTAGTGCATGCAGCCCGGCAGCAGGGTCTAAATCGTAAATATGTTATCACTAATCTAGGCTAATTTTACGATTTTGATATAATAGATGACTTTTTCTTAGCTATAAAATTAATTTTACTAGCCACTCGTGGTTATAAGTGTTAGTTATGGTAATTAATTATAAAAAATATAGGAACCTGAAATATATCTCGCTTGTGGAGCTAAGAGGTATGGTCCTATTATTATTCCTATATTTTTTTAAATATAAAACTCAGTAAAATGATCAATCAGTGATTGTAGAGTCGAGTCTTCAATCAGGGATTAATCTATGAATAGTTTTTCACAATAATCCTGCTTTTTGTAGTTGGAAGGAAATCATCTATTTTCAACATTTTATAGATTTTAAATAATCAGTCTCTAATAATTCCTTAATTTCTTCAAATCTATTTTTAGTGGACACCTTTTCACGGCCTGTTTGTCTACCATCTTATTAATGTCAAACTAAATATAAATTAAATAATATTAAATAAAAATTTGGTGAGCAGCCCTCGAATTCAGTGATATGCATATCAAGAATATTAAAGTTAATGAAAATTAGCTTTAAGAGCTTAAATGAGATGTTTTCAAACTGCTCATACTTATTTTACTGCGATGATACTAAGAGTGGTGTTCCTGCATATTTACGTTAGTTTTGCATTAAATGTATTCAATATTTCTCTTTTCCTGAAATTAACCCAGTGAGATCCATTTCGACTAGTTGCCGTGAACCTTGACTGTCCTTCTGTTGCAAGGTAAGGAGCTCTGTCTGATCAATTCGCATATGTTACTGCAGTTTATCTTCCCTTTCAGCCTAATGAGCCAACTTGTATCTCCTTGGGTTGTAAAATAAATTTAATGGTTCCTGATGGCTTCATCAAGACTGATGACCTGCTCCTTTAAAAGGAAATAACATTGCATCTTTCCCGTGCTAATTACTTTCGAAAATTCTTACTGAGAGATCAACCTGTGTATAATCTCCATATCTGAGACTAGTTATTTTATAAAGTTCGGTTAGCTACCTTGTAATCGTGAAATAGACAAAGATGTATTCCTTGATAACCTTGAAATACTTCTAATGCGAATATCTTTGGCCATAATGAAGGTGTTTCAACTGCTTCTTCGTGCAGAGAAAACTACATATGAATATTCTTTGTTTAAATGGCATGAAAAATTAATATTTCGCAATTAAAGAAATTTGAATGCAATTTTAATAGTGAATAGTAGTGTTCATAGATTTAAATTATTATATTTAATCTCCAGTGATTTATACAAATTACTATATTTTATTACTATATACATAAATTACTATATTGTTTTAATAATCAGATAAATTATGATAATAGAGTACGTAAATAACTAATTCCCAGGCTGAGAGATTATGACAAAAAAAATGAAACTAAGATATAAGTAAGAGACGGTACTTAGAAAGTCTCAAATAGGAAAGAAAAGACCAGGAGAAAATATCCAGAACTTTTTCATATGCTTTTTTGTACTGAAGAACCATTTATCAGAAAATGCAAACAAAATTATTCTATAATGATGAAAATTAGAATACAAGTATTTGATAAATTTTACGAGATTTTTTTTTCCGAAATTCTGGAAAATAACATAAAATAGGTATTAAAAATAAAAATGAAGAAAATAAAATAAAAATAAATATTTTCTTCTAAATTATGCATAAAAAGATCATTCAGATAGTTGGAAAAAATTACTAAAAAGTTTTAAAATAATATCCATTATGTTCATTACATTAAGGTTCATTTACTCAAATAAATTTTTGATGGATTAACGAGTCTAGTAATTAATCATAACTGGAAAGAATGGACACAAATGTGCTAAGTACATCATTACTAATCTGAAGTAACAAACTACTGTTAGAGAAGGGGACAAGATATTTCACAGAAAGTGCTTTGGCTGTAAGCCAGTAAAACACGGAAAAGTAAGACAGCACATCATAATTTGGCGGAACGCCAAAATCATTAAAGCAAAAGAATGATATCTTATAAGTAAAAAAGTAAACTTGTTTTAAAAAATATGCTTTTCATGCAATAGAGAGTCCCTAAAAATGAAACTAACGCTGAATTCGTTTTAATATGTGTAGATTTTATTCAGCAAAATATTAAATTTCTCACTTTATTCTGAGGACTTTTTCATAGGGATGCCTTTATACGATGTGACTTTTCATTGAAATATATTGCATCATGTATCTGTTAGAGGAGATTTAAAATTTATTTTAGATACTTTACGTATTCTTCTGTATAAAATTGTATCGCTCTTTACTTTAAGTATCAATAAATCTCATGCTTCTCAGCACAAACAGTACAGCGGACTAATCAGGTAATGTAGTAAAATGCGCAAAAAAGTACAAAAATACATCTTTAAATATTTTTAACGAAAATGTATACAAACTTTTTAGATAGAGTCATGGGTAAAATAATGGTTTTTTCGTGTAAATTAGTCAAATTTCCCAAAATAAAAAATGCAGTTTATAAATTTAAAAAACGTATGATTTTGGTAAAAAGCAAATTAATAAATAATTTTTATCTAAAATTATAGTAAATTTGTATATTTTAAAACAAGAAAAAGACCGTTTAAAATGAAAAGAATGTGTTTAAACAAAACATTCCTTATTACTACATGCATTAACGTTTAATGTTCCATGCCAAAAAGAACCATTCTTTATGTCCTTGGAAGGTAGAAGATTCGTGTTTTTGAAGATATTAGATTAAATAGCCATCGAATTACGTAAAACATGACAAGTTTTATAATTGAAGTTTATAATTTACTTTGAAGGTAGTGGAAGTTTATAATTTACTTTGAAGGTAGTGGTAATGATAAATGAACTAGAAGACAAGAAATTCTAACTCATTGATAGAAATAAATAGTTGCAAAAATAGTCTATGAGAGAAAAAAAAATTAAAATAAAAAAAATTGTACTTATCTCATTCCCCACATACAAGTCAAAAATGTTTTGAGCAAACATTCGAATATCTCGTAGGAAAAGTTAAGGTCACGTCTACCTTTAAGAATTTTTTTTTCGAAATGCCAGTATAGTCAGATACAAAAAGGATTTGTGGATCTTTGAGAGAAAATGGAACCACAGCTACAGTGTGCATCAATTACAAAATGAGCTCTGACAATTACTGACTAAACTTTTGGTATACTCAGGGCCGTAGCCAGAAATTCTGTTCGGAGAGGGACATTGTTTTTTGTGAAGGATACTTCAATAACACTACAGGTTTTCTTATGTATACTCCTAATGAGTATCGTAATACAATGGGATTTTAAAATATCAAAATAATTAAAGAGTGATATAATGAACAAATGTATAGCATTGAATGAGTAATGTACTAACTACACAGTGTATTTAATAGTAAAATTAACACTGAAAACATATAAACTATGCATGATGCTGAATTCTAATTTTTAACACAGAAGTATAACCAAAGAAAACGAATAATTTTGAAAGAAAATGAAAATGTTCAAATTTTTACCTTTATATTATAAAATAGGAAAGTTTGCAAAAAAATATTCACATTTTCTTCCGATTGTGCAACAATATTGTGATGAGTTGTCAAGAGTGCTAGTCCCTCAGTTCTTACATGTTAAATCCAATTTGCACCTACTTCTTAACTCAACGTCCCTATTCTAAGCTCACTGTTGTGTATGCACAGCTAGGCAGATGATATACCCCCACACATGGTCTATTTTCTTTCCATGAAACAGTCTTTAAGAATTTCGGAGGGAGACCGGTCCCCTAAATCCCTCCCCTTGCCTACGGCCTTGGGTATACTTATTGCTTTGTTAAAGATCATATATTTTTACATAAGGTTAAACATCTTTACCTAGTTCAAAGTGTATTTAATTCTGGTATGCAACTAGTTCAGTAAATTTAATTGACAGCTAATGTGAATTTGTCGTAAAAATTCTTTCTAAAGCTATAAATTTTTAAAAATGATACATAACGTCAGTTTAAATAAAACCACATGTAAATATTCATAAAGATTTTACAATTACAATTTAGAAATCACAAGCTAATGATTTTTAAAACTATTATCAGTATTATAATTAGATATAAAAATGCCTAAGAGTTAAAAAAAATGGTTATTAGTTCACTAGAACATTTAGATTTTAAAAGGCTGAAAATTGTAACAGGTATAATATTAACTTCTGCTCCAATACCTACATTACACATAATTAAGAAATTATGAATTTAAAGGTGAAATGTTCGATCCCAACTGCCTCATTATACATTATTTTTTAACGTTCTTGACACAAGAAGTTACAGCTAACTGCAAAAAGAGCAATTACACAACAGAACAGAACTACAAACACTGTTTTGAACAACGGGGAACTATATAGTAATTTGAATACGATTAACACATTAACTATCATTAAAATATTGTAAGTGATTTATATTTCATCTCATAATAAATACCGTTTATGTAAACTATTGCCCGAACTGTGGCCAAATGGTAAGGAGCTGCTCTTAAATACCGGTGTTTCCGCTGGTGGCATTGATGTTCGTAGCCGTTTAGAATATATCCCGGTCTCATTAGTTAGTATACCATTAAAACAATATACCATAGCGCTACAAACCAAAATAAAATATTTCTGTTGTTAAAATAAAGATAGGTCTCATATCTGGAATGTAATACTAAATTATAATTATCCATATTTTTAAAAATTACTACCGAATATATTTATAAATTTTGATATTGTAAAGTTCACAAATATTTTTGTTTTTCATAGAAAATTGGTATGTATTGCGTCCATTTAATACTATTTCCAGTATGTGTTTATATTCCGCTCCGTAAGCGGAAACTATAACATAAATTCAGAGGATACATTAAAGTACCTTAAAATTACGAACTAGTAGATGAATTAACCGAATAATAAATATAGAAAGTATTTTGTCAAATATTGTACACTGCTGTTATAAAATCGTAAAAAAGGCAAACTTATTATAATACACCAAATTGCCGATAGTTTTGAAGTCATAAACTTGGAAGTTAGCTAACTGCTGGAAAATACATAAATGTTTGATTAATCTCATGCACTCACCGTTATCATTTTTTTTTTGTTACAGTACAATACCCATTATAACAAGTTTAAAAAGAATTTCTAATTAAAACACAATTTTTCTCCGATTAAAAATTATGTTTATAGATAAACAAGGCCTTTTTATACATTCTTAAATCTTGTGAAAATGTTTATTTCAATTTTTTTTCCAATGCGGGGTTCTTGCCTTTGTTGATATACACTCTATAAATTCGCTTATTTTTCTGCCCTTTTTATTATAAGAACATGATATATGTAGGACAAATTTCCTACATATATTATGTGTCGTGTAGTCCTCGTTATATATTTAAGTGTCAACCTGTGATCAAAAAATGTATAGTGGGATTTATTTTAAATTGCATTGTGTTAAATATTTTTTTTATTCTTACAAAAATTTAACCACAGGTTCTGAGCAACTACAGACATAAATTAACCGCTAAAATGATAGCAACTGAAACTAGCTTAATATTAAGAAAAAGTAAATTTATTATAAAATATTTATACATATATTTACAAAAAAACAGGAATAAGTAATAAGTAAATAAGTAAGCTTAGTCAATCTATTCAAATTACTTCTGACAAATTTTTTATACACTTAGGAAAATTTTGTAAATAGAGAGAGAACCTAATCTCGATTTCAAAATGTAATGCAAAAAAATGGGTACCTTTGTGGGTCTAAAGTATTGGGCCCGAAACACTTCTGGTTGAAGGGTATGAGAGGGAATCTTTACATCATCTGTTGATATGTTACAGACATCGTCAGAGGCTTTCTCCTGAGTCTCTGGGGTGCGGCCGTACTACTTTGTGCAGGAAACTTTCTGGCGGACTTGGCTGGAGTATCGAGGAACTTCCTTTTGGGACCTCCGAACCAATCTCTTCTGGGACCTTCGAACCAAACTCTCTGGGACCTTCTCATCCATCTTCTCCTTTTTTAGATTTTTCATATTTTATTGTCTCAAACTTAGTCCCCTCCTTCTTCTTGTCTTCCAATCGGGATAGTTGCCAGAAAATCATTGGTCTCAGCAAACCCCGCCCTGAGACCACCAACGTGAACAACCTTATCCCCTCTAATTTGGCCCTGTCCCTTAGGGACTCATAAATACTCCACAAAGGTACATTCTTATTTAATGTCAAGTACGGAGACGGGATTCTAATCTGGGACTGGAATCAGAACCCCGCCCGAGACACCCGTACTTTACTACCAAATCCGTTTTATAGAAATATATGGCCCTTGGCCTACCTACAAAGATGTGATGAAGTCAGATTTAGATCCCGAACATTTTACTTCTTTTATGAATGAAACAATTATATATCAGATCTAAACCGCCTCATCACGTTATGTTCTTACAATAAAAAGGTAAGCACGATATGCGTAAAGCAACTTTGCTCCCTATGAAGGGACAACACAAATGTATACAAGCCTTACCTTGAATTTAAGCCATGCCCATCGGGTGGGAGCAAAATAATATAACCACTTTACAATCAAGTTTTTCAATAGTTTTACACAAAAAGACATAATGTTCTACTCAGGAAAATTCCCTTTCGAAAATGTGTCACGAACGTGAAAATATAAATAAAGGTCATTTCTAAAATATCTCATACTTTCTGTCCATTGATATGTAACAAATATTTTATCATTAAAACATAGGTGGAGAAAGTCAACGTAAGACAATTTTCTGACTATAGAAAAACCATATACTGTCAATCAATATGCCTTATAAACAAATTGGCTTTATAAACAAATTTGGCAAAGTCTTCATTTCATAGTCACTTTATACATATTCAGATAAAAATACACATATAAATCTATATATCTATTTTTACACAAAGAGTGGTTTCAAAATACTTAAAACTAGAAATTTGAAATACAAGAAATGTACAATTAATATACCAACTTTTTAATCTAAGACGGGAAAGCAAAAAGCAGCTGAAAAAGGAATCCTAGATCATAGTTTCAAAATAAGAGTAGGAAAGTGTATATATACACGATTATTCTGTAGTGCTAAAATGAGTAGAAGAATTTGTAACATAATCACAATTTTGTATATATTTTTTATATAAAGTTTCCTTTTATAAGCAAAGCACTTTAAAACAGTAGCAAAACTGCCTACAAAATGATCTCGACAAAAGGAAAAGTTTAAATTTAACATGACAATAAATCCTGTGTGCAAAATATCCTGTAAATTGAGAAGTAAGTTTATATAACTGGCTGATATGTATTTTCTGTGTTGAAAGATTGAGATAAAAAACCACCTTCCTTGTGTTTGATAAAAAGATCAATTCAAGAGACTAAACGTCATCATCAGTAAAGCAGCGTTAGACACTTGACATGTTCTTTTAAAATTGCGCGAGTCGGACCAAAAAATGTTTCTTGTAATAAACCCTAAGCTGAAGAATATCAAAATTTCATAAAACCAGCCCCAGTCAGTTTTATGCTAGAGGTCTTATTTTAAAGAAAAAAAATGCTGATGTCTCCTGGGTTTGTTACACTTTGGAAATGTAAGAATTATCTGCTATTCTTTTATAACTTCGTGAAAATCTGGTTAACTTTAAAATGCTAACTTTTAAATCAAATTCTTTTTCTCCCTTTTAAGGATCAAATTAGATTTTACTCGTACGTATGAAATATCAAATTTTATAGGAGAATTCATAATATATATCAGTAAATCTTTCTTCATAGTCTTTTTTATGTAGTTAGAAATCTTTAAATATATTTGAAAGAATAAAAAAATATTAGACATTGTTCGTGACATTAGAGTACCATCGTAACAATTTTGAATAAATATTTTATTAGAATGACATTGTAAACATGACATTGAATACAATACAATGAGTACAATATTGAATACAATAATAACTTATATGAATTCAAAATATCAAACCATTATCCCCAAAATAAATGATTCTTCATGCTGTTGCCTAAAAGTACCATTTTTTTATAAAAGCATATAAATGCATATTAATCAGAGTAATTTATACTACGTATATCTAAGGAAGACACATAAAATATTTAAATATATTCAAGGAATTCAGTTGAGATATTAAATAATAAATGCTTTCTAAATATATTTTAAACCTAACAATTTTATTAATATTATCATCAATTGTAAAAGTTACTTAATAATCGTAAAACAAAACTCATTTTAATTCCAGAAAATAGTATTCATTTGGTCTTTTATTTATTTTTCATTATAGGCTACCCCAAAACAGTAACTTAATTTACATAAACAAATGAAACAACTGTAGGTATAGTTAATTTGAAATCTTGCTATCGATGGTTGAGATAAAATTTTATTTTTTAAAATTTATATAGTGAATGTAAATAGAACTTTTCGATTTTGTATAATGAACTTTTAATTAAAATTGGTAATTTTCTTACTAATATGGCATGCTGTTTATACTTTAAATAAAGCTATATGAAAGCCAGAAACTTTAGAGTGTTATTTTTTTCAATCTCTCCTTTGATATGAAGGCTCGTTTTGTTTGCATTTATATTTAAACAGTGACTGTAACCAGTGTCTGTAGTTCGCCTTCAAAAAGAAAAAAAATGAATGTAAAACTTATACATATTATAAATAGTTTTTATTTCAAAATATTTAATATATTTCTCAAGACAGAAATAAAAATAAGCAAATTTCTTATATGATTTCGCAAAATATTTATTTACGTGAATTCCCACTAAGATATAATTATTTAAAATCCCACAATTTATTAATTATTCATATGTATTATAAAGTGGCAACTTACAGTTACATTGAAAACCGCAAATAAATTCCTTTACAATATTTGTGTTCATGAAGCAGTAAATGCTCTGACTCAATTGCTTTATAAAACTCTGGCATAATTTAGTTATAAATATTGGTAACGATATTTTCCACAGAACAGATAATTTAAGTGAAACTGACATTCAGCTGTGATACAAATGTAAAAGCTCTGATTCTTTCGGGTAAGAGATAATACCGGTTAGTATTCTGGGAAAGAATTGCAATATACACGGTGCATGGTTTGTACATGGTATCTAAAGATCTTTCTGGATAGACAGAGGACGTGCAGAATAATTCTGTAGGTCTAAATGTCCTCTCACTGGGATGGCAGGTGAGTATAATACAAGAATATAGGTTAAAATAATTTTTTAAAGATGCTAAAACATTAATAGATTCTCCTGTGGGGCTCCTGAACGCTTTGCAACCGATAGAACAGGAGGTTTTATAGAAAAGTACAACATCACACATTAAATCAATTCTCTATAATTCGAAGACTTTTAACCCGAATAAGTTCCATTCATTTCAATGAACGATATTTACCCACGGCCGATCTTTCAGTACTTGTATCAGTTTGTTTCCAATTTCACTTTTTTCTTGGATTCTCGTAGCCTTCGTCGTTATAGAACTTTAAGCAATAGGTTCCAATCTCCCTATCCCTTATTTTTCCCAAACCCACCGTAGATCACAAAGTCCAACCGCGCTGCTCGGTTAATGTGGTGCAAAGAAAATCGAAATTGGACCGTAGATCAGTGGAAACGGGGTTTTGGGAGCGACGAATCAAGGTTCACCTTTTACCTTTCGAATGGCAGGGTCTGGGTCTGGCGTCTGCCTGGAGAACGTATCCTGCCAGAAGGAATTGTGCCAACAGTCAAGTTAGGCGAAAGTGGAATTATGGTCTGGGGGTGTTTCTTCTGGTATGGACTGGGATCCTTGGTCCCCATTCATAGTAAGTTCAATGCCGGTGCCTTCTGCACTATTTTAGATGACAATGTGCTTCCTACGTTGTGGCAGTTTTACAGGTAGGACCCCTGTTACTTTCAGGACGACAATGCTAGTTGTCATGTTTCGAGGTTAACTAACGCTTCGTATGGTACCAGTGGAGTTCATCAAATGAATTGGCCTGCCCAGAGCCGAGACCTGAACCATATCGAGAACCTCTGGGACGAGTTAGATCGCCGAATTAAGGGGGGCACTACCCGTCCAAAATCGGTTAAGGAACTTGTATGTCTACTCCAAGCCGAGTATGAGACAATACCACTAAAAGTAATATAAAGACTTGTGGAAAGTATGACCCGAAGGTTTCATGCTGTAATTGCCTCTCATGGAGGCTCTACCAACTATTGATTTTGAATAAAGTTAGTTTTTTTTTCTATCACATGTGTCCAAATACTTATTGGTAGACAGTGTATTGCATTGCGAGGGTGTTCATTGAGTCATTTTTTGTAAAAGTTTTTCCTTTTTAAAGAAAGAATTTTTGTTGTATGTATTTTTGCTGTTAACAAAATATATGTATATTCTTTACTAAATTTGCAGTGGAGATTAGCAAATGGTCGTATGATTAATGACACTTTGGCCAACTGAATTATGAACATCCTAAAATATGTCCTTAAACTTTCTCCTCGTATGTAAGCATGTGAATTCTACTGGGTAACTGGTAAGATTTTAGAATAATTCCTTACAGATCTTGCCCTGTTAAACTATCGAAAAGTAAGTATGCAATGCTTTCTTTGACAATAAAATTGATCTGATTCAAATATATATAAAATCTTTATCAATACTTTTTATAAGAGGATAAAAATTGGGTATTTTTCATAATCCACTGCTGGAAAAGGGTTAGAATTTTGCTCTATTTCATTACCAGAGACCGTGACTTCCAATCTCATTGACTTGACCACTCGTAAAACAATGACCACAGCAATCCTGATCAAACCAAAACGTGTATATTTCTTTCTAAATTTAACTACTTTGCATTTATTGATTAAATTATTCTCCTAATAAAGACATTTTAAAACTTTATCATGTGTCAAAAATAACGTTTCCTTCTTTTGAAAACATTTTTACTTGCTCTTTATCATACGAATCTTTTGGCTGGTGTCGAAGAATTAGAATGTGCAAGAGATTATTTGTGCTTCTGTAAATGTGTTATCTAGCGTCCTTGCCGCTAGGTAACACATGCCTTAACCACATTGTTAAAGGTATAAGTGAAATATTTCAAACTATTAACTTCATAAGTTGTTTGTTAGCCGGAATAAATGTACATTAATGAAAATAACTGACGAAAATATTGAACCACAAATTTAGTAAAATCATTTACAAAACGTAATATAACTACTCATTTTTCATTGTTCACATTTCATTGTTCAATGTTAATTGACTTGTTCAATTTTTAAAATATTCCCTATGTTCTAAATATATACTTTTATAGATACTATTTACAGAATGAGACAGATTACAGAATGAGTTAATTATTTTACATTACAGTTGTATTCTTAAAATATATATTTAATGTATTTATTTTTCACATTTCATTGTTCAATGTCAATTGGCTTGTTCAATTTTTTAAATATTCCCTATGTTCTAAATATATACTTTTATAGATACTATTTACAGAATGAGACAGATAACAGAATGAGTTAATTATTTTAAATTACAGTTGTATTCTTAAAATATATATTTAATGTATTTATTTTTCACATTTCATTGTTCAATGTTAATTGACTTGTTCAATTTTTAAAATATTCCCTATGTTCTAAATATATACTTTTATAGATACTATTTACAGAATGAGACAGATTACAGAATGAGTTAATTATTTTACATTACAGTTGTATTCTTAAAATATATATTTAATGTATTTATTTTTCACATTTCATTGTTCAATGTCAATTGGCTTGTTCAATTTTTTAAATATTCCCTATGTTCTAAATATATACTTTTATAGATACTATTTACAGAATGAGACAGATTACAGAATGAGTTAATTATTTTACATTACAGTTGTATTCTTAAAATATATATTTAATGTATTTATTTTTCACATTTCATTGTTCAATGTCAATTGGCTTGTTCAATTTTTTAAATATTCCCTATGTTCTAAATATATACTTTTATAGATACTATTTACAGAATGAGACAGATGACAGAATGAGTTAATTATTTTACATTACAGTTGTATTCTTAAAATATATAATGTATTTATTTTTCACATTTCATTGTTCAATGTCAATTGGCTTGTTCAATTTTTTAAATATTCCCTATGTTCTAAATATATACTTTTATAGATACTATTTACAGAATGAGACAGATAACAGAATGAGTTAATTATTTTAAATTACAGTTGTATTCTTAAAATATATATTTAATGTATTTATTTTTCACATTTCATTGTTCAATGTCAATTGGCTTGTTCAATTTTTTAAATATTCCCTATGTTCTAAATATATACTTTTATAGATACTATTTACAGAATGAGACAGATAACAGAATGAGTTAATTATTTTAAATTACAGTTGTATTCTTAAAATATATATTTAATGTATTTATTTTAGAATTCTTATATGATAATCTGCTTTTTAAAAAATATGAGAAAATTTTATTTATATGTGAATGAATATGTTCATTGTCTCTCTCATACATACGTATGCACACAATCTTTTTCTGACATTCGGTTTTGAATGCGCAAGAATATGTAAACACGATCATTTATCTCTTGGGGGTTTAAAAAAATTTTACATTTTATGCTTCATATTGTAATAAATAATAGTTTTAAACCCTGAAAAAATATTTTGAAAAGGGATTATTTCATGTATTACGAAATTTTCTAAACAAATGTTTTGTGAGGTGACTTTTAGGAAGATAAAACTTGTTATCTAAAACATATGCATAAAACTTTATTTTCTCATTTATTTTTACGCTCCAGTTTTTTATCATTTTTCTAAATTATATTTAATAATTTATTCATATTCCGGATCTTCTCGCTTTGAGAATAAGACAACTTTACGAATAAAGAATTGAAGAATGTAATTTGGAGAAAAAAGTCATGTTTTAGTATTTTATTAGATATTAAAACAAATTCTGAGTAAATTTTTTATTTCTTTCGAGAACACCTTTTTTTTCTTCATGACTTTATAATTTTTTTCTGCTTAGGAAATTTCTTGTTAATGAGTTGTTAAATAAATTATTTCATGTTTTTACTTCATGGTATTTTTGTAAATGCTTTCAACTGAAGCCTAAGTTTCAGATAGTCACTTACAATCATTCTTATATGTGACGATTGTTTCTTTATTTAGGTGAAGAAGAAAATAAAAAAGGCTGTTAAATAACTGAATGATACTTTATTCGAGATTACAATTATTTTTTTAGAAATAACAAGGTTTCTCTTTTATTAGGCTAATAAAATAAGAATTATGTTTTGTCATTCGATGATGCATTTTATTCGATATTTGATTATACCAAACAACTGTAACCAAGCTAATGTTTATTTACTTTTAAATTTTGTTTGAAAAGTCCGTTACCTAATAGTGTAATAAACGGACCTCTGTAATTTGTTAAATAACAAATAAATACAAAAATTTAAATAAGTTTTATACCCTTTGTTTTTGCATTGAATATAAGCATTGTTTTAGTCTGCAGACTTTTAATATTATTTTAATATTTGCAAGCAGTGGGACAAGAATTAAGAAATAGTTATATCTACTTAGAAGGTGCAGCTTTTGTTATATGACCACTAGAATATTTAGACGAACCATGACTGAATAAGTACGACGCTGTTCTTCTGGAATTCGCTGATTTGAATTCCACCAACGACATGGATGCTCGTAGACGTTCGGATACGTCAACATTTAATCTCTCTCATTAGGCTTTATAGAGGTAAACATAGTAGACCGTATCACTCCAAATCAAACCACAAGCAGATTTTATGGTTTTTAAAATCTTTTTATATAGAAAATACATGAGTTTAAAGTTTGAAAGCGGGAAAGTACATGTTCCTAAAACATGATGTGGCTTGTAATACAGTAAACCAATCATATAACTTACATGAAATATAAATAACACATTAAAATTGATTGCAGTATTATCTGTTTGACATAGTTTAACTTTTTTTTTAATTCTACGCACTAATATTAAAAACTATTTGATTGTTTTAAGAAGAATTTATCTTTCTTACTAGAGCTAAATTGCAGACTAAAATCTATTTCAAACAACTTTAAGCACATGTATTCAGAATGTAATAAGGAATACTAGTCGGGTAACTATAAAATTGATTGTATTGTCAGTTATTTTCAAAGATAATATAATAGAACACAGATATTTAAAATTACATTACATTCACTTTAACTGGATTTAAATAAATAAACTTATGTCTGTCAGAAATGCAACACAAAGAGGAATGGTGACATTGAATCAATATTTTCAGTAACTACTAAGTATAGTTTTTTATACAAAAATGCTAACAGTTCAGTAACGCAACGCATGCCTGCGATGAACAGCAACCTCTGTCCTGCTTTTGATACTGTATTGAGGGTTGTAGCACGATGTTAAAAATTGTTTATAGTTATATATATATATATAGGCAAACATTAGACGAGACGTAACTATGCCCCAACAACGAAAGAGAACAATATTTCAACAACTTATGGTATTTGAACTTGGGAGAATCATCGGTCTTTAAGACTGTGAATTTTACTCTCGAGTAATAGCAGAAAGCTCAGTCATGTGAAGGAATGTGGAAGCTTTGAATGAATAATAACCGGTCCCCTGAGAAATCCGGGAGTAAGCGCTATCAAATGACGTCAATGTGAGATATATACTTGCCCCGCATCGCGCAGACGTACCATACAGTTTCATCGCAAGATTTTTCACCACATTAGTCCGCTTCTACTTGTTCATCACTGTCTGCTTCGTCAATTTGTCAACATGCACTGCATCGTGTTCAAGAACTCTTTTATACATGGTACCCTTCATGCACAATCATCGACACCTGTGCCTGGTCTCTTGATGGTCACTTGAACACTACTGTTCACATTGGTTCATATTATTTTACACAAGGCCTGCTTTAATTTGTGACACCATGATTGCCGCATTCATGTTAGACTATATGCCAGTGAACGCAACCTTCTGGAAAGCATTATTGAAGGTCATATTAAGTGAGCGGTTGAATATAATGGACGATCTTAATTGATTGGATGTGAGTAATCTTTAAAGCAAATTTTACACCAGTGAAATACTGACGTCCAAAGTCGTTCTTTTACTTCAAGGCATTCCTGAAGCTATCTTTAAACAGGACAATGCCCACCCATATGTTGCAAGAATTGTTCAAGACTTTTTTCCATCAGAACACATACAGATTCTTCCGAAAATGTAGGATTTTCTTGGTCAGGGTATTGCTTGTCTTACAGCTTCAATAGTTTAATTTTGGTACTCTTACAAACATTATGAAATATTCTTAAGCCAGTAGACATTTAAAATATGTTTCAATCTATGCCACGTCATATAACAGCAATAATAAGATGGTTGCTACACAAAATACTGATTTCGGACAATAAATGTTTTATCGCTTTGAAAATATAATTATTTATATCAATGTAAGTTTTTGTTGAATTCCGATGTTTTATTTTATTGCATTCTTTACAAATAGGATTGTATCTACATAAAATGAATAAGCAACGCTAAAAACTTAACCGTGAATAATTCCACTAATTTGAGCAAGTAAAAGTGTAGTTTAAATTTTCATAATAGTTTTAAAATGTATTCAATTATTGACGTATAGTAAATAATTATTTAATGAATACACAAGCATTATATATTTATAAGCTTCACTTATAAAAGTGCTAGGTTTTTACCATTGTAGTATATATTACATAAGTTGCAAATTTGATACGCTTCTTTAAAGAAACTGAATTAATAAAATAACTAAGCATAAAGTATATCAGTTCCAATTTCCAGTGTTGTGTTATACTATATTTAATGCATTAATTTTCTCTTTAATAATAAATACGATTCTTACAATAGCATATATTAGAATTTTTCATTAATTCTGCCGTTTATAATAGTTCTTTCTATGAGCTCGCACTCTATTCATGGCTGAGCGTAATGAAAGAAAATATTTTTAAAGATAGACCTTTAAATAAGAAAATCAAGGCATTTCTTTAAATTTCTTGGGTTGAGAAATAATTTCACGGTATTATTATAAAAAATAAAAATGCACCGCATTTCTTTAAAGATTTTGTGTCCGATCAATGAAAAGAAGGAATTTTATTAGCAATCTGACGAACATCTTTGGAATATTTGTATTACCTCTTTTGAAAATTTTCTCAGATTTCTAGGTTTCAAGGTAAAATATTCTTTTAAATCAGAGTCAAACTTATGGTTACTAATAAGCATTTATAGTGAATAATTTCAGGAATGGCATCATGAGTTCTTTGGAGACCATTTTATTATTTTCAAAGAAGAGATTACTTTTTTTTGAGCCGAAGATTTTTTTTATTACCGCATTTTATTTCCACGTCTAACTCTCTTCTTCATAAGCATGATATAGCAAAGTATAAAAATTTGTAAACAAGCATAAATTAAATTATATATATAACACAGTACAAATGACAACATATGCCACATTTTGCAAAACAATTATAGTGTTGAAATCGCAATAAAAATGTGTGTTATTGTCTGATGATTTCAAGAAAAACATTGAAATTTTCTGTATATTAACTTTAAAATGGATCATTCAATCAAATATCTTTTTATTGATATTAAAGTAATGAGTATTTTGCATGACATATAACTTCAGGAACTGAATTATAAAAATAAATTATTTTGCATTAAATTTATACAATAACAGTATCACATTTTCCGCTAAGGTTGTTTTATAAGTATATTTTGAATAATTGAGTATCACATGTAATATAAATCTCATTAAAATTTATCATATTTCCTTATTTTCTTTTTAGAACCACTGGTCATATCAGTTTATTATTTTTTCACAAACTAAATGTAATAAATGGAAATTGGTTTTAACATAAAAAAACTGTTTCGTTTTCTCAGATTGTATCGTCATGATAAAAGAAGGTAAAACTAAGCAGACAGCTGTTTTAAAGCGTATCAATTTTTTTTCAAAAAAGAAATCTCACCGATAGAAGCTGTAAGAGTATCCCTGTCTAGTACAAGATTTTCTAATTTAATTCCTACCAGCCACTAATCACCTAGTTTTCAATCTGGATAATTATCGGTCCCAAGGGGAGGTTATATTTATTTCAAAATTCAATTTAGTGTTTATATTATATTACACTAGTATTAGAACCAAAATAACTTACTATACTAAAACGAATAATATATTCATTTAAATTTAATTTTCATCATGAACTTAATATAATCTAAAGAAATAAACGAATTATATTTTTAATACTTACAGAATTTTTGCTAACAGAAATACATTTAAAGAGAGCAAATGGTTTGGTTTCGGAAGCTACAATCTACTGTTTGCCTGCTTCAGTCTAAATCTAAGACCGAAACCTATATCTAAGGTAATTCTGGATGGTATGGAACATAAATACAATCAGAGGGATTCGAACCTACGGTAACAAAGAGCAGCCTCTACCCAATCGGACATCAATATACAAAGAACGATTGTATTGACAAATGAAAATATTACTCTCATGTCATAGATGTTAAATAGGTTATTACACGATATAGCTGTTAACGACAGAAAAAGATTGGCTAAAAACTGAGAAAATAATGGCGAATTTCCAAATTAAAATTAATAACATGAAAATTAAATAAATAAGATTCAAAAACAAAAAGAAATAATTTTTTATGCAAATACATTTTAAAGTCTATTAGATTTAAGAACTTATCGTCAAGAACTTATTTAATAGACAAGTTCTTGACGATAAGTTCTTAAATTACTAAAGGTAACAAATATAATACGGTTATCAGATAAGTTCTTAAGTTACTTAATGTGACAAGTTAGTTTTAAGCAACTTAAAAAGGAAGGTATTTTCTTATTTTTTGACTTATCTTTTTTAATTCTTATGGTAAATACATGGAATTTGAAGCTTTTTCCCCTATTCCCTACTAATTAGTTTTCCTGAATATACACTATTTTTTTAAATTAAACATTTTTAAAATGAAAAGTTAGAATTTGTTTAAAGATTTTTAAAAATATTATGACACAATTTGCGTATACTTACAAGAAAATAAAGTAAGTTTCATCTATAATTTCTACATTTTTGTAAACTATAAGAATTAGGTATAATTTTCTGTCAATTTAAAATTTTTAAACTTATCAGAAATCTTACACCAAAAGATTGAATTTTCAAAAAAAAAATAATAAAATGATGTTTAAAATTTTCATTTCAGGTACTATAATTACTAAATAAAATAAGCAACAACGGAAAAAGTAGTTAGAGTTTCATCGCAGATCTACGAGGTTTGGGACAAAAGATACCGGTCCGGTTGAAAATGTGACATATACAGACGAAAGGACAAGGTGTGGACAATGAATAGCACTGAAATATCGTAACACACTAATTTATTACAATAGTATACAGGACAATATGGTCTTCACGGTGCAAAAGAATGACAACAGAGTACACATAAAGTTGACATGGCAAGCCTGGGACTAAAGACCCTCAAAATAGTCCCCTTCTACTGTCACCACACTCTGCCACGATGTGGGAGGCGCTAAATTCCATAAGCCTCAGCATTTGCCACACCATGTGTGAATCGGGTCACCTGTTGGCGCACAGCATTAGGAATTTCCTCTAATGTTGAAAACCGTCTACCACATAGTGGTTCCTTAATCTTGCGAATGCGATCAAAGTCATAGGGCGAAATGTTGAGAGAGTACGGTGGGTGCTCCAATTCTTCCCATCAACCAACGTGGCAGTAGCTACCCTACACACTCTTCTTTATGAGGTCTTACATTGTTGTGCCGGATTATTGCACTGTCCACAAGACCCAGGCGTTTATCCTGAACGCCACGTTATACCTGTCGCACATAGTCCTTGTAATACTGTGCGGTCACTCTTCTGCCATGAGGAACAAAGTGGGAAACAATGACACCCCTGACGTCATAAGCGAAGATCACCATCAATTTTACTTCCACTTATTCCCTCTGACATTTCACTCTGATATTCTTCCTCAGAGAACGGCTATTTTCATGCAAGCGAACTGCTAAACACTCACCAATTGACTGATTTCACAGTCCTTGCTGCTCTACTAACAGCCATCGCAGAGCCATCTATTGTTCTGCATACACACTATGCCTTCAGAACTTCCTTACAATTTGTTATCCGTTCGCACCTCTACAAGAAAAAATTATTTGCCATGACTTATGGCCCAACCCTCGTATACTGTATTTACTGTAAAAAATTGTCAATATGTATAATAGTTTTTTATTTAGAATGCGCCCCAGTTTAAAAAATATCATTTTCTTTAAAATGCATTTAAAATTAAATCCTGGCTCTTATTTTATCTCTTCCATCTTCTAATACTGATATATCTTCTTTATCTCCAGCTGAACGCTTAGGATTTTCGGGCAGTATTAAGTATAATGATTGTATATTTTTACATGTTCTAAATCGTATATTTCGATGCGGCATGTTTTAAAAGATTCAGAAACTTCCAGGAATTTTAAAACTTTAAAATTCAAAAATTCAATTGTTAGAAGTTTTAAAGATGACGTGTTCCTTAAAAATATATTGATTTTTTTAACTTCGCTATGAAATCTTTGAAATAGAGCCAAAACATTCTCGTTAAACCCAATTTAGGATTAATGGAATAATACTGGAGTAATAAAAAACTCATAAAAATGACTGAATTCAAAATGAAATAATTTTTTTAAATTAAGGTTGGTTAAATGAAACTAGTAAATATATTCAAAATGCAAGGAAGATTACATTATATGAAAACGCATTTTAAATACTAAATTAAATTTAATGGTAATTAAAAATTAAATGATAATTTAAATTCCCGCCTAAATTTCCAAGAAAAATAATTATAACCCTTGCTTTACAATTAATGGTAGATTTATTTTATAATATATATATATATATATATATATATATATATATATATATATATATATATATATATATATATATTATAGAAGAAAGGGAAAGATTTAAGCAAATGGTATTATCAATAAAGCAAAAATTCCTTTGTCCAATTTACTGACTATGTGTACATATTGAGGAATGTTAATTAAAAATGCATTTTAATAACTTTTTTTTCATTTAAAAGATTTTAATTTTAATTGAAACCAAAAAATTTATTTCAACCAAAATGATTAATAGATTAAACTGATTGATTTTATTAACCATTATTAAGAATTATTACTTCTTTTATATACTTGCCGAATGAAAAGAGAATGGGTAGGGTGCTACCGGAGTTTGTAGGTATGAATTCCAGTGTAGCACAGATTTTGGTAGCCATTCGGAATCGTCTTTTAGCAGTAGGTCCAGTCTCATTAGTGCTAGTGTAGCAAAACTGGAGCGTAGAGCCAAACCCAACTTTTTGTGTACTTTGAAAGATATAGTTCCCTTATCTATCTACCTAGAGTACTTTCCTTGATTCTGCATATTGAAATTACCAGTAAATTAGGGTATTTAAAAGTGAAAGTTTTAAATTTCAAACGTGTTATATTAGACAAAAACACTAAAATTTAATATTTTTATTAAAAATGCGTCAAATAGAAAAAGTAAGTAACTAAAATAGTCTTAGTATAAAAACATCAAAATTTATATAATTGTTAACCACATTTTATATAATATTACATTAGTTATAAATTATTCAAATTACTTAAAAATTATTTCCTTACGTCATTCAAAGAAAATCTTATATAATATATGGATGCCAAGCTGCATAGAGAGAAAAATAAAGTCATCACACGCTTGTCCGAACATTTTATCTGCCTAAACCCTTCCGAAGATATGTCTCAATCGGCATGTAAAATCCCATCAAATACGGGCCAGCCATTTCGTTGTGCGTAGAGAACGTACACACATACACACATGCATGCATATAAGGTATTTTATATCCATAGATATGTAACTTAGTCGATTACACTTCATTTCAAAGAACTTATTTATGTACGAATACAGACCGTTACTCCACAGTGATTATAGTATAGTACGTATCTTGATTACTATAATTATTCTTTTCCACTAAATAATAATGAGAATCCATTTTACTCTAGAAAAGACAATTAGCTTTTTCTTCAAGTTGTACTCTTCAAATTAGTTATGTATTCTGAGAGCAAATGAAAGACAATGAGCTCCTTAAATAGGGAAAAATGTAAATGCTTTATTTTAATGATTCTTGTAAATTTGAACGTCAAATCTAATTAAAATTACATTCCTTTATTTTTTGAAAGTTCACGTTATGCATAAATTTAAGATTAAGCTTAATATATTACTAAAACTATTGAAGAGATATGTCTGAATGTAAATATTCACACTAAGACGTATATGGTTTAATATTATAATTAAGAGAGTGAGGTATTAGTATACCCTCTATGCTGACTATTATCAAACGTGCAAAGATCATTAAATTAGTAAGTTACACCTGAATATAGCAGGACAATAATATTCTAACTGTTCAACGCAATATGACATACATACATTACACTATTCCATTATATACTAAGTCGCTGTAAATATTTGTTGGTGTGTTACACAAGATGTTTAACGACCTGTGTATAGAAATCTGTTCCTTAGTTATGAAGCCAACATAAAGCGATTATCACACATCAATCTGTAAGTGTTATAAAAGCAAAGGATTCAGTTTACTCTTTTCTTTTTCCCTATAAAGTATGCATGAATTTCTAATGGGATAGCAGAATGTTTTTAACCGATTTATTTATTTTGTTTAAGATTGATGTATGATAAATTCATGTAGGAAATTCGAGCAATCTTCCTCCGGAAAATTAATGGGTAATTGAATCCGCTACTTTTTCAACAAGTACAGTTTGAAGAGTAATAAGGCCTTATTACAGCTGTTATCCCATTATCTCATTCGTGAATCGGGATCCATTTAGAAATTCTTTCAGCTTCTCAAACACGTGAAACGATTGCAATCATTGACAATAATGTTGAACTGCTGGATATGTTAATTTGTGGTTGACGTTAATGAACCTCGTTTTTCTGCAACATTCAATTCTGCGCGATCATCTTCGAATTGTTCAGATTAATTCATTAAAACAGGACTTGGCATTTTACGTTGCCTATAGTTCACTCCGAAATTTCCCGATGTACCGTCGTACACGTGAGACTTTTTGCCTAAAAAAAAAACGTATTGTTCCAGGTACTTCAGTGTGAGTAAAAATCTATTTTAAGCGTCATTTTGTTCTCACATTGCACAATAACTGTTGACTCAACTTTAAAGAAATGCAATTGTAGAAAATCACTCAGCTTTCTTCTAAAAAATTCTTCTTACACAGTATTCCCGTCTGTAAGAAACAAATATAACTTACTTTTTTAATACTTGTATTTACAAATGTACATATCTCACATTCTGTACATTCCAATTGCTGTATTGTAGATTTTCAATATGTGAGTGATTGTGACTGTTTACTTTTATATTCCAAATTTATTTAATAAAGTGCTGAAACATATTCTTTAGTTACTTGAAAGAATATTTTATCATGACAGCATTTTACCCCTCTATTTGTTACGATAAAAATACTGTAATCTCAAAAAATTTCAGTTTTCAAATTTTAACAGAAATAACCATTTTGACTGTGAATGAATCCAAGAAATTTTAATATGGAGAATATTAACGCTATAGACATAATTAAAGGAGTATTGGCTGTAGAATGTTGAAATTTTGTATTTAAGACTGTTGTAATATCTAGTTGTAAACCTGCATGTTTGAATGGAAACCGAATGTTATATAAAGAACAAATAAAATATAATGTACATAAACATTACTGGTCTACAACAGTTTAGCAAAAAGATACGACCTCTTTGAATGCAGTTTAAATAAATTTTAGGATGACGGACATTCACTTTGGGGGCTTAATTAAAATCTAATTAGCTGTAGACTGCTGAAGTTTTGCCTGTTGTAACTTCTAATTTTAAACCTTCATTTTGAACTGCAATCTCCACACTATACAATGGAAAATCTCAACATACGTAAACACCACAGGTCTAAATATAATGCAAAAGTTACATATCAACGTATTCCCATGCAGCTGACGTTATGCTTTTAGAGTCAATTTTTATTCGCTTAAAGCCAAGCAAGTAAAACGAAAATAAAAAATCTTGTATTTGCAGAGAATAATTTAAAATTTTTATTTTTTATTACATTCTGATACGGGGAAATGGAAGCATTGTAATCGTGAAAAAAATTCATTTTATAACGAAAATATCTCAAAGTGATGAATGTTAAAGCCACTGATGACTGTAAATTTTAGTAGGTATATTAAGTTATATTATATTGAGGTATATTAAGGTAACATCGTTACCTTGAGAAAAGTAACTTTGAATCTTTAAAGAAAAGTACAAATAATAACTCTGATGACGCATCAATGAATTAAAATGCAAAACTTAGATTTGCTAGAAAATTGTACAATATCCCCATGAGTGTTTTTTCATAGTATAGTATGACATTTAATTTAATTTTGCTTCTTTAATAACCCGTCTTCTTTTAAAATTAAAAGAAATCTCACCAAATACAGTTAAACGAAATGTAGAATTAAGATCAGTCAGAAATTATGTAACTTAATATACAAAAATGTATGTTTTTAGCTTAGTAAATGGAAAGATTGTACCTCTTTACTTCTTAAGCAAATAACAGTGCCATGTGGAGTAATTAAGTAATCACGAAGTTAAATGTAAATAAATGTAAGTGTCTCAAAAAAAAACAATAAAACCATATCTTAATTAACAGAGGTTGGATCTTAACTTTTGGGTCAATATTATTTTGACAAAAGGGGCAAGATATTTAAAAATTGGCAAAACAACTAATTATTTTCTGTTTAATTTAGAAGATGAGATAATTAATATGAAACGAATAAATTATTTTATTTTTACATTCAAATGGGAAATATTTGAAGTAATATCAATAACAACGGTTGTATCTATATTGAATCAAATTTTAATGGCGTGACTTAAAAAGAACTTCAGATACAAAGTTTCAAAAAATAAATTAGAAACCTTAAGAAATGTTTAATTTTCCCATAGGTATACAAACTATTTACTCTAGATTTAGGGTGATTTCTTTAGAAAATATCTCAAAGTTGTATATTTTATTTTACGGTTCTCATGTATTTAAAAAGTGGTAATTAATCAGACAAAATACAAATGAAATTTGTATTTAAGCAACATCAGTTGTAAACGTAGGGGAATTGATTTCGTGAAAGCACAAAGCTTACATTTTGGTTAAGATTTAAGAATGTAAGTAAAGAAATTGTATGCAACTAATATGTATAATTCTGATTTTATACAATAATTTACATGA